>OY720441.1:14345445-14774464 GCA_963082915.1 Dolichopus griseipennis
AAATAAATATCAAAAATGAGAATGATGGAAATAAAAGAAAATATAAAAAAAAAATCAAAATAAATTGTTGGTATGAAAAATTATCCTTACAAAAAAAAAACAACAAAAAAAAAGACCGATATACAATAGAATAGAACGAGATAGAAAATAAGTAAATGAAAGAAAAATGTATGAAGGAATTTTATTAAAAAATTCTATGATATGCTTGAATAGAAGTGATGGAATATCATTTGCCTAAAAATCTTTTGGACTAATTGTCTTTGTCCGAATATTAGAGCAAATTGAATTATTGAATTGAGGAAATTTTTGGACCAAATTAATTGGGAAAAAACCCTTTTTACTGCGAAGCTATAATTTTTGGAGTAGAGTAGGAGGTACTGTGATTATAATATTAAAGGATTTATACAATGGTAGGTACTACTCCCAGACTGGCATATAAGTGACAATATCGTTTAATCATATCTGTTTGTAGTTCAATTCGAACACGCTAGAACAAACCCCGAAGTTTGAAAAATAAAAACCTTAATTTAGTTTGTTAAAGTATAAAGTCAACCATTTTTTTTTAAATAATAAGACTTACCAATTCTATAACTTATGAAGAAGATTAATAATTTGCATGTCATATACAGGGTGGCGCAAAACGACTGATATGGCTTAGTAACTTTTTCAATTTATTTATACATTTTATTTTTATTTCAGAATTTTGGGGAGAAAACTTGGGGAATTGGAAATGGAACAGTACACAACAATGTACTAAATAAAGTAATTTAAGAGGTGCAACATATTGATTGCAAAACCTTTTTCATACAAGAATGTTCTTTTTCGATAAACTCAAGAGAAAATTTAGATGTGCTTGGGAGATATTATACTTCTTCTAATTTACTATAGATTCGTTAATAAGATCTGTGTGGGTTGAATCATTTTGTGATCCATTTGGAACCATTTGAAAAAATTAATAATATTAGGATAGGGTGGTATGAAAGAAGTCCCCAAAATTTTAATTTAAAATAGAAATAGAATTAAAATAGAATTAACAATGGATCAAAAGTGTATATTTAAAATATAAAAGGGTATAAACTCAGTTTACATTTCACTTGAATGTAATTTATGCAATTTTCCTGCTTATCATTTGACTCCAATTCAATTTTTGTATTTCATCTGATTTGATCGGAATATATATAAATATATTATAAGTTTGTACTTATGTAAGATTTTGAACTTAGATTCATAATTCGCTTTGATCCAGTCTCCTTTTTTTCACAATTTATATAGATGTATCCAGTCGAATCATATGTACCTAATTCTCTGTTTGCACAATAGATACTTCCCGCGAAAATCCGCTTAAAAGGAAAATCGCGTAATAAATATTTCAAATCGCTTTAATTTGTATTTAATCATATTTTTTTAATCGCGATTTCAAATTCGATCAGGTAAAAAAAGAATTGCAGCAGTTTTCAAAATCTCGTAACTTCAAAATCGCGTTATTTCAAATTTACCAAAAATGGCATTAGGTGTACTTTTGAATCAAATTGGTAAAATGAAAAATTCAAAGTCACGTTATTTCAAAATGGCGTAAAAAGGGAATTAATTGTACAGTGGAATCAAATTGGTCAAATGAAACACAGTTAAATCATCAGACATTCAAATTAAAATAAGAATTAAATAAAGTGTAGACGAATTAAGTAGAGTCAAATAAAACACAGTTTCGTGACAGAAAACCGTAATTAACATATCATTTATGATTTTCAACATTTTTGATTATTTAAAATAATAACATATCCTGGCCTTTGGTATTTTAAAAAATTATGTGTCAGATTTAATAAAGACTAGTAAAGTAATTAATTCGCTCGATATTGAAGTCGTTATTCCAAAGTATTTTAGAAAAACGTCGGATCACCTTTTGCAATAATTTTTCAATTTATCTATATTTATAATAAAACTTAAAAAGTTAAGAACTTTGAAAATACTTTGTGTTATAGACATGGAACGCGATTCTTTGAATATGAACACCATTTCCGTCACCTTAATTCTTATAATTTCAAAAAGTCCCAGATTCAAATTGTAAAAAAAAGTACAGGAATAAAAAAAAAGTATGATGATACTATGGTGTTTTAAATAATACACATTAAGTATATATAGGTCGATTGATGAATAACTTTTCTAGATTTTATTTTTATTATTTTATTATTTTTTTTTTATTGTGTTTCCTTAAATAGGATTGGAAAATTTTTTCAGTTTTCTCACGAAAAATGAATTATTCGTAGTTGGGTATGGGGACGTGGTATTAAATCATTTTTCATGGGGCATGGGGTTAGGTATTAGTATAGATGAAATCAACTAAGGTAAATAATAGATTGATTTTATTGCTTGCCTATATACTACTAAAAAAAAAAAAAATTAATAAGGTTTATTGGCAATCAATACCATTTGACATTCAATGAATTTGATTGAAGCTTTTCTCGTAGTCTTCTAATCACGAAAAACAGAAAAACAACAACAACAAAATTGAATAAATGACTTTGACATTTTTTTCCTTGCATGAAAAATTAATTTGTTCCGTTTCCTTTTTTTCTTATTATTATAAGACTTTAAAAAATTCGAGTACATATATATAAAGTATGTATAGTATATTTAAATATTCATCGTATTAAAAGTGGTAGAAGTGAGGTAAGAATCACTTGTAATGGATAATAAATATTAGATGATATTAAATTTTGTATTTTAAATTAAGAATTTAAAAAAAGAAAAAAAAAAAACAGAAATAGAAACAAATCGTCTTTTTAAAGGAATTAAATTTTGTTTTTTTGTTATTTTGTAATTTTCATCTTAATCAATTTAAAATTGATTTGATTGTTGATTTGTTATGGGGTACGAAAGGCGATGAAAATATTTTTGTGCTAAAAATATACATTTTTTAATTTAATTTAAAAAAAAATAAATAAATATTTTGAATGTATGTATTAATTTGAATAGAGTGGATTGGAATATTAGTGGTTGGTTTGTAAAAAAACGTAAAAATAAATCCAAGATAGATAGTATAAACTTTTCTTCTTGCATAATGATGGTTTATATAAAGTTTCATTATTTTATAAAGGAATTCCTCCTTTCTCCGGTCCAATGGCCCATCAGGCTTATTTTGGCAAAAAAAAGCATTCACATACCAAAAAACATTGAAATCGGTTGAGATTTTGATGAATTATTAGAACTTGACATTCACTAAACTTCCAGAAGCTCTAGACTCCACGTTACTAGATTCAATTTATAAAAGCTATTTTTCATATATTAGAACTTGAAATTCACTAAGCTCCTAGAAGTTCTAAAACCCTTGTTACTAAAATTAATTTATGAAAGCTACTTTTAATAGGTACCCACTATTACTCTATGTACCAAATTTATTAGAAGACGAAATTTTTCAAAAAGTCTGGTGTTTCTGGGAGATTTCCGATCTCGTGGTGCGATTTAGCCCATCTACGAACTTAAGCTTATTTTAGACCGATAAAGCATTTAAACCAAATGTCATTAAAATCCGTTGAAATTGACGCGAGTTATTGTCTTCACAGACATACATACATCCACATGACACACAAAAAGATTTTCCGATTTACTCGTTTCCGATAAAATAGAACAGCTTTTGTTAGACTTATAGACTTTCTTTTATGGTATATATACTAAAGTGAAGTGAAAAGTGGATTTTTTTTTATTTCCATAGATTGTTATTGTTAAAGTAGAAATCTAATTTTGACAAACTTCTCTATATATTTAATAAATGACGCTGTCTACAGATCTTAAAGATGTTTTAGGTAGTTACTTTTCCATCCACAACACTTTCCTGTTGATCGGGAAGTCGTAACTATCGTATCGGGAAGTCATATAAACCCCAACATATTTCCTTCACATAACTTTAATTGATATCAGCGTCTTGAATAGAATAAGCACAAAAACCCAGGAGTCAAAAGTCGAATTTATGACTTCAAAAATAAATCAAAACTCTTCGGTGTCTTATGACCCATGATGTTTCAATGAAAGTCCACCAGAGCACTCACTTCAACTTACTTTACATGTTTGAAATTATAATGAGGATTAATATTCCTTATTTTTTTGAGAACTTGTGGTTCATTCATCAGAGTCATATACTTTTAGCTTTTTTAAGTCCTTAGAGCACTTTTGACTCTGGGGCTCTTGTTTCTTCGTCGTCTTGCATTCTCACAATTTTAAGAACCTTTTCTGGATTTCAATATGACAGATCAATTACAGGGATCTTGTGTCTGAGCCTTCTTTAATCTTGATCTTAAGTTTTCTAACGTATGATATTTTTGACACATCGTTTCTTGACATGCGAAGCATTTGTCAAAACTGAAACATTTAATAAATATTTAATTATTCAGAATACATGTAATTTTAATTTTAAGATCCTATATTTCTCTAATGATACTGATATCTTCAGAGAAGTACGTATAAATATTTATAATTGTTAAATATTTTTATGGTTTCTTAAAAATTCTTAAAAATTTTTCACAACTCAGAAATCAGAAACCATTTTTTTTTTTGTTTTTTTAAATAATCCTTTTTTTTCAACAACATAAATTGAAAGGATTTAAGACCAGTAGAAAAGGACACGAAAACAACGAAAGAATCATAATTATTCTTTAAGTGTCGTTTGTTGCCTTTCTTTCCTTGCAAAATATTTATGATCATAATTTCTTTCTTTTTTTCGTTTTTGTTCTTATAATTCCCATATCCTTAATATCCTTCACACATATATTTTACAAGTTTAAATGTGTTTACATTACAATTTTTTTTTTGTTTTTATTTTTTTTTTCAGTTTTTGTTTGTATTAAATATAATAAACAATATTGTATATTATTAAGTTTATAGCCTTTATGTCAACAACAAAATTCTCACTTCTTCTTTTTCTTTCATATTGCAAGTTGCTTTCAAAATTTTCAAGTCTGTTTCTTTTTTTGTTTTTATTATTATCTATCTCTTTCTATAGACTCTTGAAATTTTCAGAACTTATGCTTTTCGAATATTAAAAAGGAAAAAAAAACAAAAATAATAAATAAGAACAATATCCTTTGAAGGACTCTCCAAGGAACAATAAAAAAAATAAAACAAAAAAAAAAATAAAATAAAATTTAATAGAAAATCTCAAAAATTCCATTTGAAAAATCCAGAGTAAAAAAAAAAAACAGAAACAAGAAAAATAAAAATGTTTACAAATAATTGAGTTTAATTTTTGTTGTTGTGTTTTTGTTTTGTTTTTAAAAATTAAAAAGGACTACAAATTATAGGAATAGTGTAATTATAATCATTGTTAAATACTTTAGTTTAGTTGTGCAATTTTTTTTGCCGTCGTATAGTAAATGGTTGTTCGTAAGTAGACTTTTAGTTTTAATTGACAGTTCATTTGATAGTTTTAGATTTGTAATTCACTGGTCTTATTTCTAATTAAGTTTTATTCAAAGGAGTATCGCAAAACTGTCCCTAGGGTTTGTTATTTTACGAGGAAGCTAAAAATTTTCGGAAGATTTCAATTGATGTAAAACGGCTTTACTCTTCGAATCGTGTTATTGTTCAATCTGGAATATCGGCTTGTTTGATTAGCACGAGGCTGTACGTAACTGGCGCATTATCTAACTCTTAAATATTAATTATGGCGTTTTGGGATCTATCTAATGTTAGGTAGATATTTCGATTTTAAAATCTCGAAAATTAATTTCTGGATTTTTAAAATCTGGTAGATTAAAATCTCGTATTAGTTTAAAAATTTCTTTTTTTCATAATTCTTTGACTCATATATGGATTGATATTTTAATTGATCGGCATCTCGCAGACTTAAAATCGCACGTGTTAATTTTCAAGGAAACAACAAGGGAACACCCCTGGCTTGCATAAAAATCTAGAATTCTATTCATTAGGAATTTTTCACATACACTTATGTACGGGAAAAAGCCAATATCTCCGCTCTTGAATTCATCTCGAAAATCTTCCTTACTAGCGACGGATTTCGTAGGAGATTTTTTTCCGGTCAATGAATGCGTTTTGTGTGGTTTGAGGTTTTAAATCGGTTATTTTAAAACCTATTTATTACAAATTATACCAAAAATTAGTTCAAATACCTTATAATTTATCGGAGAATAGTTCCGACACGAATAGCTCCGATAAATTATAAGGTGAATAGTTTTGAACCAATGAAATTACTACAATATGCCATACTAAAAATGGTACTATTGCAGCTGCCGTACCTTGGAGTACTTAGTGGACAAATATATATTTTTTACAATCCCAACCTTTAAATACTGCTCATCACTAATTACTTTTTCTAAATTAAATTTATTTTACTATTAAGCTTGTATACAGGAATTCCTCCCATAACTATAAATTCAGAAAGCTGTAAAACGACCACATGATCATACATACATATTTTTGTAATGGCAACTTCAATTTTTTTCTTTTAAAAAATTTTCTTTTTTCCGTCCTATTACAAAAATTTTCCACGATTTTTTTCTATTTTTCTCGTTACAACAAAAACAAAGAAGGAAAAAAAAACCATCGAATAATTTTAAATGCTGTAAAAATGACAATAATTTTACAACATAGACAACACACACACAACAAAATAAACAGAAAAAAAAACAAGAAGAATTAAAAATGAAAACTGGAAAATTCGTGACCAAAATACAATAATAGTTACATAAATACGATAAGATATATGCAATTATAAACATATAGTTAAAAGACTTAGGAAGCTCATTTACAGTTTAATGCATGGTGGCTTGGTCTGGCCTGGCCTAGTAAAAAAAAAAACAAAAATTGAAAGAGGAGAAACAACACAATGACCCACAATAAATTTTAATATCTTGTTCAGTTGGTCTTGTGTCAGTTTTTTGCTCATATATAAGATAATTAGAAGAAAATAAAATTAGATATTTTGATAATGATTCTACAGTTATGAATTATAATTAATAATTTTTAGTTTTAAAAAAATTAACAATGGGCAATGGACAATATGAATTTGTTATAATAATAATTATTACATAGTGAATTTTGTGTACGCGGTTCTTTCTACAAAGCAACAAGTAAATTTTACAACTTTAGGTATTTCTAAATTTTTTTAGAAGTACCATAGACCTAAGGTCCTAAGTTTTTATTTGATTTGATCATAAATGCCGGTAAATGTTGTGAAATTATAAATCTAAAAAATAGCAGGGGGAAATAAATCCAACAGCAATAAGACCTATAAGGCTTTATTACACAATTCAGTTCAGAAATAAGGCCTAATTCGCGAAGTTCCGTGGTAAGTCTACTTTCTCATTTCAAATAGAATTAAAACCCATAGTCTTTATTTCTGTTTAAAAATATTATGTTATTATATTATTCCAATTCTGAATTTGTTGCCGATCGGAAAATTCGAATATTGTGAATAGGTTACAAACAGTTTTCTATATTCTAGTCAGTACTTCATGTTCTTCTCTTCAATACACTTTTCGCCACTACTTTAGTTCTTTCTTTCACAATTTCCTTCGCGCTTCTTAAAGAAATGAAAGATGCAGCCACAGCAACCGCGCTGACGTCCGTGGTTCTTTAAAAGTGAAATAAGGCCTATTAGGCTTTATTGCACTAGCCTTGATTTACCCCTGCCGTATCAAACATTAAAGAGGTTCTGTACACTCGTTGTTTATAAAATTAATTACTCACAAATCTAAGAAAGTTTTGTTTAAATTTCTGATCCATGATTACTTACTGTTAAATAATGTTAGTTTATAAACCACATTAATAAGATTAAAAATTTTTCGGCTTCAGTTTACAATGTAAGGTAGCCATTTATTAAAAATTATAAAAATGAATATACAATTATTATAATGTACAAAATACTAAATTTATGACACCTCATCATTTTTAAATATATATTTAATAACTTATCAGATCTGGTTTTTGTGTCTGATAAAATGTGAAGCTTTCATTTCTAATCCATTTTTATACTAACAATAATGTAGTTATAATCGTAAAAAATTATCATGATTTTGTTGTCTAGACCGAATATAACATTTTTTTTTGTTATTTTTAACCATCAGGATTAGTAAACCATTATCATAAATTAAAAAAAAAATTATATTTGTGTGACCAAAACATTTACCAAACATTTGTTTTGCAAGTATAATGCATTTTGGAATTTTGTTTCTCTTATTTTATAAAATTAAAATGTTTGAGAAATATGGAATAGAATTTAGAACAGATTCTAAAATTATAAAGGAAAAAAAGTTGTCTACTCGTTGTCAGCGTCTACTCGTTGTTTGTCTATCAGCGTTCCGAGTTCCGGCATCGGGAAATGTACCCTAAAGAAATTATTTGAATTTGCCTTTATGTGGAGTGTAGACTATTCATATATAGAGCTTTGATCGTCTTGGTTTTAAAGAAATGCTTTACCTATATAAAAGCTGTTGCTGTAGCTCAACAGATTTTTTTGTAGATTTATTGACATTATTAGAATTTACACTTTTAAAAATTTCTGAATTGTAAATTGTTCCACACATGTTACTTAGTTTTTTGATTCTAATCCAAATTTTTATTTTAATCCATAATTAATATAGCAAATTAACCAGTTCCAAACAAATTGCCAAAGTATACGCATAAGTGTTAGGTATTTGGAAACCATCCAAAACTTTTTGGACAAAATTAACTATAAGGTAAATTTAAAAATGTTTACCTTCAATATTGAAAACATAATATGTCCTTATAATATTACAACTGTTGCTTGAACAATTGTTGTTAGGACAATTTAATCTTTGTGTTAGTAAGTTTTAATAAAGAAGTGCCTGTTTTTTTACCCGTATAAAAGGGTATACTAAATTTGCCATTTCGTTTGTGACTCAGAGGAGGGTTAGATATGGACTCAAATTTATAGATCGGATCAGAATCGAAAAGTAAATCGGTCTAACTATGCATGTCCCTTCGTTACCACGATAAATCAAAAAATAAAGGAGTTAGGATTCTGAAATTTGCACAAACGAACTTTTAGGCAATTGCCGTGTCATCGCTTTTGAAATCAAACCAGTTTCCTAAATGGGATTGGAGAGAACTGCGAGAACTGCCACACAATTTTTTTTTATATTAGCATTCCTCTATACCTTTTGAAGCTGGGTGTCTGAATATTGCGAATAGTAATTAACTTTAATGGCCAAGTCTGAATAAAATAAAGTTGGTGTAGTGAACGGGGTTTGAAGAGCTGCCTTTCAAATTATATTTTCTTTTCGTCGACATTTGAATTTCAAACCAAATGATATTATGTTCATATGTGTTTTATACGGGTCTCTCAAACATTTACTTTACTACACTTTTCCTTGTTTAGGGAGTGCAAGTATGATTCAGCAAGTACAAATTCCAGTTTTGTAAGATCCTCTTATATATAAAATACCGTCCCGAAACGCTTGAAATGAGAGACATACTTTAGTTCCTTCTTCTTTTAGTTGCTTCACTTCAAGTACATCAAGTACCAACAACATTCGCAAAGTCTTTTATTGTTCACGTTTATCTTAAGCTGCAGTTCCTTGCATAACAATTTTCACTAAGCTGTAGAACATTATTTAACACAAATAATATCTTAAATACGATATAAATTTACAAGATCACCTAGTAGAGCTGGATGCCCTGTACACACGGTGCTTTAAACTTAAAATCCTTAGACCATCACAGATAAGCGACTAAACTAATACTCAGAACAAACGGAACCGTTGAGTAAAATTTTTTTAAATAATATTTCCACTTCATTTTGTTTATCACAAACATTTTCGAAAACAACAGTGAAAACCCTTGTAAGCATATATTTTATACAAAACTTATTTGTACTTGTATCTCTTTAAATTTTTATTAAATTATTATAATAAGTAATATGAAAATATTCATATTTAAATATTTTATGTTTTTTTTTTCAAAAAATTTTCCTATCCTTTATGTAAAATTGAATTAACATTGTTTTTCTTTGATGGAAAAGAGTTTTCTTTTTTTTTATTTATGAAATAAAATTTTTATAATTTAAACTTAATTATAAACAGAAAAGATCATTTCTTTGAGAAGTAAAATATGAATGAAGCATGTGTTAAACCAGACTTTGTTAACGAACTAGTGTTCGCAGCAACTGAAAAAAATTTTACTTAAAATTTCGATTGTATTTCGATTGTATGTTGAAATCTACGTTTTACTAAGTTTACTTAAGAAAATATAAGTTATAAGTGAATTTTTGTGTTTTTAAGTGCTGATCCATTTTTAATCAATTAAATTAACGATAAAAATTAATAAACCCAAAAGCTATTAAAGGACTTCTTTTTTTTCAAATTTATTGAATATATCTGTAAAGAGCAACTGTCAAAGTACTCTTTTTGTGACCATGTTTAGTCTTAAAAATATTAGAAAATAATAAAATTTTTACAAAAAGTGAACTTCAACTCAATGTTTTAATTTTTTTAGACTAAGACCGGTAATCAAAATACAAGTATGTTTATAAAATATTTTAAAAAATATTTCCATACCAAATAAAATAGGTAATAGGTGTTTGTAACCACCGAAAGGAGCTAGATATGAAAAAGTATATAATATATTTTGGATCATCGTTACCTCGTAGGTAGATTTTGTATGGTCCGTTTGTCCCTCCATTGGCACGAAAACTCAAATACTAATGACGCTATTTTGATGAAATTTATACTGCAGGTTATAATAGACGAAAGTACGGTGAAGATGGAAAATGGTCAAGATCGGATTATGGGTAGGGATTCTAGAAGCTTTTGATCGAGTTGGGGCCAAACGACATTAATTCCCAAACCAATGATGGTAGAACCTTCAAATTAGATACAAGGGTGCTTCTTCCTATTTTCTTTGTGTTCATTTGGAAGCTATTGGAGTAGTGGTTCAGTTACCACCCACACATCTTTCAAAATCTTAAAGCATATATGTGAAATTAATAGAGATAGTAATCTGAATTAAATATAGAAGATTCAAATTTGGTTCAATGGGGTGTTGTCTCATTTCCCTTGATTTCATGAAACCTGCAATCAATGGGAGTGGTGGATCCGTTAGCTTACACGTACCATCTTTCAAGATCTATCAAACATATCTTCAAAACTAATAAAGATAGAAAGATAGATTCGGATCGTCCCACACTCCTCCCTAGATCCAACTAGCATATCTGCGGAATTAATAAAGATGGAAATTTTATATTAAGTACAAAGGTGTTCTGAACTATTTTACATATACCCCCCAAACATCGAAGAATTGAGAAATTATAATGATTCATTACAATAGGATATTTAGCCATATAAGTGTTTTAAATATAGTGCTAATTAAGAAGAGATTCATATTATCATATTTTTACTACAATTTTAATAATTAGGCTAGAGTAAATGTACAGGTATTAATTAAATTAAATTACATAATTTTTTATAACTTCTTAAATAGATAAATTAATAAGTTTAACTTTTTAGAATATTTTTGAAATTAATTTCATTAATTATGTGTTATGGATTTTGAATTCAATTTGAACCCATCAGATGAATGGTATTAATAAGTTGATTGCGCGGACTTACTGTTTCTTTACTTGTTTAAAGTTTATTAAGTGTTCTATTCGATAGATTTTCATTAAAAGTTGACTCTCTTGGTTAAAAATAAAATTTAAAAAATATTTCCAATAAATTTTCAGAAAATCAAAACGTTATATTTGATACCCATAACTTTTAAAAAATATTGGTACGCGAGACTCTATAAGTCTGACACATTTGTCAACACAGAATTTTGACACATTTGTCAACACTACCAAATCTTATACTGAGATTTTTATAAATGCATTTAAAATAAAAAATTCTCTTCCAATAACAAAATTATTTAATCCATGTCTAACAATGATAAATACCGTTATCATAACAGAGAAAACCTTATGTAATTTTTATCCTCTCAAATATTATAAAAACAAAAAACAAAAAATATTGAAAAATTAAAACTTGTTTTGTTGTTGTAGATATTAAATTTTCATATTGTTTTTTGAATTTGGTTAAGATGAGAGTTTTGTACTAAATTTGTTATTTCAATTATTTTTTTTTTTTTAATTAAAATATGAGATTATGAGAATTTAAATAAAAACAAAATTTTAAGAGTTTATAACATACATTTGATATATTTTTGTGGGTGTGTGAGTGTATATTTCATACAACTTAAAAAAAAACATGTATAGGATTAATGTTATTTTCATGATTTAAAAATAAAGTTTTTACATTCTTTTAAAATTGATTTAAGAGGTAATTGATTTTGTAAATTACTTTTTGTATCTACGAAAATAACAAGAATATGTAGGTACATATGTACCAGTACTAAGTACCAAAGTAGTTTCATTTTGTAAATTCAGTTTCTTTCTCTCTAATATGTTTTTGGTTTTAATATTGTTCTTTTAACTCTTCTTTTTTTTTTGTATTTTTGTAATACGTTTGTCTTTTGTAAAATTTGTTTTTAATACTTTAATTTTATTTTAAAAAGTTTTATTTTGCTTTTCTTTTGGAATTAATTTAAAAAATAAACTTATTAATTTTGACAGAGAAATTGTATAATAAATGATTAAATTACATAATAAAAGGTTTGTATGTGAATGTTGGAGAATTGCCATTTTTTAAATAATTAAAACGATATGTTATTTATATATGTTTGTTGTACGCCTTCTTGATTTATAAGTCTATATCAGTTTAATGACCAGTTGGTTACTTTTAGATGTATGAGTATTCAGTTATGCCCTAACTGTCTTAAAGCTAGCCATAGATCTAGAGTATGTTAGTTAGCTTTAGTCAAATTATTTTTTAATTGAAAAGAACTAAAAAATAGAAAATAGGAAAGATCAATAATAAGTGTTGTTATTTTCATAATAAAACGAGGAAAATTATAGTTGCCCTTGTCAATTTTTAGATACCCGTGCGTGTATTAAATAAATAAAAATTTCATATATTGCAATTGAACTGTTTGACAGAAAATTCAAAATATTTGTTTTTTTATATTTAATTACAAAAAAAATGAATAAAAAAAAAAAATGAATTCAAAAATAAGATGAATTTAAAAAAAAAATATGCTCTGAACGAGATTCGAACCCACACTTTTCAATTAAAAGGTCAACGTCCTAACCACTCATCCATCGACTTTTTGTTCATCTCAATTTTTTTTTTAAATTATAATAGTTGCTATGGTATCTATTGTTTGTTTTGAATAACTGTTTTGAATTTTTTTAAAAATGTATTAAAAAAAAATAAATTACCCTTAACACTATATCTAGCTCGTATATTTCGATGCGTTACAAACGGAGGAGTAATTTTAATATACCCGATGTTCATATATGTATGCACGGGTATAATTAAAAATATAATAGCAATGTGGTAGTCTTAACATAATTATTTTATTAGTTTATCATCTTATTGTTTTAAAATATTAGAAACTTTTTTAATTAAAAAAAAATTATTAAAAAAAAATTAAACTATCTTTTGCCATGGTTATTGGGTAGAGTTTAAAATTAATTAAAGTTATTTTAGAATAAATTTATTATTTGTTTAATTTTTGGAATAATATTTTGTTTGTATTTTATAACAAAAAAACAAAATCAAAATAATATATTTGAAATTAATTTATTAAATTTTTATTTTCAGCATTCGTCGTTCTGTCTTTCAAAAGTATGACAATACTTTAAGAATTAGATATATACCAATTAAATGACGTCTAAATGTTTCAAAGTTTTTTTGAAATTTTTTATTTTGTGCCTACAGTTATGCAAAAAAGTTTTAACGTAATAATAAAGCGTTTAGTGTCGAAAGTGGAATTGAGGTTGAAAGTTTACATGTATGATACTCAATTAATAAAGGTCATAAATTCTTCATTGCTGCAGCTAAAAGATTCTTATATAGCAAAAATATTAGAAATAGAATTAAAATTATATTCCACTAGACATTTAAAAAGTCAAATTCATTATACCTGTATGATACAACATTAGTGCAAGCTTAATAGAAAAAAAAACGTAAGTTCGAAAGAAAGTGTATAATAGTTTGTATTAATAAACATAGAAAGTCTGACTTTGAATACTATAAACATTATTATTCTAATCTAATTAATATTTGTATGAGGGAGTTAAAATCAGGAGAATATATATTTATGGTGAAAATAATCAGACAAATATATAGGAAATGTGACACAGTCAGAAACTGTCTTTTTTACAAATTTAATAATATATATATTGTTTTAAGTTTTTTAAATATATTTATAAAATAATATGTATGAATATACTATATAGTTTTATATTGTTTAAGTTGTATGAATAGATAATAATTCACATTTTAGAACATTATTATATTTGTTGTCCCATATTTGAATTCTTAGATTTAAATTTGTAAAATGTATTACAAATTTCAGAATTTGCTTTTGAATTTGAATTTGCAAAATTATAGCTCCATAATATTTGCATATTATTGTTTGCTTTTAAAAAATTGTGTGATTATGATTAAAATGGTTTTAAGATTGATGTACAAAACAATGCATTGCACTTACACATGCACTTCAAGGCGATTTGTGACTCCTCATTTCGATAAATCGCTTTAAAGTAACTGCGAGAAGATTGAGTTTGAAATGTGCCCAGATTCGTAAAAACATTTCTTTCAAAGAAATTGAGAAAGCTTTACTTAATATTCTTAAAACTACCGGGTTAATATTATGTCTTATTTAATTTATATAGCAATTCAAAATATTTTCAAAAAATTTAAAAAATAAAAAAATAACAAAGAAAATAACAATTTTTATTAAAAAATTTATAATTTTTCTAAATATTGTTTTATTAAAAAAGTTTAGAAATTTTTTTATTAAAAAGGAATTTAAAAATAATACAAAAATTTTATTCTAATAATTTTTTAATTGTTTTAGAAAATAAATTAAAATATTTATTTAGTATTTCTTGAATAAAATTAGAAAGTAATTGGATTATAGCATTAAAATAATTTGCAACTTTAAAAATTACAATAAAAATAAATATTTGAAAACTAATTAATACTTTAATCTTAACTAATAATATATTTAAATTGTCTTCTTGTTTAGATTGTAATGAAAAATACCGTAAAGCTTTTTTTTTTTGTAATAGCAGCCTCATTAACCGGGGGGTATATGTTCGCATCTTGCTGTATTAGTCACACTTTTTCAACTGGAATAGAATTACTGAAAATGTAATTAGTAACAAATCTTATGAATTATAAAATATAGTTCCTATATCCGACTATGGGAGTGTTTATTTTGAAGCTCGATAAGTGATAAGAGCGCGCCGATAAGAGTATAGCGTACGGTAGGCCAACTTTTTAAAAAAAAAAAACTAGTTTACCTAATGGTTATTATATAGACTTTCTTTGTTAAGAGTTCTCGTATTGTGTACAAGTCGAGTATTAATCATTAGTTTGGTATAGTATATAGTATAGTATTAATCAATAGTTTAGGTTTGGTTCTTTGAAAATACCTAGAATTTTTTTCGAACTTTACAAGGCTTTATAAACACTTTTCCCCCTTTAAAACCTCTGAACCTGTTCTTGTAAAAATATCAGTTTTACTGTTCTACTCTGTTCTACTAAAAAAATTTGACTCACTCATCTATATTTAGTGGGTCTTACGTAGACTTTAATTACGTTAAACTCTACCCTTAAAAATTAAAAATCAGGAAAATTGTTAATTTTATTGATTAATTAAGTCCTTAAGTAATTGTGTCATCAGTAGTCATTCTGTTTGATTACAGAGCAAAATTCTAAATCAAAAGTCAAAATGACTCCAAAAGATAATTGGATACCTAAATAAAAAAAAAAAAAAAATTAAAAGTTTTATCTGACCGATTTTTCAGTGGTTAAAGTGGTTGACTGTTTTTCACTCGAAAAGGCTCAGGTTCAAACCCTGGTCGGATCATATCTAATAAAAAATATAGTGTATATTATAATAGTTTAATAAGAATTCCACATAGGAAAAGGACTATTATAATATCAGGTAATGTTTACTATTGTCAGGTAATGCAAATAAATAAATAAATAAATAATAGGTATCATCATCAGTAGCGCTACAGTCCTGTGTGGACCTTGGCTTCCTTCATAATTCTTCTCTAGATATCTCTATCTCTCACAGCATCTCTAATATAATAGGTATACCACTTTAAAATAAAATCTTCAAAATTTAAAATCCATTAAAATATTTAGCCGTGTGTCAATTAAATATGACTAATGACAGTATATTTGCTTTTGTATGCTACTGTATTTTAAAACATAAATACAGTCACAATTCAATTTTCACATTTAATAAATGTTCAATTGATAATCATTTAAAAATTAAATAAAGTTCATATAGTCATATATATATATTTAAAATCTGAGAAGTAATCAGATCTGAAAAATCAAAATTAAATACAAAATAAATACTTAAAACAAGTTTCAAATCAATAAAACCTATATTATAAAACACAAATACTATTCCGAAACTAATAAAAGGTAGTAATTTTGAATTCAAAGACAACTACAACACAAAAATTATCCTTCAGTTTAAAATTACGATAATGATGACAACTTTATCTTTTTTTATGACAATTTCCAAAATTTTTTTTTTTTAAGTTTAATGGAATAAACGAAATCAAAATACTAAAAGTATCTTCACCTAAATTTTGATTTCAAAAGTAATGTTAGTAATAGTACTACATATTTTGCTATTTATATTTGTATATGAAACTTGTATATAAAATAAATTCAATTCTGTTGAAAACATAATTTTTCTAACATTCATTCAATAGTCCTTTGAATTGTACATTTTAGAGCTCACTCTCCTTCTCAAATACTTACTCACACCTTTAACTGCTGTCCATTTTATATTACCTAATAATATTTGTCCTGCCTTGTCCAAAACTTTTATTTGGGGACTATAGACTTACATTCAAACGCATCTCAAATACAGCACATAAAATAAAAAGAAAAAAAAAAAAAATACCAAAAAAGACCCCAATAATAATGAAAAACTGGAACATATTTTATGATGTTGGCTGATCATAAAGCTTAAAGCGAATTAACTTTTTTGGACAAAAAAATAATAAATAAACGGAAAAAACAGAAAAAGGGCTGGAAGCATTTAATTTTCATCATCATCATCAGATGACATGGTAAGGATAAAGCTTAACAAAATCAACGATATAATACAAAAATAAAAATCACACAAAAATTGAATGACTTAATAGAGAAAAAAAGTCAGAATATAAACATTTATAACGGTTAAAAAATAAAATGAGGAAAATTATAGTTGCCATTGTCAACTATCTGATATTCATGTGAATTCCGATGTCCAGTTACTTTATTTGCCCATTTTCAATTCTAACCACGTGGCCTGATTATCCTACAACGTTACCCTGTAGTCCTCTTAGTTGCAAAGACATGTACTCTGACTCCAGACATGTACTCTGAGAGAATCTCAACCTTTTAAAATGCATTTTAATAATGACTTTTAAAGCCTGTTTTTAAAATCTATTTCATAATGTGGCTAGTTTTAAACGTACACTAAAGGGTACCTCAACACTTTTAAAGGGGTTCATAAATTTGTGTGACAGCTATGCGTTAGTTTAAGAACAAACACTTTAATAAACATTTCAAAGAACTTCAATGATGGGTACCTGAACACTTTTAAAGGGGTTCAGAAATTTGTGTGGAAACTATACATTGGTTTCAGAACAACCACTTTATAAACACATCAAACTACTTAATTGACGAATGAGCAGACGCACACGCAGATAAATAGAGACATATAGTTAAATTGATTTACTTTTCAAAGCTGATCTGATCCATACATTTGAGTCTATTTTTGCATCATGTCTAGCTCAAAGCGTTACAAACGGTTGAGCAATTTTAATATAACGGTGACTATTTGTTCACACCGTTATAAAAAAAACAAAAATGGACAGTTATATAACTGTAACATTAATAAAATACAAAGCCAAAAAAAAAACTCAATTTTTTAATGTATTTTTTTTTGCTTGTTATTTTGAGTTTTTGAGGGTACTTTATACCGTTATTTGCTGTAAATCTTATTGTATATGCATACGGTAAATATATAATACATACAGATATGTAATAATTTTGCAATGTGTAAATCCTTTTTTGACATTTCCAGCAATTTTAACTTTCAACTTCAATTTTTATTTGTTCATTCACAAATTACAATTTTATTTTTTTCAGGTTTAAAGAGAGAAAATTCCTAAAATTAGGCCGGACACCCAATTAGTTGTTTTTTTTTTGAGGTAAATAAAATTGGGTGTTAAATAGGAAGAAAAAATATGTGTTCAGTTGTTTGAATGCCAATGTTGATAATTTTTTTAAAAACACTGCAACTAAAACTAAAGAAAATTGAAGACTGTAAATTTATAAAAGGCTCTTAGACCATGTAATATCGAATGGCGATAGAGGATGCAAAACGACACATCCAAAAAAATTTCTAGGAAAAAAGTATCCTAAATCTACAGTAGAAAGTTATTCTTCAACTGTTGGCTTTTTTCCACATAGGGGAAATCCCCAAATTATCAAACAAGTTTTGAAGACTTTTTCCGTTCTGTTGGGCAGTATTTTCTGGAAACTATACATAACTGAGGTGTCACCAACTCGGACAGAACCAAAGTAGTTACACTTCTTTGTTCCTTTACTTTTAACAAAATCGGAGATATTCGACTGCATAAGTAGGATTAAAAGAAGAGGTGTTTATTCATTCTTCCAACGAGACGCTGCTATAAAAATACGACTTCTTTTTAGACAATGCAACTCAATTTTGCCGAAACTTAAACTCGACTGGCAGATAAGGTACAATGTATGTAGGTAAAGAAAATAATAGTTAGTTTTCTTCTATAAATATACAAGCAAATATAATAATATTAAGTGTCGGTTTGTATGTTTGTAGCGTATAAACTCCTAAATTGCCCAACCGATTATCATCATAATTTGTATATAAAAGGCTTTTGGGTACGTATAGAGTTTCTGGGATAAAAGATTTGCTCTAAAGGTTTGCGAGTTGGAGCTGTCGTGTGAGTATTTAAACTTTTTGTTCTTAAATACAAATGCTTTAACCGATTGACTTTAAAATTTTGTTAACAAGTTGCTTTTTGACAATAGAGTAGACTATTTTAACAGACATGGAATTAGTAAATCCATATCATCAAAGGCGATTCTTCAAAAACTATTTTGGATCCAAAATTAGCTAGTATGTTATAAATATAAAATTGTGTAATGTTAGTAAAAATATAAAAAACAACTACAAAAATATAAAAAAAATTATTGTACTAACATTTAAAGTCAATTCGACAACATATTTCCATTCGTTTGCTGGATTTAACATTAATTGTTTCCAAGAAATTAGTATTGGGGATTAGGGCAATTATGCCAAACATACAAAATATTTTTTATTATTAAATTCGATTTAATTTAAAAATTTTACCATTGTTTTTTTTTAAACAAAAATATTGTGAAAAAATTTAAAAGGAATCCCCCAAAAATAAAAAGAATCTGAAGAATGCTAATGTAAATGATGAGAACAAAGGGTATGGGTTACTTTTAGAAAGGAATACATGGGTTGACATTTCAAAATGGACAAGCAACCAAAAAACAAAGTCAGGGAAAAATTGGGTTTATGTAAATCCCCAGTACAGATATAAATAAAATATGAAATTTTAGTGGTCATAAAATTTCCCTTTTCACATTTCTTTCCTGTTTTTTTTTTTTTTTTGTATATGAAGTGAAAAGTTGCGAAAAGATGCCTTCTTTTTTTTGTCTGATCTAAAGAAAAGTTTGTAATATATGCATTTAGGTTTGGTTTTTTTAAAAGAATGTATTTTTTGTCTCTTGATCCTAAATAGACTTATCAGAAATTAGAATAACTTATCCAATAAAACTTGTTGACATGGGTCTACATTTTGATTTAAAATTTTTTTTTTTTGATTTTTCTTTTAACTTGGAAATTTTCTTAAATTTTGACTTTGTTGTTTTTTTTTGTACATATTAAACTTTTATTTTAGTACAAGATTTTGATGACAAGTTGTTAACTTTTGGTTTTCTGTTGTTTTATTTCAGATTTCGTTGTCATCCTCAAAATTAAAAAAAAAAAAACTTATTTATTTGCTAATAATATTATCATAAGATTAAATTGTAACATATTTTAATTTTTCATCGCATATCTCCATGTTGTTAAATTGGATATTTTAAAGATTTTTCAAGTTATAAAATCTTGCATAGGTGGAGTTAATTTACATGGTTTTTGGTAATTTGATTAAAAAGTGAATAGGAAGAGTTTAATAGATATGTGATTTTTATTTTGTGTAGACATTATTTCAAAGCCAAAACTTTAAGCCGTTGGCCGAATGAGGGTTAATATTAAGATGAAATAGTGATTCAAGAGTTAGGTATATGAAGATCAATACTAAAAGTTATATTTGTAAAAATGATTTAATTATAAAATATATCTAAATAATATTACAGTGCTGAAAGTATTAGACTTTCATTTAAACGATTGGGTGGAAATTTTGTTTAAAATATAAACAAATTAATTACTAAATAGTAAAACCACGTTATGTTTCTTTCCAATGCCGCAGTTGTAAAGACGCCGCCTTTAATGTGGTAAATCTCGGGTTCAAAATCCGATCAGATGATATCTAATAAAAACATATCGTAATATTGTAGAATTATATCGTAATAGTTAATATCGTAACTCCGCCGTAGCCGGTCCCAAGCCCGGTTGAGAAAGGAGGAGGGAAGAATAGTTGCAACCTGAATGGCCACATACATCGGCGTCTCAGGAAGTAGGAAAACGCTATATAATGCAGTTGAACTCGTAACATAGTTATGAGAACTTCAACGCATTATATGGCAAATTCTGAAGCAACTCTTCAAACCCAACGGCCCTCCAAAGATGGGGGTTTGGCATACGGTTAACAGCCCTATCCAGTAAAAAAATATTGTTACGAAACCTAAATCAAAGCCTCCGATACAAATGGAAACACGGCACCGACCCAAGCAACAGAAAATGGATATTGATTTTGCAACAACAGGAGGCCAAGGTTCGACAACGGACTGTAGCGCCATAGAAGAAGAAGAATAAATATGTAAATTTAATATAAATATGTCGGATAATAGATGGCGCACAAAAATAACATTTCTGTATTCATTGTCTTATACAATAGCTATGGCTGGGTAATCAACGGCTAAGTTAATATAACGATTAAAGAAACTGAAGCCTAGTCCAAATAGACTTGGAAATGCTCTACACTACTTAAAGAAGTTGAAAAGGAATATAAAAAAAACCAAGTTATGTCAACAAAATATTATGATAAGTTGTTATTACAACAAGCTGCGTTTCAAAATCTTTAATATTCTTCGAATCACTTTTAAGTTGATGTTCTATTCAAAATATTTATTTTTAACTTCTAATTGTGTCAAAAATTTTAACTTTATATGGCAACACTAATCAAACGCTAGAACTGAACCTCATAACGTCATATCTTCTAGAAGTGTCGTAGTCTTCAATAGCACTGGAAACTAGAACCCAAAACTTAAGTTAACTAGCTATAACCACTCCTAGCAAGCATTTGGTAGAAAGGAAGCAAAAGTTTCTTTGTAAAAAAGCAGTTGAAGTTGTGTAGGTTTTCAGATTAACAAAATTACATAAAGTACTTGAATACTTGAAAATTAGATAACAAATGCTTCTAGCATCTTTGAATAATATATTAATTTTTTTGTAAATGAGTTTCTCTTGAATAACTAATTAATTTTTAAATTCAAAATTTAGCAATTAATCAATTAAATAATTTCTAACGAACTAATTGTTATATATTTATATTATAAAGTGTTACCATTGAATTAATAGAAACGTAGAGTTCTTCGACTCCCCATTTATTGTTCTTTTGTGTTCCGACCCCGCATCTTATTTATTTCTGTTTTACACTTTAAACATTTTATATTTTTTTTATATTTATATTCACATAGAAACTCTACAAATTATGATTACGAGATTTTACCCATGGATTCAATCGGATCCATCCTTGAACAAATTAACAAACAAATTTTAAATTATAATTCAACGTGAATATCGTAATTTTATATTCCCTGAAAATATAATGTACACATATTTATGTATATATACAAATATATATGTATTAAAAAATAAAATAATAATATTTTTCAACCAAAATTTAATTATTTTTTATTCTCTAATGGAATATCAATTCCCTGAAATATTCAATTCTATTAATAAATATTTACTTTATCTCTTGAGCTTCTTATCCACCATCTAGATTCGCGCAAAAAATGAGTATTTTAGTAATTAAAATTAATAAACAAAATTGTAAAGAGCTTACAAATATTTTGATTATCGTATTTCTTTCTCTTTCTAATAACGAAACTTTATGATCCCAGGTTTCCAATAATTTAAGAAAAAGAAAAAAAAAACTAGAAACCAAATTCTTGTCTCATTTTTTTCCCTGTTAAAATTCACGTTAGAATAGTCAAAATTTTTGAAAAAAAATCACGCTCCAACTTATGACTTCTCGTTTTTTTTTTTGCTCTTAGAGCTCCAAAGGACTCAGTCACGAATTTGACTTTCTGCTAAGAAAAAAAAAGTGAAATAAAATGAAGTGTTTTCTTTTATTTTCACTGTTTAATGGCAAAATATGAGTGAAAAATATTAAAATTACTTAAAAATCAGTAAAATAAATGTATGATATTGGATCTGGAAAAATTATGATTTGATTTTATATCGGTATTGAAGTTGAAATTTTTTTGACATAATGAAATACGTTAGGCACTCTAGTAAAATCTTGCCTGCAGGAGGCAACTCGAAATACTTTCAATATATAGGATGTGATATGGTTGATTGTTTTGGGGAAATGGTCCTTTTGGGGCTCAACGGTAATCCTCATAAGGTCATATCTTGTAAGTATCGGGTTAGCACCATTTTTCTATAACTTCCGTGGCATCTATAAACGCTATATTCCGAGCTTTTTTATATATTGACTATATTTATTATTTCTGTGGTGGCTTTCCAGTGGAGCAGTGGTTTTGAGCAATTTGTATGTTGATATGATTCAAATTCTTTTAACCACAGCTGCGAAATGATGGATTAGACTGGATACCTACAGTTTGGATAACTAGGTTATAGGTTACCAATAGGCCTCTTCGCTCTGTGAACCGGAAATTAACTGGTTAGTCTTGCTATATTTCGGAGAGAATACTTTAATAGGTCATTTGTTTATTACCAGATATATTCTACCAGATTATCCTACCGAACCTATCCTATCCTACCGAAATAATGTAATAAAATTAAATAAAATATTTTTTTACACTTTGTTTGACGCAGGATTAAACTATTTCACCGGTGAAATATTTTTTCTTGAAATCCCCTTTATTGACTTACAGCACATTCAATTCCTGAGGTTTGTGTTATATAAATCTTAAATAGTAGCGAAAGTAATTATAAACGAGGAAGATTATAGTTGCCCTTGTCAACTTTTAGATACCCGTGCATACCCAACTATGGTGTATAAAATAAACCGTAATTTACTTCCCTTATACATTTAACTCATTACCCCATAATTTTGACGTAAAAAAAAAAAAAAAAAATTAACAAAAAAAAAAAAAAATCACAAAACAAAAAACAAAATTTTCATTCATTGTCCCATAACTTTAGCTTAAAAAAAAAAAAAAAAAATTAACAAAAAAAAAAAAAAATCACAAAAAAAAAAAAAAATCACAAAAAAAAAAAAAAATCACAAAAAAAAAAAAAAATCACAAAAAAAAAAAAAAGTTTTCATTCATTGTCCCATAACTTAAACTTAAAAAAAAAAAAAAAAAAATAAAAAAAAAAAAAAACAAAAAAGAAAAAAAAAACAAAAAAAAAAAATTGGCCCACCCTAAAAGTCCGATGGTCCGAGTGATGTCCAACTTTGCCAAGTAACTTGCCCTATTAATTTACCTGCCCAATTTTAATTTTAACCTTGTAGCTTTATTAGATTCACAGTTATTGAATCGAAAACTTTGTATGGCAGCCCCCCGAAAATGGGGCCCTAACATTTTGAAACTTCATATAAGTGCTCGATTCATTATATAACTAACCGTGTGTAATTTGCAGCCTCGTAGTATAATTAGTTTTGAAGAAATTCATATTGGTGCAAAGAAGTTGTATGGCAGCCCCCCATAAATGGGGCCCTAACATTTTGAAACTTCATATAAGTGCTCGATTCATTATATAACTAACCGTGTGTAATTTTCATCCGCGTAGTATAATTAGTTTTGAAGAAATTCATATTGGTGCAAGGAAGTTGTATGGCAGCCCCCCGAAAATGGGGCCCTAACATTTTGAAACTTCATATAAGTGCCGGAGTCAATATAAAACTAACCGTGTGTAATTTTCATCCCCGTAGTATAAATAGTTTTGAAGAAATTCATATTGGTGCAAAAAAGTTGTATGGCAGCTCCCCGAAGCCTTGGTCCGATTTTAACCAAAAACAATAGGGAACCTAGAAATTGTCTAAAAATGACTTTGTGTGAATTTCAAGACTCTAGCCCTTTTAGTTTTTGAGTTATCGTGCTGACACACGGACGGACGGACGGACGGACGGACGGACAGACACACATAGCTAGATCGACTAATTTTTCGATTCTGAGCCGATACGTACCCTTGACACTATATCTAGCTCGTCTAGATCGATGCGTTACAAACGGAGGAGCAAATCTAATATACCCGATGTTCATATATATATGCACGGGTATAATGAGGCTACAGATAGCATTTGTATGACACTAATAGCAAAATGAAAATGCGTAATTTTACGAAAAGCTAACATATAACGCTGGATGTCAGTTCGGCTGATGAAAATAAAGCCTACGAAAAAAAGCCTGTTTGTCCTTATTTGACGATTCAGTTGAGGTATAAGGCATAATTTGTAAAATTGCGCGGTAGGTTTTAATTTTTATTCAAAAAAGAACTAAAGCTATATTACTATACTATTCCAATTCTATATTTGTAGCCATAAATTCGAATATTTTCAACAAGATTCAAACATTTCTCTATATGTAAAAAGTCGCATGGCCTTATTGCCATTCTCTTCGTTCCCTTCTTTGCCTTTGTCTTAGTTCTTCTTTTTGCAATTTCGTTTCCTCGCTTGTGAATGAATGAGAGATGTTGCCTCTGCTTCGCGGTATTCTGCCATTTAGGTTTTATTTCTCTTTCAAAGTGAAATAAGGTCTATCAAGCTTTGATAAATATCCCGGTTAGTTCACTTAATTTTGAAATATGCTAATGGTTGAAATTTTAGCGTCTTCAAATTTAATTTATTGCGATCTGGGTATTCAATATTTATAATTATAAATTTTTGGACTTTTATCAAAGATAGGTAGTATTTAATATGACCTCAGATCGTTATTTACAAAAACTACGCAAACAAATGGCCAGACAAATAGAGAATTTTGACATTTTATAGTTTAAATTGCTTAAAAACACAAAAATAACAGATATAAAATACAATAAAAATTATTCAATACTAAACTGAATTAAAACGAGGAAGATTATAGTTGCCCTTGTCAACTTTTAGATACCCGTGCTTACCCACTAACCGTTATTTATTTTCCACATGCTATTATAAATATTACAAAAAAAATATAAGAAAGTAAAATAGTTAAAAAAAAATTTAGCTTATTATCCCATAATTTTTGCTTAAAAAAAATTAAATAAAAAAAAAAAATATTAAATTTTTAATTCATTATACCCTAATTTTTGCTTAAAAACAAAAAAAAAAAACCATAAAAAAAAATAACCATAAAAAAAAAATAGCCCACCCCAAAAGTTGGTCCGAGCGATGTCCAACTTTGCCAACTAACTTGCCCTATTACTTTACTGCCCAGTTTTTATTTTAACCTCGTAGCTTCATTAGATTTACAGTTATCGAATTGACAACTTTGTATGGCAGCTGCCCGAAAATGGGGTCGCAACATTTTGAAACTCCATATTAGTGCTCGATTCATTATATAACTAACAGTGTGTAATTTTCATCCTCGTAGTATACTCAGTTTCCAAGAAATTCATATTGGTGCAAAGAAGTTGTATGGCAGCCCCCCGCAAATGAAGCCGTAAAATTTTGAAACTTCATATAAGTGGTTGATTCATTATAAAACTAACCGTGTGTAATTTTCGTCTTTCTAGTATAATTACTTTTGAAGAAATTTATATTGGTTTAAATAAGTTGTGTGACAGCTCCCCGAAACCTTGGTCTGGTCTTAACCAAAAAGAATAGGGAACCTTAAAAATGTCCAAAAAATGTTTTGTGTGAATTTCAAAACTCTAGCTCTAATTTTTCAATTCTATCTCTTTTAATTAATTTTTAATTCACGAATATATTAAACCTAAGTAAAGTAAGCATCATATAATCATATTGATAAAATGATTCATTCAAAATATTACACATATACATATTATATGAATATACATATATAAATTATTTATGAAGCCATTTACTTAAAAAAAATCTTTGTCTTCTTTTTTGCTTATCTTAAATAAACTACGCATCATTTAAATTATATGAAATTCTAACTCGTAATCGTACAAAAAAAAATACAAAAAAAAAAAACAAACAAAATTCATATACATAATTTCATGTTACAAGGTGCATAGCTATATTTCAAATTTTTGTATGAAAATATTGGAGTTAAAAAAGTTAGATGTTCGAGAGCTACCCGAAGTTTTGGTCCGATCTTAACCAAAAAAAATAGGGAACCTAGAAATTGATTGAAAAATATTTTGTGAAAATTTCAAAACTGTAGCTCTTTTAGTTTTTGAGTTATCGTGCTGACACACAGACGGACGGACGGACGGACGGACGGACGGACGGACGGACAGACACACATAGCTAGATCGACTAATTTTTCGATTCTGAGCCGATACGTACCCTTGACACTATATCTAGCTCGTCTAGATCGATGCGTTACAAACGGAGGAGCAAATCTAATATACCCGATGTCATATATATATGCACGGGTATAATGAATCGTGCTATGCTGCTATGCTTATTCATATAATATTGTATGTGATTCACCTTAAATAGCTGCGATGTTCTATAAAGGTATTTTTTTTTTATTTTATTTTATATGAACATAAATGAGACTAAATCATTTTGTATTTTGACTCTTTTCTTACTATTTTATCTTCTTTTTCTTTTTTTTTACATTTATTTGTCTCTTTCTTTCTTTTTTTTTTTTTTTTTATTTATTTAGAGAGCAATAATACGTAATTTTATCTTGACAATTTTTTTTTATTTTCCCGCGCTTAATTCGAATGTGAGATGCTGACTGGTGAATAAAATAATAATTCTTAAAAAAAATAGGAAGGAAGTGAAATACTTTAAATTGTACTTTCTGCACCTCACATTTTTTTTTAGATTGTCATGATTTAAGAAAGGGAAAGGAATAAAAAAATATTACAACAGAAAAGAAACTGAAATAAAAAATATGAAAAAAGGAAAACAAAAAAAAAACTCCGCGCACCAAAAGTCATTCGTTTTAATAATTTTTCAACCTTCCCAAACACCTTTTCTTAAAATATGATAATATCAATATTAAAAAATATTTTATTATTACCGGATCACACCAAACATTTCTCCAATCCTAGCAACCTTCTGAATTATCAGAAGAATGTTGATTTTTATTTGTTCCCTTCCAATTGTTAGATACTTTTAAAACGGTTTTAAAACACCTTTTTGATGGGGTTGGTTGGAGAGCGTTATCTGAAGTAGTGAGAGGAAAAAGAAATGTTATTCTTCATTGGAACTTTAAGTGAAGTTATCTTCGACAGTCTCCCAAGTTTGTATTTAATGTTAGTTTGTAGCCGGGTGGCATAGACAATAGATATTAAGGGGGAATGAAAGAGGCATCATTCCATATAGGAACGTAAATAGCAAGATATAAATTTGAAAAAAATAAGAAAAAAACTTAAAACGAGTAAGAATGTATAGAATGTGACAACTCTAGGACACCCGCATGAACGTAATATAAACATTACATCATCTGGTTAAATACTTCTGGCAGAATTTGAAATATACAGCTCTAATTAAACACTAGACGAGAAATGTTTGAAAAGAAAATGTAAGTTGTATAGCAACTATTCGAATCTCTAGCACTAGACCAAATATCTATTGCGAAAACTTTTTTGCAAAATTTGAGAAATCCAGCTTTAATAGATATGTTGAAGAATGCTCACATAAAACTTAAATGGCGTGGAAAGTTCACGAACCCATTGAACAAAGTGCGTGGGATTCAATTGCAAAGACAGCTTTTGTGTAAAAACGAATTTGTGCATGGTTCAGAATCCTAGATCCTTTAGTTTTTCATCTATCGTGCGAACACTTATAGATGGATGCTTGAACGGACTGTTGGGCTGATATAGTTACATCATCAGTTTTCGATTTTGATCCGATGCATACTTTGTAGTCTATACCTATACCTACCTCCCGCTTCCTTCTTAACTGCGTCGTAAAAGTATTGTCAAATTCAGTATACCCTTTAACGTACATTCAGACGGTTCATGTTTACGACACAAATGTCGAGTTCATGTTTACTTTAGAATAGTATACGGATTCATCAGTATTGAAGGTAAGCAATTGTTAAATTATCTCAGAATAAACAAATAAAAAAGTTATTGCCATAAATGTTTCTATATTTTCTATTGTTGCGATTGTTGTTTGTGTTTTTTATATTTTTACTGATGTGAAGCCCTTGTATCTTCTAATATATTTTTTCATTCAATGAAAGTGTTTTGTTTTTGTGCTTCGCTCCATTTCTTATCATCTTCCTCATATATTTCTATTCTTTATTTATTTATTTGTTCTTATTTTTTTATTTACCGTTATTTTTCTATTTCATTACAAAAACAAAATGAGCAAAAAGAAGCCGCAGTGACTAAAGAAATTTTTTTTTTACCTTCAACTTAATGATATTATTTTAAAAATTCTTATCACGTTGTTTGGGGAACGCTAACGCGTTTTCTTACGCTGTTTCGCTTATTTTCATTGTTTTTTTGCACCTGTAAGAACACCTTTTGAATAATATAAGTATAAAGAGCAACCCCTTATTTACCATGATTTTAAAAAAAAAAAAAGGTCACCCCAATTCTTATATGTGCGACCAAATTGGGTATCATCATTACTGTTATCTGGCGCATTTCGAGTAGGGGATGTTTGGAAGAGTAAGAGTAAAGGAATGCTAGGAAAAATAAGAGTACACGAAGGGAATGATAGGAAGAGCAAAATATCATGTAAAAAACAAGGAATCGTTTAGAAGACAAAGAAATTATGAAAAAATCTTTAAAGCTATACACTATTTAATATTTTCAATGTGTGGTTTAATGGTGATACTGATGGTGGTAATGATTACAAATTGGTAGATTTTGTGGGTGAGACATGATTTTAAACCATTTTGCAACAATTGCAGGTATGATATGATTTTCATTTTTTTTTTTGTTTTTTAAAGTCATGTCAGTTTTTATGATTGGATGAAGTTAAATTGGTTAGATGTTGGGATTATTTTGCGTTTTATTACCTGAACTTTTTTTGTCATATTATAGTAAAAAATGTAAGCAATATAGTCTGTGAATATATGATAATCATTCACATATGTATGACGGCGATATGACAAAAGATTCGAAGTCAAAAGTCAACCCGGGGACTAACGACTTAAACAATAAGCCAAAAGTCCTCGATTGCTTAAAACTCCGATCATTGAGCCAAAAGAGTCCTAAAACCTCAGATATGATTTACAGATTGTTTATATGCGAAATTTTCAATTAGAAGCGATTTTCTAAGTTGGGAACAAAATTTGAGTGTTGGAAAAGGGTGAAGTTCTCGACTTTTAAAATGAACTTAATCTAAAAATGTTGATCTGGTAATAAATAACTGTATTAAAATAAATTTCAAATGTTTCAATTTTTGAAGTAAAAAGTCCCCTGGGAACTTGTAGCTCACTAATTCAAGTTATAATATCCCGAAGACTTTTTGCTTATTTTTTTGAGTTACAAGTTACGAGGTGACATTTGACTGCGGGACTTTTGTCGTGTATTTAACTGCGGGATGTATGACATATACTTGGCTTATTTTTTGAGTCACAAGTTACCGGGTGCCATTTGATTGCGGAACTTTTGTCGTGTATTTGACTGCGGGACGTATGACATATACTTGGCTTATTTTTTGAATCATATCTCACTGGGGGACTTTTGACATCGGGACTTTTGTCATAGCGCCATGTATGACATCTATGAAGGAAGAAGTTTAAATGATGCAATTCTATAATAAAATATAAAGTTATTTACATTTTAAAGTTATAGTGTTTGTTATTTTTAAAGTAACTTTTGATATTTTTAAGGAAAACATTTCTCAGATGTCATGTCATCACTTCTACACTTTACATTCAAGTAATAATAATCATATTAATAACTAAAAAATTTTAAGTAGATTTCATATGAGGAAAACTAAGGAGTTTTTTTGCAATTATTTTACAAAAAAAAAAAACAAAAGAATGTCATAAAGTTGAGTTTACATTTTTAATGTTTGATGTATGTCGTATAGTGTTTGAGTTCTGAAATTTATTATATGTTTTAAGTTGAAATTTTTTTTGGAGTTTGTATAAATTAAGGAATTGAAAATTTTGTTGCTAAGGTACACATTGTATATTGTTAGTTATTATGTAAGTTTTGTACTAAATTTAGAATATAACTTCAGTTTATTATCCCAATTTACATTTTTTCCCTATTATATAAAATGCATAAAAGTTATTTGTCACTTGGATATTATTAAAATTTTTTTATTTGAGAATATTCATCTATATTTAGGTTTGAAGTATAAAAAATATTAATGCTTGAACTTTCTGTTGGAGTATATGAGCCTTCAATTAAAAAGAGAGATATTTGAAGAATTAAGAATTTGGATGAGAAATGACAAATAAAATCATAAATCAGATTAATAATACAAAGTATGGGTTTTATTCTAAAATGTTGTGTGAAGATTGTTTTATTTTTCAACAAAAAATTGACATCTGTATGGCACAGACGTTAGAGTGCGGCATTTCATTTCATTCGAACCTGGCCTTGAATCCCAATAAATGTGTAGTAAAACAATACAAACAAAAAAAAAATATAAACAAATAATTTAATTAAATAATATAACTCGCAGATATACAGAAATACCAAATAATTCAAATATAAAATTATTACAATACATAACCAATAGAATTGTATCTATTGAAAGTCTAGTACAATCTCATACTTCAATTGTATGTGGAATTCGTGTATTCTTATAATAAAAATGGATATGTATGTATGCATTCAACTGTTCTTACATGCCAATCTGATGTACACAGGTTTTTTAGCCTAACAATTGCAACTTTGTGAAATAAAGCTTCTCGAGGACCATCAAAAAATAATAACCCAGGTATTACGAAATAACACTTTGCGTCTTATTTCACTGAAAGTGGTAAATTAAATCGAAGGAGAAAAAACTGCAAGTGGCAAATTCTCTAACTCTACTTTGCAAAACTAAACTATTTGCCCATTTAAATTTTAAGTTTGTATAAACTCATGATTTATAACTAGTCTTTTGGAAGCTTTTTTAACTCTCATCACAATAAGGCAGTACCTCGAGTATATTCAACTGTTCTTGGTTTCCTTCGGTAGTCAAAAAACTTTATTAAAAAATTGTTGGTGTAATTAATTGCGTGTATCACAAGCAAACTGTTACTCGGCAAGTTTTTGACCAAAAGTACGGAAACCAAGGCATTTCATTTACTTTCTTGTATAATACAGGTTATTTTACCAATGAACTTCAATAGATCTAGGAGTTGTATCAGCGGTCTGAACAACTTAAAAATTTTTTTCTGATGATGGGATCGATTCTAAACCCTTTTGTTTCTATATGTTTAACCCTTATCTAATAACCCTTATCTCTATGGAAGGTTATTAATAAAGCACCCTACACTATATTAAATCAAATATCCTAAGATTTAAAAACTCCTACTAATCTTTATTATAATGTTAATTTTTACAAAAATCCGGACAGTAATTAAATTTTTAAAAATAGTACGATATTTCCTAGATAATAGTTACCTTATGAACATATATGGGACTGATTCAAAAAGTTGGTGACTAAATTCTTTTTAATAAAATTTATTTTAAAATGCAATAGGTACATTATACAAGTTCAAAAACCTTAAGAACCAAATTTTTTTATCAATTCGATGAAAATATTTTTATTCGTGTAGAATAATATTTTACATAAATTTTTTTCAATTTTTATACCCGTATGGCTATTAGTCAAAAGGGTATACTAAATTTGCTACTACGTTTGTAACGGAGAGAAGAAGGGGGATATATATAGCTTCAAGTGTATGGATCAGATCAGAATCGAACAATAAATCGATGTAGCTATCCGTTTGTCGGCACGATAGCTCAAAATATAAGGGAGCTAGGATTTTGAAATTTTCACAAATTCGTTTTTATGCAATAGCCGTCATCGCTATTTAAATCCAGCCATTTTGATCCACGGTTTCGAGTACCTGCCATACAACTCCTTCTTTTATATGAGCATTACACTACACCTAATGAAGCTGTATGTTTGAAATTTTGCCAAAAGTAATTAACCAGATGGTATAATGTTTATATTGCGCTCATCCGGGTATCCCAGAGTTGACACAGTCTACCATCCTACACTTTTTCTCGTTTATTTAATAAATATACTTATTAAAATTTATAAAATAACTTTAACCTTTACAAAAAATGTATAACAAAATATTTTGAATATTTTCTAAAGAATTTTTTAATTTTATTTTCAATAAATGAACTTCAAAATGCAAAAAAAAAATTATATAAAAATTAAAATAGTTGGTTGGTGGTACCTAATAACCGTCATAACTTTGTTAAATTTTACGAGAAAGTCGTTTTTTTTACTTTTAATCCAAATCACTGCACAACATAAGAAGATTCATCTATAATACCAATATAAGAACTTTTATGTATAAAAGTTTTTTTTTTTTATTTTATATGTGTAGGTATTAGTTTTTCTTATAAAATTTTGAAAATTTTTGCAATTTTCCAGGATATGAAAATTTTTTTATTTAGTCTCTTACTATCTACCTCTGATTATTATGGCGATGATTTTTATATGCATTTTTAACATAAAAATAGATACTTTATAAGACTATTTGGGAAAATTTAAGTTTTCCTTCGAAAAAAAAAAAAACATAAAAACAAATAAAAATATGAAAAGGAAGAAAATAGGGCAAAAGGATAAAAGTTTGATTTTTTTTTATATTTTAATGTATATATATATTTGAAAAGCTTTGTGGAAAATTAAATTTTATTTGTGCGGTAAAAATTTTTTATCGTATTTTTTATTTAATATAATTTACGTATATATTTTCTATTAAATATATACAGGGTGTTTCCTAATTAAGAGTACTGCTATAGATCACTGCATTGATGTTTATGAAGAGCTTTAATGTGTAGTAGGTAAGATAGGTCTCTGCTAGTTTCCAAGGTATGATGGCTTAAATAAAATTTCAATATTTTTAGTTTTCATTACTTTGCTCTTAGCTAGGTTTCTAGAATACTTATGAGCATTTTGTAGAATTTGTTCGAATGTCAAAAAATTCTCTTTTAAAGAAGCTATTATGTTGTCTAAAAGCGGTGTATAATGGTAATTTCTAAAAACAAAAAAAAAAAAAATGGTTAAAAATTTCATTTAAGTCTCTATATCTTGGAAACTAGAAGAACCTAAACTTAGCTCACAGATACAAAACTTATATACTCATAAGGATCTATGTAGTGGTACATATCAGTGCACTTAATTAGGAAACACGCTGTATATATGTTTTTATAGATATATTACTATGTTTGTGAAAATATGAATATATATATATATATATATTTTTAATAAAATAAATATGTAGTTTATATTAAGAAACTATAACAAAATGTCTACATCGTAAATTAGACGAAAATATAAGATGGATTTCATTTGATTCATTCACACAATAATGGGATATTCTTTTATGGTTTTGAAGCCTAATCCAGCACCTTCTCGAAAATTTTTTTAAAAAATTAATTGACTAAGCAGCGAGTGAAAATAATTTATTTTCTAAAACTAGGGTAGGAGTAAGATATCAACAGTTACCCAAAGTAGCTGCACAAGATTCGTGTGAACACTAAAGTTCTTGGGACTAAAAAACTTTCTTTAACAAAACTGTAGCTTTTTATTTGTGTAATAATTTTTGAATTACTAAATTTTCACAAAAAACCTAAACATCACCCTTGAGAATTGCACCTTTTGGTTACCTAATTTTCTCCAAAAACTTTTCAATTCAAGATAGAAACATTAAATGCTTAAATGTGAAGTTTGAAACATTACGTCATCATAAAAGAATACGGCTTCTGCACACGAGAGTAATGCAAGTATGCAAAAATCTCTGGGTCCAACCTTTAGTGCAAAAAATATTTTATATTTAATATAAGCGGTTGGTATAAAAGTACTAAATTTTTTAAATTAAAACTTTCCATGTTATTACTAAACATTTGGCACTTCTATGATGTCTGCAGGTTTTAAAAATTTGATTCTGGAACACCAATTCTTCAGCATTTTCTCACAGAAATCTGCAATAATTTCACCAATAACACGAATTATGTTGACTTTTGGAAGGGTTGGACTCTGAATATCACAAGACTGTGCCTTGAATTTTTTAATAAAATTGACGATATTAACATCTGTTGGTTGTCTATGGTTACCTTAAATTTCCCGTAGTTCGCAAAACTTCACCCAAATTTATTTATTATTGTTGTAAGAAGTTTTCGCAATTTCCGCACGCTGTTTATCTTGCGTACATTGATTCTGCAGAGATTTACTGGTGTTATTTTAGTTTTTATTGAATTAACTCTTATGGGGATGATGTCACCTCGTTTTTGCTATTTATATGGTTGGCTATCTTTCAATAGATTCCTTTAATATAACTTTCATATATCTCATATTATATGATATCTAAATTGGATTACATGAAAAGTTTTTGTAATTTTACATAATTTTAGTTGAATTACAGAAAACAAAAGATTCATTATTGCCATAGATTTTTTCTCTAGGCTATTTCAGTGAAAAACTTTGCGGGTTCAATTACACCAAATTCTAAAGACTTACCTCAATAATTTAAAATGCAGATTCTCTTTCTGTAACTTTGATTGATTTTCATTCAATATTTCCAGTGCAGCATTTCATACGTATTAAAAACTTAACTCAAGAAACCACAGATATCTCTACAAATTTTCAATTACGAAATTAACTTTTTACACAAAATATAAATAACACTTCAATATAACACATTATAACATATCGTAACTAGTTAATTTTACAATCGAGTATTGTAAACTAAAGAAAATGCGGAAGTTTTCCAATATTTTTTATGTTTTTTTTTTAATTTTTTCTTTTGCTATTTTAGGATTTAAAAAAGAAAAGCAAATTGTTAATATTTTAAAAGTTTATCTGTAGTACATTTTTTCAATGCAACCATAATTGCTTCAACGTTTTGGTTTTTGTTTTTATTTTTCTTATTTTCTATAGTTTTGTTTTATAAACTATATAAACTGTTTTAAAGGTTAGAAACTGTTTAAAAAAGTTTCTAGTTCCTTTATTTTTTGAAAAGTTAAAGGAAGAAATAAAAATGTCAAAATAAAATAAAAAATAAAACAACACAAAATAAATATGAACAATAAATTGGTAAATCTACTATAGTTTTGGGGCAATTTGCTATTTTTGTGTTTTATATTGTTCAATATTAATATTGACATAAGCTATATAAGTTACGATCTTTATTGTCATCTTATACACCGGAGGTTTTCAATTAATTTGATTTTCGTAACTGATATAAGCTTTTTTTTGTCAATAATAGACGTTTGCAGAAATAGATAACGACCCAAATCATTAACTGATTTCTGTAGAAAAACCGCGGATAGTTAATAAGACGAAAATACATCTATAAATATCTATCCATTATGCAAGTGTTCATGGTTTCTGTTTTCAAAGAAACGTGGGTTGTCTTAAAATAAAATAAAATAAAAAAAAAATGTTTTTTTCAATATATACTTTCAATTTTGTTGTACTAGCCTTTAAAATGTAGAAAATACAAATTTGATGATAGATCTTGGGAATTTATTACTGTTTTAATATAAAAGTAAATTGTTGGTATAAGAAACAGATTTTTAATACTTGTTAAATTATTTTACTTAAACCCTTAAGCTTAAAATATTTAAAATTTTCATTAGACAAAAATTGATAGTAGATTTTTTGTTTTTAAAAGTGTTTTAACATAAAAGTAAATTGCTGGACTAAGGTTAATAGAAAGAAGAACTGTTTCAAATTTCAGCAATTTACATTTTATATAAAAATACTTTTATTTTTTTTTCTTTATTTTATTAGTAAATATAAATATACAATTCTAAATAGTGTTTCATTAACTTAAAACTAACATATTATGTTTAGATCATAGCCTAAGCAATTCAAAAGTATGATATACAAATTAAGTGTATTATATGTATGAAATTTGATATAAATAAATGCAATTTCTGTTGAAATTAAAAAAAAATTTTGTTTTATGTCTAACAAGGATAAAACTTAAATCTTTTTACACCCGAAGCCACGTCACTAACCTCTACATCATACAATTCTTAATAATACATGGTCAGATTTCTAATATTAAGAAACAGAATATAAATCTACAGTACAGATTTACAGTACAGAAAAATAAATCCATAGACACCGGCAAGTTAATAAAAAAGTATATAATATCGGTTTTATTCATAAAATGTTTTAATTTGATTTAAACCGTTCCAATGATATAAGAGGAGTCTAAACAGACCGTATCACTTCTCCCACTAACTATATATTTTGCCTTTTATTTAGTCGATACAAATCATAAATTACAATGCAAGAAAGCAATGCTGTTTGAATGCAATATGAAGTAATTAACTATTATTTAAAATATATTTAAGAATTTCTGTCAAAAAAGTTTATGAATTTGTAAATTTGACGAATGTCATGTTTTTGACATTCTTATTATCTTCTATGAATGATGAGAAGTATCTTATCAATTGCAAAATTACTTTTTAGAGTTGTTCTAACATTATGTTCATATGTACCCTGTATACAATGTTGAAATGTTGGTGCAATAGCGCCCCGGTAAGAATTTATAAAGACCTTGTTTTGAATACAATATTATGTGCAATTTTGATGTCTCTAATAATCAAACAAAGTGTTAATAGTTGAATTGATAAGTTTGTACGAATAAAAATATAAGCACTTTAACATTGTATGTCCCTAAACTGAGATTGTCCCTACAATATAATATATATTTATTTTTTCCTGTCTTCTAAAATTTCTAATAATAAAAGACTTCATTGCCATTCCAGATATATAAAAATATTAGAGAACCTCTAAATAACTGTTTTTTCTTATTTTTCTCTTCGTTTCATACTTCCAGCTTCAAAACGAATTTTTAAGAGAAATAAACCTAAATAAAAAAAAAAAAAACGAAAAAAAAAAAAATAAAACAAAATATTAAAAGATTTAAAATAATTCCTTTACTACACTTATGTTGTTCGAGAACGTAACGTTGTTTAACGTTTTAAGCACCAGAACAACAAATTTTTATTTTTTTTTTTTAAGTTTGTTTTTGTTTTTGTATTTCCTTGACGTTTTTTTGGCATCTTTCCCATACTGTAGGTTAATAAAAATAACTTCCCATCTTTAGTTTTATTCCAAAGTACATATACCATTCATATATATATATATATATATATATATATATGTATATACCTAAATGTACATACATTATGTGTACATTTTAACTCATATTTCAAACTCAATGTGTATCCATTAAAGGCTTAATGATTGTTTATTGTTGCTGACAAGTATATTAGTGGTGGCGGTGGTGGTGGTGATGGTAGCAGAGTTAAATTCTCGAATTGAAAATAAATTTTTTATTTTTGTTTTTTTTTTATAGTAGTTATATAATAATACAATCAACATCATAATCATTATCATAGTAGAAAGCACAATGTACAATCAATGTTACTGTATACATTGATGAAATTAGTTTTTTTTTTTGTTTTTTTGCTATTTTGTAAATATTTTAAAATGTTTGTGTGTTTATTTGGAATTTAAGTATTTTACAATAAATTTTTGGAATGTGGCAACACGTTTTATTCTTAATGTATATAATTGCCTATTTTCAGAACATTTTTTTTGTTTTTTTGGGGAATATAATTTTTATTCTTCATCTCAGGTATAAAACGGTATTATATTTTGTTGTAAGGTAAAAAAAAAAAGAAACATAACGGATATATTAAATTTTTTTTTTTGATAAATACAAGATTATGTACAGGATGATATTAAGATTAGTGAAGTGTAAGGTGGAACTAAGATTGGTGATGGTGTGTAAGGAATATGTGATATAATTTTTAATAAATCTTAATTATTTTTAGAATTTTAAAATTTTAAAAAGAAGTATAGAATTATGTTTTTTCTACGACAACGTAGTATAAATAAGTTTAAACAAGTGATGAAAAAAACCAAGGGTTTTTAAAAAAGAACATTTTCAAATTTATATTGTATTACATACTGAGTTTAACTTTGGAAATATTAACTTGGAAATAGTTACTACTTAAATATAAAATTTACTGCTAACACTAAATTTTATTTTAAATTTGTTATAGCCCTTCAATGGGGAAGGTTGCCAAGTTTCTCAAGAATCTAACTTCATCTAACTCGCCAACCCCCCTCCACCCCCTCCATTTTTTTAGTTTCTAATTAAATTGTGAATTCCACAAAAATTTGGAAATTTACTTAGAATTATACAATCTAAGCAAAAATGGGTAAAACTGAGAGACACTTTCTTCAATTTAAGGAACCACTTTTAAATTTAAAAAAAACCTTTGAAATATGTTAAAATATAATGTTGGGCCTTTAAATTTTGTATATTAATAAAAACAAAATTTGGACAGGTATTCAAGTTACAGGTGTTTAAAAATAGCAAAATTTCAATTTTCAAGCCCTTATAGCTCCTAAACATGGAGCTTGACAAAAATTATTTTGTAAAAATTGAGTTTTGTGTAATGTTAAATTTTAGTACCGTATGGCAACCCTAAAAATTTGCCTTTTATATATTTATAAAGTTTATGAAACCAGCTATCGTTTGCCGTTCAGATTGAAAATATATCTAACAGAACTCTTGTTATAATAATTTAAATGTAGGGCTTTTCCCAACTTTGGGGGGCTGTAGTCCCGTAACAGGTGGGGCTACAGAAAAAAATTCTTCTACGAAATTATTTGTTTTGCAAAAACTACCCAGGGTTAAAATGTTTTTACTCTATTTCAAGCGGTGTAAAAGTTTTTGTAAACATACGGACGGACAGACGGACGGACGGACAGAGTGAAGCTATATAAACACATTTTTACAAAATTTTTTGAAAATGTGCTAAAAACTATTAGATTTACCCAACGTTGCCCATTTGTCACACGATCTGATTAAGATAACAAAAAATCAACAAAAAAATTAATTTGGCTGTCGTGCCTAAACGGAACCAAATTATCAAATTTGGCTTTTGCACTATTTGGGTAGAGCCGAAAACTTAGTCTTATTAATTGAAAGACATTTCCGATAACTTTTAACTCAATTGGTTGAACTGGTTTTAAACAAGACAATTCATTGAATCTTTGTGAAGAAACATCGTGGATAAACAGGTAAAAATAAAATTAACCCGGTAAGCTTCTGTAATAAAGATCAATGCTTGTGTAATATTATCAATATTTTATTGAGCAGTTGTGTCCAAATAAGTTAACCTAACTTAATAAATATTTGTATCAGCCTCACTTTTGGACTGTAAAATTACCTTGTAAAATTCAATACAAATCGTAAACAAAAAATTGGTTAATATGGGTGGGTGTCAAAATGGTTGAATATATTCCAATCATCTTTATTCAATAAATTCCATTAGCTAAAAGAAGCATTTGTGGAAAATTTCAAGTCAACCGGTGAAATTGTTTAGGCGCGACACTAAAAAGATTGAAAGAACTTCAAAATGTCCTCATGTCCAAACGGGTTAACCGAATTCAACTAAAATTTGTTTTAGTCTCAGTTTTGAACTGCAAAATAATCTTTTAAAATTCGACAAAAATCAAAAACTTAAAATTTTTTAGAAGCCCGTCGGAACAAAATTGATTAATTTATTCCAATCAACTTTATACAATAAATTTCGTTAACTAAAAGGAGCATTTTGCAAAATTTCAAGTCAATCGGTCAAACTGTTTTTGTTCGACGTCAAAAAAATTAAAAAGTTTAAAAAGGCTACTGTTGCCTTACTAAAACTTTAGATAGCCTATGTTAATCCCGGGCTTCCAGAATTATTCTGAATTATTCTGATTAAAAATCAATATTCTTTTAATTCAATATCAGACTTACCACCCGGGGGCTTTTCGGCTATTTACCAATTAGAAATAACACCCCAAAGCTTGTATTGCGGAAAACTTTTTTACATGCCACCCATGAATTAACTGAATTCCATTTATATTTACCCCAAATATTCTGTAACAACTTACAACTAATTACAAAATAACAAAATAACAAATTGAATAATTAAAATTTAAAGTAACTTCCTAAAAGTATGCAAAATTCTTAAAATTCTTTTTTAATTATACATAATTAATTATATCTAAAAATTACAGAAACAACAATGTATAATAAATTTATATATATACAATACAAAACAATAAAAATTTTAGTAATTTTTGTATCCTTTAACAATTTCCTTTTCTATATAAATCTGATTGCGCTTAAAATTCCGCAAAAAAATAAAAAACAAAAAAATATTAAAAAAAACCCAAAGAATCGATTTTAATTGCATTTCCTCTTTCATTTTCTCTAATTCTTTCTATTTGCAGTTATAAATACAATATGAATGCAATTAAAGTAGATATATTTTTCTATCTATGTATGTGTATGTAATATACATGCATTTCTATATGATGTCACGTATATGCATATATTATTATTATTATTATTGAATGTAATATTAATTCTACTACTATTATTGATTTCATCTAAAAAAAAATAAAAACAACAACAACAAAAAAAATGAAAAAAAAAACAAAAAAAAAATGGCAACAACTAAAACAATAATAAAATAACAACAAATAACAGTACAGTATAAGAACTAATGTAAATATATAAAAACAAATTCAATTTGATTTTGAAAAAAAAAGGATATTTATTTATTTTTTTTTTTTTTTTTTTTTTTAATAATTTGTACTGTTATTTTCTTTGTTCCTGTAACTGTACAATATAATCATCAGTAAACAATCAAATAAAATAAACATGTACAATTATACAATATAAAATTCTTATGAACTTAATATGTGAAATGTCAGTGTATTTGAAATATAAAACCGTTATTATATTTCGATATTTAGTATGAGTATGATGTTTTATTTTTTTACAGTTATACACAAAAGAACGTGTTCGGTTTAAAATTGAAAAAAAAGCAGGAAAAAGAATTAAAAAAAAACAAACAAACGAATAATAAACAACAAAATAGAAAGAAAAAGCAATAATAATATTAACAAAATAAGACGAAAAATAAACAATAATAAATACAGACTAAAAAATATAAAAAAATACAAAAAAAAATAAAAAAAATAACGGAGCAAAAAGGATTTTATATTGAATTTATTGTTAATTTATTACGGAATCATGCATGCTCAAATTGAAACAGCCTTGAGTCACACCTTTGACGTAAATTTAATATATAACAACAAAAATATTACAGTAATAATAAAAAGTAAAAGAATTAAATAGAGTGAGATAGAAATATAAAGTAGACAGAATGAGCTTAGAATGAATGAAAAAATATAGAAACAAAATAAAAATAAAAAGAGCGTAGCTACTACTGCTATTATTACTGTAACATATTATTACAAGTAATACACAACTGTCACAGAAAAGTGGTTTAAAAATTGTGTTTTTGTTTTTGCTTATGTTTTTGGTTTTTTTTTTTTAACTTTTCTTTCCTGTTCTTCATCTTTATTTATTGTTAAAATGTTTAAAGGAAAAAACAAATACTGTACATTACATATAGTGCTTACAAGTATAAATGAACTATATACAATTGGTAGGTATTTAAAGAATTCATTATAGGCAAGCAAGTACTGCTATTTGTTTCAGCTAATTGTATTTCGATCGTGTGTCTAAGATAGGGAGTGTTTCTTTTTTAAAAAGTGTTAACCACTGGCATTTGCTGAAATTTCTGAAAGGTTTTCGAGTTACTTACATTGATGAATTACAAATGTGTTTTCAAGAGGTTCGTTTCGAATACTAGAAAACTATTATTATACCCTACAACTGAAATAGATTTACTTTAGTATGGTATTAGTAAATACCGAAAGTGAGCCAGCTGCATTTTATCAACGTCACTTCTTTAGTCTATAAAGCGTTGTCCTTTCGTTGGTATAATAATTATATTTTGATGTAATTTATACTTTAGATAACTAAGGAAGAAAGAATGGCGGGAATTGAAAATGCGCGAATTAGAGCTTTTATTCGGATTCTGGAAGCCCTACATCGAAGTAAGATTAAACCAGCATAATTTCGAAACCAATAAAGATAAATTTATTGAAGAAAGAATGTCGAGAATTGAAAATAGGCTAAATTGAACTTTGTATTGTATTTTATTTATTATTTATGTTCAGTATTTTATTATGGAAGCTTTTGATCGAACTAAGGTCAATCCGGCATAATTTCGAAACCAATAAAGATAGAACTTTCAAATTTGGTATAAGGGTGTACCTTCCTATTTGTTTTGTAACCATTAAATTTAAGATCAGTTAGTGTAATGGTTAAGGTACCTCCCACACATCTCCCACGATCTTAAAGCTTCTTTTCTAAATTGGTAAAAGTAGTGACTAGGTAGTAACTTAACTATGAAGGAACTATATACAATTGGTAGGTATTTAAAGAATTCATTATAGACGAGCAAGTATTTCTATTTTTATAGTTACTTTATTTTCTAGTTACTTTAAGTTAAGTAACTTAAATATAGAAGCTCAAATTTAGCACAAGGGTGTTATCCTTTGTTTAAAGAACATATCAAATTGGGAATTAGCTAGAGTAGTTGTTCAAAAACCTCATACACACTTCTTAAGATTAAAGAAGCAAATTTTCGAAATTAATAAAAAGGATTTTAGGCCAGAAACCTGGAATTTAGTGCACAATAGTTCTTTCATGTTTCCATTATGTTTTTGAATTTTTAAAACAAATTAGATGGTCACCAAAAAGAAATGTCATTTTCATTAATTATTCCATTGAATTATTTAGTAGACTACTGTAAAAAATTTTATTGTACAGTGTTACATAGATTCTCATAAAGTAACTAGAAAGTTCCCATAAAATGTTTATTAGAATTTACAGGAATGAAGTGCAAAAAAAAAAAAAAACTTGAAGATTACAGTTTGATTTAGAAAGAATGAAATATAATAAAAAGTAACGGGTACAATATATACATAGAATAGTTAATTCAATTCGATATCCTGTTATATTTATTTTAATACACATACACATGTTTACATGATTTTACTTACTTCAAGGACTTTTTATTTTATTTTATCATTAAGGCATTTTAAATCCTTTATTCTTTTTTTTTTTTTTTTTACATACTTTATTTATTTATTTTTTTTATATAATGTACATATATATAGTAACTCTATTAGTTATATAAAATTTTAAATGCTTCATAAAAATGTTTATTTACCTGTGCAATAAATGAAAGAAAAGGATTATATTGTTTAATATGTGACAATGCAATATTGGAACATAATGGAATCGAATGGAATGAAATGGAAACGAAAACATTATTTAAGAAAATAAAAATAATTTAAAGTATTGCATAATATATATTGAAAAAAGTGAATTAAAATGCCACATATGTTATAACAAATGTGAACTATAAGAAAGTGTGTTAATGTTAAGTGCTATTGATTTATTATTAAGAAGCAAAGAAAACGGTTCTTTGTATTTAAAAACAAAATTAAAAGAAAGTGTTGTCTTTGGTTTAAATTTAAAGACAACAGAAATTACTTAATGTGTAACACTAAATTTTGTTAGTATATTTTCTGGTTCGTTGAAAAATTGGGTAATTTAAATAAATTTTTATTAAATTCTTGAAATTTCTTAAATGTGATACTAGATTAAGCCAATTTAAATAAAATATCACTTATTGGTAATGTAAAATTATATTTTAACAATTCTTAATTTATGTGTAAACATAGTTAACTGTTGCATCAAAGAAATTAAATGAGGTTTTGGTCATAACAGAGTACATATTAAAGCATTAAAGCTAAATAAACCGAATTCATAAATGTTCAAAATTCATTCATAGTATTCCATAGGCGGAGTCGCATTATTTCAACGCGAGAGAAGAAAAAAAGAATGAAATGGAATGAATGTTTCAAAACACGCTAAATGTCAATTTTGGAATAATCATAATGTTAATTGACATTAAACAAGTGATGAAAAAAGGCAAGAGTTTTTAAAGAAGGATATTTACAAAATTATATTATGTTTCATACAGAGTTATGTTAAAAAAATATATATAAAAATAAAAAATTATTTTTATTATTATTAATATATTTTTAAATGAGGTGAAACAAACGCATTCAATTAAATGTGTTATGTTGGATGTGTTCAATTATAAAAAAATAAAATATTAATGTTTTGTTGAATGTGATATATTTTGGAAATATATATTCAGACCAAAATAATATATATTTTTTTATTAATTTCAATTATTTTAAATGTTTATGAATTAGTTCATTAACGTTTTTAAAACTCACAGAACATTCTCTAGAAATTTTATATAAATAGTAAAACATTTTGATATTATAAATTAAGGTTATGCTTCATAAGAACATTTGTGTTGTAAGTCTTCTTTAATTTCAGTGAAAATCTTATCTTCTTTATTATATATTTTATTAAGGAGGGTCAGATGAAAGCACCAACACCCAAAATTCAATGGTATGGAATTCCTTTGGGTTTTGAGTGACTTTAACCTAAATAACACCGACTATTTAATTTTTGAATCAAACTGCCGCGTGGGACTGGCGATACCTATATGCTGTTTGCTTTCAAGGACAAGGAAAAATATAATTCACTAATACAAAAATTTAGGATTTTAAAACTATTGATATCGAAAAATTCGAAGGGATATTTTAAATAAAAATATTAATGTTCTTCTTAAATTTAGGTTAGTCATACACTAGGGTACAAGTTGGATGGGATATGTTTTCATACAAGTTTAGAACTAAATGCTGATAGGTTTCTAAATATGATACAATAATTGATTACCTACCGAAGATCTTCAAGATAACCGTTATGTTAGAATTCAATGTTTAAGAAAGAATTATTTTCAACAAATAGTAGTTATGTACTCTTGATTCTCTGCTAAGTTCCCTTAATTTAAATTTGGAATATAGATAGCTCAATGAATTGTTCCTAATATCAATACTAATATTGACTTATTTTACATAAATCTAAAATGCATAAGTTTTTTTTTTAAAGATTTTCATTAATTTACACATAGAATGTTTTTCATTACTGTGATATAGGAACTTCTGATTGAAGTTTATGATAATTTCATTCTTTTAAAAGAAAAACTCAAATTTAACTGATCCTAGTAAATTTTTTTATAATTTTAGATAATTTCTTTCGAATTTTCATAAAATAAACAGAAAGAATCCATTAGATACTTTACTTATTATAAATTTTAAATAACTTATCAGTTATCATTATTACTCTCTTACAAAATATAGATTCAAAAATGATTCTTTAATACCAATAACAGACTTTTCATTCTATGTAATAATTGCTGTTGCCATTATGAAAATTTTGATAATTCTGTTGAAGAAAATTTGAAATTGTAGCAACACAACAACAATATTTGAAAAATTGAAAAAGAGAAAATTAAAAATTAATTTTCCTTCGCCTACGGCTAACTTTCTTTTATTATTTTAGAAGAAATAATCCCTTTTTTTTGTTGTTATCCTATACCTTTACTGTATATTTTAACATAATAGTGTGGGTCCTATTTTGTTATGCTTTATTTTTTTTAATTTTTTGTTTATTTTTTCTATGCTAAAAATTATTAGCCATCGTTAGGGTCATAATCGGAAGTTGAATTTACTAAATCCATTAGGATAATATGGTTTTGGAACTTTATAGGAGATTTTTTAAGTTTTTTTTTTGTTTTTTTCAACTGACATTGAATACTAGAATGTACTGTTATGGATATTATACACTGACATCAAGTTACAATATAACAGGTGTTAATGACCAGAAAACAATATTTTTGTATTTAATACCTTTTTTTTTTGTATATGAATAAATTTAATTAGGGATTGCGGAATCGGGTGATTAAAGTGCTTTTATGATTTTTGTATATTATGGTATTTCACAAACGTGCAATAGAGTTTTATTGAGAGATGTGGTTTTGAGTAAAATTACATAATTTAAGTAAGATTACCAAGATTAATTTAAATTCAAGAGGAAAAACAATTTGCACTCAATTGCCAATTTTATTAAATAATATTTTTTCTATACAATACAATGACATTAGTGAGTTTTATTGCCTTTCTTTTTATGTGGGGCTGATATTTTATTTTATATAATGCTATAAATTAATACAATATAAATTACCGACCAGAGCTTGATCCCGAAACTCTCCGATTGAAAGACCGATGTCCAAACCGCTACGCGACCGATCGAATATTAAGGATTATAAAATATAAAAGTAGAAAACGAATCTTTTAGATAGTGATACCAACTGTTTTAAGACGTTTATACAATGCTCTAAAGTTGTGACAGGCCAGGCCAGTAAGACTTAATTATGGGTATTAAAAGAAAGAGTTAAAAAGATTGTTCAAAAGATACATTACATAATATGCAGCCCTTACCTTTAGAATCGGAACTCGGATTTGAAAAAGATGCTTATTGAATTTGTAGAGAATTTAAAGTACATAAGTTGGAATTTCCACCCAATTGAAACCTAAATAGAGAAAACAATTTAAAGTGCCGTAGATTCTGTTATTTCCTTTTCAATTACTTTTGGATTTAAAGGGAACATTTGGTTAAATTAGTCATTTATTGAATTGCTTCTAAATTTTAATGAATTACTTATCTAGTCCTAGAACTGGTGTAATCAAAATTTAATTTACATTTGACAGGTATTGAAGTGCGTAATAAAGATCTTTGACAGGTGAAGCATTAATATTCAAATCAATATACACTTAAAATTAATCGGAGTTTTTCAGAATAAAAAAAAATTTCAAAATTTAAGCACAAAATCCGTTAGATTTAAAAACAGTCTTAATAGCATAAATGTAAAATTGTAATTACAATCAATTACTATGTTTCCTTTGGCTGGTCTCGCAATCCCTATTTTGTCATAATTTAACACATCTCTATGTATAATTTAGCATTAGTGTTATTAATCTATAAAGGATATCCTCTTTAAAAAGGTAACAGTAAAAAATACCAAAAAAAAAAGGTTTAATATTGTATTTTTTTTTCTGCGAACAACGGTTCTTGGCCTGCTTTTATGATAATATAATATAACAAACGAACGGGTTATTTTTTTTAAATATGTATATATATATATATATATATTTTTTTTTTCACTTAGTCTTTTAAATAAAATATATATATCCATCTACACCGTAATAAAACTCAGGTGTTTTTAACAGAATAATGAACTGTTTAAATATTATCCTTTAATAAAAAAAAAATAAAGGAAAAAAAAAAAAAAATTATTTTATGGAATAAAACCATCAATGGCAGTAGCTGCTGTACTAACATCAGCTGAAAATGGCAGTTTAAGTGAGGTATTTAGTATTATTAGTGTATGGTGAGTTAACTGATGTGATGAATTAGATGGTAGTGGTGGGTAGAAGAAGGGTTATGTTTTAAGTGCATAAGAAAAATCTTATTATATTGTTTAAAATTTTTTTTTCTAACTTTAAGTTAAACAGTTTTAGGCATAGGACGTTTCCTTCACTAAGGATACTTTTATTTTCCTTCTCCCTCCCGACTTAGAGGCAGTAGGTAAAGGAGTGAGTTGAAGGAAGCATGTTCTGTAAATTAAAAATGAATTTTGTTGTACTTGATTTTTTTTTTATTTTAATATTTTTTTTTTCATTAAATAGCTTAAGGTTGGGAGCAGGGATTTATAATTGATTTTTAAAGGTGTTGTTAAATATTTTTGAGTAGATTATATAAATTAAATAAAAAAATAAAAAAAACAAAAAAAAAGGAAAGCTATTTTGGTTTTTACTTTGTTATTAGATGATTCGTCATTCTGACCTTACTCACTGAACCCTTTAGTTTACTTTTTTTTGTGTTTTTATGTTTTAAAAGAAAATTAAAATCATAATTCTTAGCCATTTTTTATTTTGGATATAAAAAATTTTTTAAATTTTAAATTTTTCAAGGAAAACCATAACAATTGTTGGTTTTTTTATGAGCATTAAATTCGCAACTTTTAAAATGGTATGGTAACAAAATGTTTAATAAAATTTAGAGAACTTTAACGCACACAATTTATAATTAATGAAGAATAAAGAAAATATAAAATTTGTTAACCATTATTTTCTCGTCATAATGTAGGAAAGTTTTTTTTAAGATATTTGAGCTAATTAAGTAATTGGGATAAAGTTTTTTTTAATAGATAACCATGACAACTTAGAAATTAAGGACAAAACAGTTTGTTATTTTGTTAATATATATTATGAATGACTTTGTTTATTTATAGTAAATATTAAGTAATATATTATCTAAAACCTAGTATAAGTAATTAAGCAATTTCTTAAAACATTTGCCTTAATTTCGGATATTCCAGTCATTCATGTTTCCACTGAAAAAAAAAATTGTAGCAATTCCCGTTATTATTTGTATGGATTATAATTTCCTTAGACATTTACGACTCAAATAGTGGAACATAAATCCCTAAGGGAACTTTGATTCAATTTAAAATATTTACGTGAGACGTAAGTCAAGTTGCAAGTAGGATATAAGTCAAGTGGCAGTGGGTCATAAGTTTCTTTTATAAGTTCTGGGAGTTATGACCCTAGGTCAGCTCTTGACAATTTGGTCAAAAGTTCGTTTTGAAAGTCCTGGGAGTTATGACCTTGTGCCATGAAAAAATTGAGTGATTTTTTTTCAGTTTGCTTGCTAAATATTAAGTGAAGGCGAACGTATTAAAATTGTTCGTTCTTGTTGCTGGTTAATCATTTCCTCAAGAACTTCAAAGACCTAAAAGGTGTTTTATTGGGTAAAACTTCACTTCCCAGTGGCAATCAAATAAGTAAAAATAGTGCTTTACTTGTCATTACAACTACTATTAAAGTTATTCAATTCCTATCCAGTGTTGCACAGGAAGCTGGATGGAAGAGTGCTTAATTATGAAGTTTTAACTAAAGGATCATATAGCACATAAGAAGAGCAAATACTTTTAATAGAAATTGCAAATGACTAAAAGATTTATATTATAATTGCCAATTCCATTTATGTCCAAGTATTTATAACAAGTGCTACTCTTAAAAAAATTATTAATGTAGAATAATCAACCTTCACTGGATTTAGTGGACTTTATTATAGAGATTCGATAATTTAAAGTAAGAAAGAAATAGAGCCATGACAACTAAAAATAGTAATGTTTTGTCAACCGTGAAGTTTCAACACTTTGGAAATTTGGATATTCGTTATAGAATTTACTCTTTAGAAAATATTATAGTCGTTAAAAAAACTTTTTGGGTGAGTTTTCGAAACATTTACTGCAATAAGAAATTAAAATTAAGAGGTTTCTGGATATATTTGAATGATATCTATAAGTGACATCTAGAGCCTTTTGTACCAACGACTCGTCACTAATCAAATAATCATACATTGATAAGTGACTCTTCTTTACTCAAACTTAATGGTTTTCTTGTAAAATTTGGTCTTGGTACAGCAAAAATTTATCAAATAAATGATTACTTGATTATTAGATTAGTAATAAGTTGTTGATGCAAAATTAAACAGTAATTAAAGTCTACCAATGCTCTGCTCTGCGTATGAATATTGTTTTATTCTTAATGAAATATGTTATTATTAAATATATCATACATTTTTATTAATAGATTTTATAGATGGTCAATTTCAATTTTAATTGAAAATACTTTCCGGAACTTTGGAATTTTAATAAATTTACTTAAAGTTAGTTTTTTTTTAATTTTATTAAAGCTGAGCTCCAATATTAATTCTGATTATTTTTTAATAATGAATATTTTTAAAATAAAAGCCATTTCAAAACTTATTAAATATATTATAAAGTAAATAAAAATTATAACATTCTGTTTTTGATTATTTAAAATATTTAAAATTTAATTATAGAAATATTTTGTGAACATTATTAATTGGTAATTGAACCAAAGAAAAAAGTTCAATGATTTTCTTTTTTAACTTTCCAATAATGGCAATTTATAATTACACTACAGCAATTTTTCCAGAAAATACTTTTAATTGATAATGGAATTTTTTTTCGAAATTTTATTTTTCCTATTTTCTTTCTGAATTTCCTATTTCTTGGAAAAATAGTAAAACCTAGTAGTGTTCTAAGATTCTTTAACCAATTTTTAGAATTGTTATGATAATGGTTTTATGGAAGACAAATTATAAATTCTATAAGTCTGAGGAAGACTAAAAAAGTCTGCTAAAATAGCAGAATACAAAGTCATAATGTAGTTTAGATTAAGTGTCTTCAAGAAAAATTTAATTCAAGGCCTAGATCATTTTTACCTCAAAAGAATGATATTGTTATGTAGAAAGTTCGAATTTAAAAATTCAATAAATTATATGCGACATTTGATGCATTTAAAAATAAAAAGCTTTAGAAAGGCCCTTTTCACAAACTGAATTTAATATTAACCTAATTCTTTCATAGAGATTTGAACTTGTGCCAAATGGCCCTAGATCTAAGCTGAAATGAATCTTGGACATAAAATTAACGGAAAACTTTTAGTCTGAGTCAAAGGGTTTATTTAAGTCCGATTTCATCTACTTCATTGTGCTCACTTTCATCATTCTGATCTTTTGGTAAGTTGTAAACTCAACAATCTTGAAATCTAAGAAACCTAAAGTGATATTGCACATCTTGCATCCTATTGTATTGATTAGTACTGTAATCAATGATATAATCAATAGTTTTATTTACTTTTATAATTTTTCATTATTCTCCCCAAAAAGTTGAAAGTAAGAAAATTATTTTGAAAAGAAAATTGCAATTTATTCATGCCTTAAAAAGTCATCTGGTCGGTTTTTCAAATTTTCTGACTATTTTCTAAAATTAGTTGAAGTTTAATTTTTTTTTTTAAAGTTAAAATAAATTAGCAACACAAGACTTCAGGAAAGTCTATATAGGCAACTATAAATGCATAGTGTAAAATTGAGAAATTAATGGTAAAAGTTTATACTTTTGGAAAATAAAATAAAAAAAAAAAAAAAAAATTTTAAAAAGTTTTTTGAAAAAAAGAAAAAAATTTTTAAATGTACAAAAAACTAAAAATTTATTTAACTTCAAAAATTGTTTGAAAAGGATCACATTGAAACAGCTCCTGCTATTTTACTGAACAAAAACTTCAATTTTATTTGGTTCTTTCTTCTTCTCTTACAAGCCGTTCACTTTATTAAATTTTCAAATGTCCAAGATTATTTTAGAATTATTTTTAAAATTATGGGTTCATTTATAAATTTGGGTTCAAATTAAACGGCAACACGTTCTTTTACATCAAATGTATGAAAGGCCTGTTATAACAAGTGATGATAAAAAACCAAGGGTTTTTAAAAAAGCACATTTCCAAAATAATAAAGTGTTTCATACTAAGTATTTTATCGGAATATAATGTTGAAGCTTCAATATTAACGTTTAATTTAGGAAAAATATACGTTAGTGACTAAGTTACTGCTTACCTATAAAAACAGTAAATTTTTAGTTTTTAAGCCCTATTAGCTGCTCTATGGGGAAGGTTGCCAAATTTCTCAAGGACCTAACTTCATCTTACCCCCCCCCCCCCCCCTCCCTCTCCACTTTTGTAGTTTCTAGGAATTAAAACAAAATTTGGAATTTTTCTTAGAATTTTCTTATCTAAGCAAAAATGAGTAAAACTGAGAGACACTTTCTTCAGTTTAAGGAACCGCTTTGAAATTTAAGCAAAGCCTTTAACATATGTTAAAATATAATGTTGGACCTCCAAATTTTGTATATTAATAAAAAAAAAATTGGACAGGTATTCAAGTTACAGGTGCTTAAAAATAGCAAAATTTCAATTTTCGAGCCCTTATAGCTTCTAAACAGGGGGCTTGACAAAAAAATTTTGTTAACCGACTCCTACTAGCTTTTGAGGACCTAACTTCTCCCAAAATTTCAAGGCCCTATCTTAAACCGTTTAAGAGATATGTGGGGCCAAAAATTTTGCAAAAATTGAGTTTTATATAATGCTAAATTTTAGTACCATATGGCAACCCTATAAATTTGATCGACATATTTTTGTTGAGTCTATAAAAGCAGCTCTCTTATACAGTTTTTCGATTGAAAATAAACCTAACAGAACTCATGTTATATCATTTTAAATATAGGGCTTTTTTGGAATTTGCAGGGGCTGTAGCTTCGTAACCCTTCAAAATTAAGAAAAACCTTTGACACATGTTGAAATATAATTATAGAGCTTTGAATTTTGTATATCACTCAAAAAAAATTTGGACAGGTATTCAAGTTACAGGTGTTTAAAAATAGCAAAATTTCAATTTTCGAGCCCTTATAGCTCCGAAACATGGGCCTGGACAAAAAAATTTTGTTAACCGATTCCTACTAATTTTTGAGTATCTAACTTCTTCCAAAATTTCAAGACCCTAGCTTGAACCGTTCGGAAGATATGTGTGGCCAAAATTTTTGCAAAAATTGAGTTTTGTGTAATGTTAAATGTTAGTACCGTATGGCAACCTTAAACATTTGCCTTTTAAAATTTTATAAAGTTTATAAAACCAGCTATCGTTTGCCGTTTTCAGATTGAAAATATATCCAACACAACTCTTGTTATAACAGTTTAAATATAGGGCTTTTTCCAACTTTGGGGGGCTGTAGCCCCGTAACAGGTGGGGCTACAGAAAAAAATTCTTCTATGAAATTATTTTTTTTGCAATACCTACCCGTGTTTAAAATTTTTTTACTCTATTTCAAACGGTGTAAAAGTTTTTGTAAACATACGGACGGACGGACGGACGGATGGACAGACGGACGGACAGAGTGAAGCTATATAGGCACATTTTTACAAAATTTTTTGAAAATGTGCTAAAAATTGGTAATGGTTAAAACTATACCTATGTTTAGTAATTAAATTTAATATTACATATTTCATCACTTGTAGAAAATGTATTAGGTATATCTGAAGATATAGGTACCTAAAGTTGATTTTCTTGATTATTTTTAAATATAGACACTTAAGCACATTTATTATACAGTTACATTTTAACTTTTTTAACAACCTATGCTATTTTAATCTATTATTTTAAATTGTGTAATGATTTTGGTAAAAAGCAATGCAATGAGCAATACATAAAAATATTTAAATATATACCGAAGTCATTGTAGGATGCTCATAAAGAGTTATACCGGCATAAAATAGGTCTGCAATAGCAGGAATATTAAACAAAGCATTATCATTAATTTTTAAAAGCCTTGAAGTTCCTGTCAAGAATAGTTACTGAAAAGGCAAGAGCGGTATTATACTACTGTGTAGACTGATAAAAAAAATACTTTCAACAGAAAATAAAGTAACAGTAATTGCTGCAAAATTTTTTATAAATGGTATAATGAATAAAGTCCTGTAATAATTAACTTCGATTATTTGACAAAATTCTTTGTCTACGAACAAGTCCAGTAATTTTCTCAGGAAGAATCCCAAAACTTGTTACCTATTGGTTTCCATAAAATATTAATATTATACTTTTGTGTAAATGTTACAAAGCTTTTAGGCTCGATCGGGCTAAAAAAACTTAGGACAAAATTTGAGCTGCCTAGTTCAAACCGTGTGACCATTAGTTCTAATACAAAGAAACATTTAAACTAATAGAAGTAGCAGATAAATTTTTAAACACATTTTAAAAGCTGTTTCTCCAAAACTTATAAACTACAGGAATTACAAAAACGAAGAATGCAGGGAAGGAATGATTTTAGAAAGCGTTGCCTATATTTGATCCATCTCGGGTAAAATAGTAAAAATTGATTTAAATTAACTTCGAATAAAAACTCTATGAAAAATAATTAAGTATTAAAATCATTTTAAACTTTTAAAATACCTACCTACTAATTTTTAAAACAAATGCAAAAAAAAACACTTCTGTTAATTTATTACAAATAAAAATACATATCAAATAAAAAAATTAACATGAAGTCAATATTAACACAATATTAATAACAATAATGAATATTAATTAATTACAAGTTTATTTATTTATTATTTATTTTATAATTTCTATTTTTGATATTTAAATGAATAAGTTCAGTTTTTTTTAATGAATTAAATTAAAATTAAAACAGATAAATGGTTAATTTTATAATAATAAAATGTATTACTTTAAATTTTATATTTAGTACTATTGATTTTATAATTTTAATTTTCATATAATATTTTAAAGCTGATTAAAATATTAAATAAGTTTTTTAATGCTTTAAATCAGACAAATTTCATTAAAACATTATGAATTTATGTAAAAGTTTATAAAATCATTTATTTATTTATTTATAAACAGTCTCTTATGGCGTGATAAGGAAGTGCAGTATGCCTTCCTTTTCAGGCGTGGCAGATTAAACTTTCTATCAACTTTAATTAGTAACAATTTTGTTTATATCATATATTTTATATTATAATATATTTATTTGGTAACCATGGGGATTTGGAGAAAGAAAAATTATTATGATCCGTGCGGCAATCGAACCCTCTCGGCTAATAAGTCAAATTCTTACTTATTAACCGAGGTCCAATTTAGACATAGGTATATGTAAATTGTAATTAAAAATATTTAACCTTAAACTAGGGTTAAATTCAAAAATTAAGTTAAAAGCTTTTAAATTAAGTTATAGGAAAAATTAGGTGCACCAATCGGCCTAATTATCAAGGGGGGTTGATAATTAGGCACTTGTTTCAATAGATTTTCAATATTCTTACAAATTCATACTATAGATAACCTTCTAGGATTTCGTCGAATTTTTAAAAGGCTTTTTTAGCTCTAAGCGAAAAAATCTTCTAAAGGTTTTTGTGGCGTAATGAGCTAAATGATCCAAAAGTATTTTATTGAATCGGAACGGGTTACAAAACTGTAAAAATAAGAGCTGTTGAATTCCCGCATATCCATGAACAATTAATATTTCTGCAAAGGTTGATGAAAATGACACTTGTCTAAGGCAGAAAAAATGCGTGCGTAAGCAGCTACCTAATTACCTATTATGTTACACATGAATAAAAAAGAAATCCATTATAAATATTAATCTTATAATAGAACGAAATAAATAATTTACTTTTGTAGGTATTTGAAAATAATTATAACTAAAATTATAAATTTTATAATAATTATTTTAGATTATGTATTATAGTTAATCTTTTTAAACCATACATTCAATTTTCAATTAAATAAAGTTTAATCTAGCGTAATGTAAACCTTAAATGATGTTTACATATTATAGAACACTTTGGTACTTTATAAAATAAATATTAAATGTTTTTTATTATACATACTCGTATAATATTATATATATTGCATCTACTTATATTTTCTATACATATATAAATATAAGTAGATGCAATTAAAATAAAATACTTTTAACTAATTGAAAATTGTTTTATTTAACATAATTCTCTAAGCAAAAAATAATGCCACTAAAACTTTAATTTATTAATTTTTTTGGCACAATCTGTTATCATTTATATTTATTCATAAATTTTTTATTTTAAATTGTATTGAAATCAAATGCAAAGTAAATATGTAAATAAAATAATTAATAAAAGAGCAACAAATAAATGGGCTCAATGCAGAATATCAAATGTCATTGAACTCGGTTGGTAAAAAAAAGCTAAAGATTGTGTGTTTGTTTGTTGTATGTAGTGAATAGATTCCTAAACTGCTCAGCCGATTATCATGAAAATTTGAGTATCAAAGTTTTGGAATACGGGAATCCTGAGTCCCGAATACGGAAATCCCGAGTTGTGGATGTGGTCCATGTATTTAAACTTTTTTGTTCCAAAATAAAAACGGTTTGACCGATTGACTTCAAATTTTCTATACGTGATGCTCCTTGAAAACTGAGTTGACACTATTAACAGACTTTGGTCAAAAAGATTTTTACGTCCAATTTCGCGAAGTACTGTTTGTAATTTTTGTGTTATCTTTAATCAATAACATCAACTTGAATCAAACCTGCATCGAGAGATGCAACAACGCGCACTGGTTATTAGCTAGTTGTTTATGATTTTCAATCACAATTAAACGGATTTTAAGAGCGTCAAAATAAATGACGATGTTTAAAATCACAAAATCCACAAACTTTTTTGACGCGTCTGGCCGCTGGCGTCAAAAATCAGTTCGTAAACTGACTGATGGTCAATATCTTGAAAACATCAATACAGTTAGCAGTCAAACATTTTGTATTAGTTTTATATGTTATGTTTTTGTTAGAAATTTTACTTTTCGAAAACGGCAATGACAAATTCAAATTATTGTAAGAATTGCAAAAAAGATGAACGTTATATAGTCGAGGTTCCAGAAAAGAGCCTTGCTTTTAAAAGTTTTTTTTTGAAAGTCTTTGGATCTCGTTTTTATCACATTTTCAAAAGATTTTCTAAATCTTTGACAATTTAATTTCTAAGACCTCAAAACTTTGGGAAGGTGGGCTTAGTTCCTTCAAGGACTATTTGGGCGTAAAAATTTTGCATTTTATAGATTAGTAACTTAGTCACCAGTGTATATATTTCCAAAACTAAACTCAGTATGAAACACTTTATATTTTGAAAATGTGCATCACTTGTTTTCTAGATATTAATAGGCAAAAGTTTTGTGAGGCGTTAGAATTATCGTAATAGCTGAGTTTTAAATATTGATTTTAAATCAATATATTGATATTCCATCTAATTATATTGTTGAATTATTATAACTTCGCTAAATTTTTAAAGAAATTAGTAATATCAGTCTTATCATATTAGTTTCGCATTGAAATTAACAAAATTGTTAAACAAATTTAATTTCAGGCTTACCAGATTTTATGATCTTTAATTTAATTACATTTTAATATTTATTTATTTATTTATGTACAGTCCCCTACCACATATAATGTGATAATTGAGTGAATCTGTTTTTCATTTTCAGGTATGGCAGTTAAATTTATTTTATATTATTTTTACAGATTTGAAACATCGACGCTTTCATTGAAAAGCCGCCACTTTAATCACTAAACTATCGGTCAAATACATTATAATACTGTGTTTGATTAAAAAGTTTGAAATAATATTTTCTTAATCAATTATGTATTGTTAAAGTCTATAGTACTTAAAAACTGGAAAGCCCTAGGATATAATGTCTTATAGTTTTTCAGAAAATTTTTTAAATCTGCTTTAAAAATTGAGAACTTTTATTTCCGACTGAATTGGCTACAATTTAAAAGTACTCGTAAGTTCTCATAATTTCTAAATTACTCTAAATTTTTAATTGATAAATATAACTCACAGATATAGAAATACATTAAAACACAAATATTGAATTTTATAATAAATATTTTTAACAAATAGAATTGTATTTTTTGAAATCTAAGAAATTCTGCGTGTTTGTACTAATAAGATTACTACTGTTGATTAATTCCTCGGTTCGCCTGTTCGTACCAAAGTATCTACCTATAGTACCGACAGATTTGTTGGCGCAGCAATTGGATAGTTAAAGTACTTCACTCTTTGGTAAATTCTTTAAACGAAGATTTTTAGGGAGAAGAATATAAAACAATCCAGAATTGTATTGCATACAGTTTTTAAACTGGAAAAACTTTATAACTCATACTCTTCATGTTCTCGAAAGGATGTGAATCCTTTCAATTCAACATTATCATAACGAAAATAAAGTTCGCAAAAAATGTCCAAAAATAAATTTTTTATAAGTTCTAGCAAAACCACAATTTTCGCTAATTTTCCTTTTTTTTCAAAAAATAACGGTATATATAAATAGCTCTATATACAGTTGCTGTACTGAAAATTGTATCATTTTGTTGTAATGTTTATGATGAAAGGAAGTTCAAAAAACCGTTAATATAATGGAGCCTTATTCTAGACAACATATTTCAATTTTTTGTTGTTTTCCCATTATTTTGTTTCTGCAATTTAGTTTTTAAATCTTATTATGATTGTTGTTGGTGGTGTTGACTGTTTTTACATTTTTTTTGTTGCACCTTAAAAGCTTTATCACAACACAAACAGTGGAAAAATATTAGTATTGTTGTTGTTGAAGTTAGAATGTCAGTTATATGTATATGTTTTTTAACTTCAAAATAAAAGCAGGATGGAAAGGGTTATTTTAGAGTGGAATTGTAAAGATTCAGTAAAAAAAAAAGAGTTTGTGTGTTTCTATATAAACAAGTACAATTATATGTGTAAGTATAAATGATATATATCTTACTAACACAATCATAAATAAAATGACGACAAAAAGAAAAAGGTTGAAAAGTACATAAAAACACTTAATGATCTAAGGAACTATAAAAGGACTTCTTGTATAGGCAGAATCTATTAAATAATAGTTGGTTATCATTTATAGTGACTTTTAGAAAGTTGAAGATGAAAAAAGTTTTTTTGAAAATTTAGTTTTTGTTTTTTAGAGGCTTACATTGTGCAGTATATGGAAGTTATTGTATTTATAATAGCTCTTGCTCAAGTTTTGGTCCCTGTATATTGCAGTTGCCGTCTCTAACATAGTTCAAGTAATTACAATATATACGTAAGGGTTACAAAAGAATTAACATCCTGAATTGTGCATTTAAGAATATTTGAAATTAATAAAGTCTTGATGTTTTATAAATCAAAAGCCTTTATTTAGAAAATAACCTGTAGCCAAAGTCATTTGATTCTAGAGTATTAATAGTAAAACACCTTTTAACAAGTTGAATTAGGTTGAACTTTATTTCTACTACATTTACTATATTTTAAAAGTTAATTTGTAAAAGACTTTAAAAGTCTTTCAGTTAGGCCTTCAACTTAGTCAATTTTCTTAGTAGGAAATGAAGGACTACCTAACATCGATACAAATTAATATTAGGTCGAATCCATATATCTGAATTTGAACTCAAATATCAAGCAAAGTAAAGGTTGAAGACAAACTAATCATACTGTACCTAGGCTTTAAAACCTTTTTCGTTGTAAGAAATATTATTTATTTTATTTATGTTATATGTTCAATATTTACATTATATTTGGTTACCAAGGAGATTTTGTAAATAAAATTGTTTTAAAAATTAAATATTTTTGATCTGTACGGGAATCGAAACCGCACTCCTTCAATTAATAATCCAAATGCTTAACCGCTACACTACCAAAGCTCACAAATATAACGTTACATTTATAATTTTTCATTAACTCAATTATGGCCAATTTAAAGCTGAATCTTATGAACCTTTTCCTTTAATTAACACTCCGTTGTAAGAAACTGCATTTGTAACTCCATCCATATTAAGTTGCGGTTAAATTTATTTCAACATTTCATTTTTCCTTCTTTTGTTTCAAATAAATTTCCTTGGTTGGTAAAGGAATTCTAAATAAGACTTAAATGGAATTAAGTACAGCGAAAAATATTAAATTTTGTTGATGCTTTCATTTCCACAATTTAATTTTTTTTTTACATCAATTTATGTTCTGAACTTGTCTGTACCTACTACCAACTAACTGTTATGATCACCTTTAGAAAATTTTAAAACTCTTAAGTATTATACTCGTAATATAGTCGTACAACTTTCTTTAATTGAAAAAGTAAAAAAGAACGAAAATAATTGTTGATGAAAAAATATGGTAATAATTGTATCGTACAATAGATGGTTTATTTAGTAATGCATCAAAAGACCAACTCATTTATGCTTTAATGAAGTACTAATGACTTTTTAAGTTAATTTTGTAATTAATCGACTCCAGTTCCAATTATTATACCTCCTCCAATCTACAATATGGTGACCCTGTTTTCGGTCCTGCGAAAAAAAGCCCCTGGGGTATTATTTCCCGTTTAATGAAAAATAACGTCCTGGGGTCTTATTTCTAAAAGCAATTAAGAAGCCCCCCAAAATATGAAAAATATAACCAAGGGTTTTATTTTTATTTTAAGTTGAACTACGACTTTTACGAGAAATAAAGCCCTGGGGTATTATTTCTTATTTCAATAAATTGGAAATAACACCTTGGGGCTTTATTTCGCAGGGCCTTAATTCAGGTCATCTAACAATTTAATTGGTAAATATTATGTGTAACTAAGAATATGTGTAACTGGATTCAACCAGTCCTGCCTCGAAACTGACACTAGCCCAACAGATTGAACGTAGAAGTAGGCTGAGGATCAAAATTTAGTTAAGGTTTGAAAACATAGCTTTAAAGAGATATATATATTTTAATGTCTCGAAGATCTAAATTCCTTCATTAAACTATATGTTTAAAAGAATCTCGAAGTAGCTAAAAAATTGTTGGCTCTTAAAATAAGCGGATAGCTGCAGAAAAGTATGTATCAAATAGTGAAAGTTATCAGACAACTTCAAAAACTAGTTCTATATTTTAATCTTAAAGTTTTATAATAAATCCGCAAACAAAATAAGTCATGGGCAAATATTTGTTTTTAATAATAATTATTAACTTTTAAAGTTCAAACAGCTTATATTCTATTTCAAGAGATTCAGATTGTCATTTTTATACAGAAAGGCTTCAGAACCAAAGAGGCCTAACTTGAAAGGTCATTCTCCGGTTGCATCTGTGGTATTTTTTTGGCCTAAGCTATTTTTCTAGTCTCAACATCTCTTGTGGCCTTTTCTTAAATTGTTTTGTGGGTTAGTTCACTTCAACTCCGAGCCCCTCATATATGGTCACCCTAACCCGAGTGGGATTAAAAATATTTATAAAAAAAAAGGTTAAAATCTGTTTTTTGGACTTTAATGCACAAAAAAAATCAAAAAGCGTTCGAACAACAAAATTATAATGTGTATTGCATCAATAAAATACAGAATATACCTTCTGTCCCCACTTAAGTAAGAAAAACTAATTTACAGGTAAAGTAAAAATTGCACCTATACAGGGTACTTAAAAAAAAATTATTTTATATTTTTTTTTTCTCTTTTTTTCTTATTTTATTTTACTTTAATGTCTAAACATTCATTCAAAAGTTATAAAATTCATGTCTGAATAGTATGTATGGTTGGTTGCATTTAGATTGGTCTTCAATTACTTACAATTTTTTTTTATTCGGTTTTTTTGGTTAGGTCAGTTTTGGTTTTTTTTTTTTTTTCTAGTTCCTACATTTAAGTGTATTAATAAATTGAGTTTAAGTATTTGCTAAGGTTTGGAGTATCTTAGGTTGAGTGCCCAGAAAAAAAAAAAAAAAAACAAAACAAAATTTATGAGAAAAGGTATGAACGTAGAATGAAAGTAGAGTTGTTCTATCGAATTTGCACATTAATTCCTTCTGAATTGTATTGAATAAAATACTTAAGACTTAAAGTGATACTTTAGTTACTGAATTAAAAGAAAAAAAGAGAAAGATAAGAAAAAAAGAGAAGAAATTAAAATAGAGTAAAGGAGAGAGAGAGAGAGAGAAAGAAATAGTGAACTTATTGCCCTTAAGTGAAAATGACTTCAATTGCATTAAGTAAAAAAATAGTTAAGGTAAAATATTATACAGGTATGATACAAATAAAAAAATTTAAAATTAGGTTAGGATTTACTAAATTTTGTTATGGATGAGAAATATTTACAAACTAATATTAAAGGTTTTGGTCTATAATTGGTTAATTTTTTTGTAATTTCTTTGTAATTTAAAAAAAAAAAAAACAAATCTGCTTTTTAATTAGATTAAATCTTGAGTTTTATGGGAAGTGAATGAAAATGGATTAAAATTAGTTGGTTGTTGGATTAAGATGAACAATTTCATCCTCCTTGACCAATACTTCGGCAAAGAAGTTCAGAAAAATTATGAGGAATGACTAAGACGTAATAAAAGTATAAGGTTATAAAGTTACTGAGGTATTTTAATTAAAAAAATTTTATTTATCATTTAACTTATAATTTTAGGCTCGCCCGGAAGCAGTCCGTTTGTTTTGTAAAACGTTTTTAATAGAAAAAATTTTTGTACTTGATTCCTAATGAAATGTACGACCTTTTATAACTGATGTTGTAACATTGTTAATGCGTAAACGAATATAACTGTACCGTTGGAAATACAAAATTCGAAAATACATTTTACCCCTATGTATGTTTAATTCTATTAAAGAAACCAAAAACATTAAAAGCAAAAGCTGGAGGTGATAGAAGCAAACATTCAATGCTTGACATTTAAAAAATTAATAAATGAATATTGTTGTGAATATTGTTAAGCTGGTGTAGTAGAGAATATCATAACAAATAAAAAATTATTCTGGAGGGGGCCTTTTTTAAACGGTTTCCGAGATAGCGCCTTTAAAATAATTTTTAACTTTTTAAGGATATAACATCGTCCTCGCTTCTATACAAAATAATAGATTTGTTTAAGTATCAGCAGGCAGCTGAAGCAATGGGATCTCATAATATCCACTTATATTATTGTTCCTAGTTGAAGAGTTAGTTAAAAAGTGTTAAATCCAAAAATTAGTAACATTTTAATAGTTTGTATAAAATAACTATAATTTTTGCAGGAAAAACCGTTATGAATGGTTTTTTTAAGCATGTAGTGGACATCATTAAAATCCACATATTGGAACGTTAGTTTTGTTTATTTAGAACGCTCGAAAACCACCAATTGAAACTGTGCGGTATTTCCTTAGGTAGTGTGCGACTTTAACACACCAAAACCACACTCTTTTTGAACTTTAGGAAGTAACCTGTGATACAAATGTACAGTTTGGTTACCGGGATCGGGATATGGAAGAAGAATAGTGAGCGTATGAAGAGGTTACTTGGGTATTTTGGATAATAGGGGATGAGGAAAATTTGGATAATATTAAGGAGAAATATGTTAATATTCTTCTTTAATTTAATTAAGTCGCACACATACGAATTACCAACATTAGGTAAATAATAAATAATACGAATTAACACATTAGACGGAATAGAGTTCCATAATCTCGACATGCGCATAACAAACGAATTTCCATAAGCCGTGAACCGAAATTTATGATTAGACTTATGATACAAGTGTACAGTTTGGTTTCGAGGATAGTTTCAAGGATAGGGTAGTGAAAGAATTTCGGAAATTAAAACAATTAATAATGTATCAATTTTATTTAAATTTAAAAATCAACTGTTCCTCAGCTTTCATAAAAGCCATTACATTTTTCTCATATACCTATAATAGTTTTTGAAATAATTTTGATATTGAATTGCTTATTCTTTAATAATTTCTCTACCACCTTCACTCATTTTGACACCCTGTGTATTTAGAAGGGAACAGGACAGATAAATATAAGATGTCATAGTTTATATTTAAAACAGGAAACAGTAATTGAGGAAATAAATATTTTTTTTAGAAATTTATAAGACTTTTGTTTAATCTTTGGTTAAAATTGAAACTGCAATAACCGTTAAACCGATTTTAATGATGTTGCAGTTTTCTAGCCAGCTTAGTGATAAAGGATCCAAGATAAGACTTTGGTAATGTCAGAAAGAATCTGGACAGGTATTAAAAGTTTGTTAAATCAAATATTTTATAAATATAGTCTATAACTTTACTTATTAAATTTTATTAAGTAGCACCGCATATAATTGTAATTGTAATTACAATTACAAAATAATTAATATTTGATACTAATTACTTTCAATATAAAAGTAATCATTATAAAAGAACCAATACTAAAAAAATTTTTAAAAAATTTCACTATTTGAATGAAATATTTCTGCTTTGAAATTTTTTTTAATTAACTTAATGACTTTCGGATATAAAAGTGATTACTGATAATTAGTCATAATTAGAAATATTAAAAACAATTTTATAATAAACAAGAGACAATACGTGCCTTTATTTATAATATTTCAATTATTTTAGTAATCGTTCCTTGACTGAATGTTAAATGAAATATATTTTCTCATTCAATAATTACCTTCATTTCAAATTTTTAAATAAAATTTATCACAGACATTATATATAAACATTAATTTAAATTAAAAATATTAGTTTTTTTTTTATTTTGTAACAAAGTAATCAGTTATACACGATTGAATTCCCATTAGCTTCAAATTTGTATTTATTGTTTTTTAATTTTAATAATTTAAAAAATTAAAAGGCAATCAACTTTACGATTTGATATTTTATTATAAACCTTTTGTTTTTTTTTTTTTTTTTTTCTTATTTTTTTTTTGTTTATTTCAATTTAAATGCCTTTACATTAATACTAAGAAAAGTGTTTTTTTTTTTTTTTGCATTTTAAAATTGATAGGGAGTCAAACCAATCAAAAATAAGATCAATGAACTAATAATAAAAAAGGTTTCTCGACTCTGGATTGGTTTTTTTTTTTAGTTTTTCTATATGTATTCGATTTTAACCCATTTTTTGAATTAAAAATGAATCTTATATAAAATGGATCTATAGTGGGGAAGGTTCTACTACATTCTACTTTCAATTCTCACTATTAAATTTTTTTTCTATATTAACACTTTTGTTTAATGCACTCCAGCTCATCCACAATTAGAGTATAAAAAAAAAAGAAACAAACAAACAAGAGTAAATGGGAACTTATATTTTACTCTGTTGTATTGATTCATGCACACGAATAATAATTATTTTTTCGGTCTGTTTCATTTTATTTTTTTTTTTTGCATTTGTATTTGTAATGTTTGTTTGTTGTTTTTCAGCGTATCCTTTTTTTCAGCCTACATTTTACAGTTATAAAAAAAAAACATTTAATTTGTATTTTTCTAATTCAATGATTATAGATTTCATGTTATCGATGAATGAAATGAAGTGAGTACGAATGTTTTTTGCAAAATTGTATTCAAATGAGAATTACGTATGTGTGTATGAGTTTAGATGTAGATGTCGAATGTTACTGGCAAAGTCCAAATTTTCATAGAATAGTCCTATATAATAACCTATTTGATCTTGTGATTAGTGATAAGTCTTAGACGAAAGTAGTCAGCTATAACTAACTGTATTACATATAGGGTGTTCGGAACCTCAAAGTTCACGAAAAGAGGATAAACTAGTCTTCTATGTTGTACAGGCGCGAAGAAGTTTACGAAATTACTCTAAAGACTCTAAAACAATTTTTTTGTAAGTGATATAAGTGTTTGGTGCAACAGGGAAGTAAAATATAAAGTTTTATATATGGCTCTATTTTAATTATAACTGTACTAAATTCTTTTTGTAGCCCTGCACTTTTATCCATTAAAACTTTCCTCAAATTAAAGTTAATAAAATACATTAAAAATAAATGCACTCTTGAGTATTGGGACTGGGTAGGAAAGCTTAGTAATTAAATGGAGAATTGAAAATATGGATTATGAAGAATGATGGGAATATATGAGAGGAAATGATGAAAATAGATGTTTAGTTTTTCTTAAAATTTATTTTAGTTGACAATTTCTAACTTCAAGAAGACTAAAAATATTATATACTTTAGCGATAGGGATGTTCAAATGGTAAACCGGATGAAATTAGAGATTTCTAGGATTTGAGATGTGCATCCATCTCACTTTTAGTTCCAAGTAGGATTGGTATGATTAAAGGAACTTTTAACATTTTTAAAACAGGTGCGTTGGTACCTAATAACCAGCAGGTGAACTTTACAAATATTTAAACTTTACAAAACTGATAATTTAAAAAATAAGGCAGTAATTCATGCGGGAGGCCCGGATTTGAATCAAAGTGAAAATCTTTTATTTGGATTTCGACTTGACTCAGCTACAATTCGCCCTTGGATTCTAATTAATGGCTTAATCAATAATTAATAATTATATACCTTTAATATAATATATAAAATATAATATATATTATATAACAAATATAAATAAATACAAAATATAATCAAATAATTCAATTAGTAGATATAACTCACAGATATAGAATACTATATAACTGAATTACAAAATTATTACAATATAAAAAAAAATAGAATTGTATCTATTGAAAATCTAAGGAGTTTGTACATGTTATAAGGCCTATTACTATATCATGTTTAAATTGTACCTGGAATTCAGATTACCCCTAATAATAACAATATAATATAATCTCCCTGTACATAAAACTATGTTATAGGCAGGCTTATTAGTCTAACAATTGCACAGTTATCACATAAAACGAAAAAAAATGTTGATGAATTTTAATTACCTATATTACAACCTTGTATCTTTTATTGAAAAAGATGCATTTCAATAATTTAATCCAAGAAGCACTGAATCTAATTTTTTTTTCAAGATTCAAGATCCATTTTACAATTGATTATGAGGTTACCGTCTTCTATGTATTATACAAATTGTTACATGAGCAGTTAATTTAATATCTTGAAAATAACTTTTAATGTAGGACTTCCAGAAAACCATATTATTCTAAAAATATTGATACATGGCTATTATATAAAATATTTGTTTTAGATTTATTACTTACTTTGTAATATTTTCTATTTAACATTTATCTCAATAATCTTCTTCATTCATTTGTGCGTCTTTATATATAATAACGGCTAGGTTGCACAGTAATTGAGCGCCGACCTTTCGTGCGAAAGTCCAAAGTTCGAATACTAGTGAAAGTGAAAAAAACTTTTCTGGTTTTTGACTCGACTCAGCTACCATCTGTCACTGGGTTCAAATTAATGGTTTAATCAATAATTAATAATCACATATCTTTAATAAAAAATACATTAATATAACAATATGAATAAATACAAAATATAAACAAATTATTTAATTGAATAATATAACTCACAGATATAGAATACCATATAACTCAAATATAAAATAGTACAAAATAAACAAAAATATTGTATCTAATGAAAATCTAAGACGTTTCTACATGTTATAAGAACTACCTCATGTTTAAATTGTATGTGAAATTCATTAGGATCAATTCTAAAAACACGAACCCCCTGTAATAATATAATATAACATAATATTACCCCCTGCTCCAACATGTATCTTTAGACAGGCTTATTAGCCTGTTGAACAGTAAGCGCTTAAATTGGTAGTAATCTTCAATTTTATTTACAGTTATAATGAAAATTTTTATTCTACACATTGGTAAATATATTCACAGTAATACACTAGAACCTTCTTCTGTATTACAAATTATTTCATTAAATTTTGATCATTTGTAGTAACACAATATTTTTATATTCTTTAACAGGACATTTGAAAAATGAATCTAATTTTTTTTTTTTCAAATATAGAGTTGGTTTTTTTTTTTTATTTTTTTTTTAATTTTATTTTTTAATGAAACTTAAAAAAAAAAAAAATAGAATAAATATAAAAAAATCAAAATTTCTGTAATAAAAATAATTGCTCAGTTATTTAACAAACCATTACACATGAGCATTTCATTTCATTTTCTGATGAAAGAATGAATAAAATAAAAAAAAAACAACAAAAAAAAGTTAGAGATGTACAAAAAAAAAAAAAACAAGAAAACAAAAGAATATATTGGATTGAAATGAAATACCCTCCATATATGCTCTTCTTATTATCCTGTGATGACATCGGTTTATTATGTATGAACAAAATAATATAAAATATAAATTTTTTTTTTTTTTTTGATATTATTTTCCACTATTTTGCATTTATAGTCTAAATTTGTATGTATATATTAACATATATATATATATAAATACATACAAGTACATATGTGCATTACTTTGAGTATGTGTTTTTTTGCAACCCCACAAAGTATCCATTGAACAAACGACTGAAGTAATTATAGTTATAACATTCATTTATAAGAAAATTGTGCATTCAATTTGCAATGATAATTTAATCCTTTTTTTAGGGTTATATTTTATAAAATGTTATAGTGTCTGTGAGTTATAAAGATAGAGTTAAAATTATTGTTTGATTTTCTTAGAATATTGAAATTAAAATGACTTTTGTTTAAGATTTGAGGTAAGGATTTCTACTACAGAACCAAGAAGGTTTTGGTTTAATTTTTGAGGATAATTATAACCGTTATTTCAAGTTTTGCCAGCTTCGGCCTATTTCACCAAATTTGTAATTCTACAACTTTTACAGGATTTAATTTTTTTTTGTCAAATACAAATTTTAATAATATTTATAAAATAAAGATAAAATATTCTGCAAAATGTGGAATTGTAAATTTGTTGAAATAGGCATCTAATAGGTTAATTTAAACTGAAGCCGCATTTTTCCATAATTCGCAGATTTATATTTTACTCCTACATTTAAGAAAATCTACATTTAAAATGACACACTTGGGTTCGGACTTCATTTTGATAAAATTATTTTGACGAGTTTTTGACTAAGTTCGAAGATGAACAAAAAAATATCTATGGGATAAAGTAATTGCAATTTGGATAATGCCAAGTAAAGATACCAGAACAAGCTGAAGGATATGATATTTTAATTTAAATAGTTTTTTAAGAACTTGGTGCAAGTAAAGTTGTAAGAGTTTATGGATTAGAAATCTATGAATTTATGGTGACTTTTCAAAATATTTACCACAGTATTTTTATTACAAACGTTCATTCTTTTTCATAACACCATACTAAATATTCATATAACAACCATTCATTATCCAATAATCCTGACATATGTATATTTGTATTTATTATTTTGTTTGAAATATTATATTGAAAAATATTTATGTTATGAATAATCAAACATACATAAATATGTACATATACGTTTATGAATAACGTTTTTTTTTTATTTTTGGAAAAGCTGGATCAACACATATACAACACACCTAAAAACATATTATAAAAGGCAAAACCAAATCAATTCATTTTACTTGTAACTTATTATCAATATACACCTCTATATGATAGGGGTTCTTTATACCTATAATATACTCGTACATCATAGAAATGTATGTATATAATAAGAGGCTTGGTTAAACATACATTAGTAAAACAACAACAACAACAAAAAAAAACAAAAAAAAAACAACAAAAGAAAATTGTTAACTATGGGGAATAATGAAATGCAATCAGGATAATGAAAATGTTGAATGAACATGAAAAGAACAAATAATAAAAATATGTTTTGTGAATGTACTTATATATACATTGTAATTGATATATGAAAATTGTACAACTTAGTTATTGTTGATGTTAAAAATCAAATAATAATAATAATAATAATAATAAATTAAAACTCGTTATGTTATATAAAAATGTGAAATAATGATGCTTGATTTGTTATATATGTATATACGTTATATAGAATTATGTTCACCATGAAAGGATCAATCGTATTTTATTACCAACATATTATTATAAACATATATAAACATATCAATATAATTTTGTTTATAGGATTTACAGTTATTGCAAAATATTTGATATATTACACTTTATATTATTATGTTCATAGATATTATAATGAATAAGTGTTTGCACACATTAATTGTTTGAATGATTACATTCGTAGGTTCTTGTATACTTGTTGTTTCACAAATTTGATTTTTAAGTTTAAAATTATGCTGTATATAGAAGCTAGAAGACGACGTGTGTAAAGCACACTTAATTTTAACAGTTCAAATAATTTATGAACTGCTAAAATGGATCAAGTAGTAAAGAGGAGAACAAATAATGTTTAGTTGATTTTGAAAATTTTGTATATTAATAATTCAACTACAGGTCTTTAATGAAGGTGTGGTATAAATAACTTCATAGTATTAATTCTTATGCTGGATCTGTACTTTTCAACAATTTAGTGCAAGACATCTAACAAAATTTTAAGTTTTGCTAATCACAACACTGTTGACTGTACTACCTATTTGAAGGAGAAACTGACTGCATATTGGTAAGTATTGGACGAAGCTTAATTTCAAGTTTTTTAAATAATCACCTTTTAATATTTTAGGAGTGGAAAAGCACGAACATGGGAAGTTTTAATGCTTTAAAAACATAAAATTAACTGTGATTCACTATGTGAAGTGATGCTGTGTCTTGTTATTAAATTTGGGAATGTTAATATTTAAGACGAAGCTAGTCTTTAAAAACCTTCGACATGAAAATGGATTGAAAATCCTCGTGGAACAATCGACCACGTAAAAGATACCGCTAAATGTAGCAGATTATACCTAGCAAAAATAGTAAATACTTTACACTGTCAGGTCTGCTTCAATATATGTAGGTATACATATTTTAAGTTATAAACCTTATGTTCGGCCGATATTGTTGTAATGTAAATAAGCTTGTATAAGCCATATCATAGGTACATGTTGGAATAGCGGCTCACACTACAATCATATACAATTTAAATAAACGAGAAAAGTGAAACACAATTTAAATATGAAATGTTTCTAGATCTTATGTAAAAACGTCTTAGATTTCCTACAGTTACAATTCTATTTTGTTTATATTGTAATAATTTTGTAATTGAATTAAATGTTATTCTGATTCTGTGAGTTATAATATTCAATTAAATTATTTTTTTATATTTTGTATTGGTCTATATTGTTATACCTATTAATGTATTTTTTATTAAAGGTATATAATAATTAATTATTAATTAAGCCATTAATTTGAACCCAATACCGAATGCTAGCTAAGTCGAGTCGAAACCCAAATAAATACTTTTTTTTTATTTTCATTAAGATTAGAACCCGTTTTTAACAATATTTAAGTTTAAAATTTGACGTTCATTTGGTTTTACCATATGGTCACTGTAGTTTCATTATAATTAAAATATACTGAATACGCACAATAAGTTAAAACTCTAAAAAATTAACTTATATATAAAAAAAAATTATTATATTTAATTTATTTTACCTAACGATAAACTTAATATAATATTGCCAGATAAATCGGAAAACATTGCCGAAACATTTCAAACAATAAGTTAAAATTTATAAAATTTTACGAAAATATTGTAGAATTGACAAGAGATCAGTGTTGTCGTTATTGGTTTACTATAAAACTTTTGTTAGAGTTAAAATACTTCTTGAGAAATAAAAGAAACGAAATTTGAAACCATTTTAATAATTTGAGAATTATTTATTCGTACTTGACGTAAAACAATTCGTCCTGAGAAAATTTTTAATTTATTTCTGTACAGTCACCTACAACATACAAGGATAAGTGAGTGGTTTAGCCTTTCCTTTTCAGCAGGGGCACGTATATGTTTTATATCATTAATCTGTTTTATATTATAAATTATATTTTTTATTATATATAATCAGACCTGGGATTGAGCATGAGACCCTTCGAAGCCGACGTTCTAACCACAACGCCACTAGTCGTAGAGCTCTAAAATATATTTCAGAAATTTTAAATCCTCAAAAATATTGCAATTGAATTCATTGCGGTAACACTTTTATTATGAAAGTTTGTTCTTGAATATGTGGGTGTACGAGAAAAAAAACCACATGGTAGCATATTGCAAAAATTTTTTGAATAATAACTTTTCGTAATTTATTTATTTTGCGCAAAACATAATGAAATATGAAAGATAAAAATAGAAAAAAAAACAATTTAAAAAATATTGAAATAATGTCTACCAACTACGTCATCGTAACTAAATAATGGTATGTTATATAATATGATTATTTAGTTATTTTTCAGTCAGATTATATAAGTGGATTAAATATAAAATATCAGATTTTCACAGGAAAATAAATTAAAAGGTACATACTTAGATAATATTAAAAACATTTTAATAAAATCGTATTCAAAACTTATATAAAATTTTGAATATTGTATTTCAATTAACATATTAACTATTTTATTGTATAAGTCATTAAATGTCATATTTTATAAAATTATGTGTATATTTGTTTGTATGTTTAACATTATGAACAGGATGTTGTATTATTGCATATTTTGGTATTAGAGTAATATAATATTATCAATATTTAAGGTTGAATTAATTTTTTTAAATATAAAAACGATTATCTTTGATCTTTATTTACATTCAAAATTTGTAGAACAGTGTATGAGATAAATGAAAACAATTTTAAACTCATAATTCAGTACAATTAAATTAAAATTAAAATTGAAATTACATAATGTACATACATATTTAGTAAAATTAGAAATATTTTTATTAGTTTCAGATTTTCATATTAATTGTTTTAAAAAAATGTTTGAATTTAATAGATTTCTGGGTAATTGTTTGGTACAGATTAAATTTTTTTGACATTTTTCAGGAATAAAGTATTTTTTTTCAATTACATTCTATGGTTGCTCATTGTTAATGGACTTTACAGGGTCAATACAAAAATTAATAGTTAAAGTTAAAATTATAAGCTTATACAAAAAACGAAGGAGAGTGTAGTAGAGTAGACTGTGTCAACTCTGGTATACCCGTATATAAACATTATATCATCCCGTATTACTTTTGGCATAATTTCAAACATACAGCTTCATTAGGTGTACGTGTAGTGTATTGTTCTCATATAAAGGAAGTAGTTGTATGGCAGCTACTCGAACCCTCTGCAGTAGAGCAACGAAATTTTGTTGGCCATAAAACTAAACTAATTTTGCAAAATTTCAGACACGCAGCTGTAATAGGTACAGAGTAGTACTCAAATTTAAAATATTCTGTGGAACCATGTTCTATAATTCTAGTTTTAACATTAAGCTACAATAAGTAGAATACCTGCATATTTTCCGTTTAATGTTACTTAAAGTGAAAAGCCCCACATTATCTGTATTAAGATTGTATGTGCCAAGACTAGGTGGCTTAATGGTTGAGTGAATGGTTATAGTTGGGCTGTGGTCACCATTCGTTATTGGGTTCAAATTAATGGTTTAATCAATAATTAATAATCACATATCTTTAATAAAAAATACATTATTATAAGAATATATCCAAATATAAAATATAAACCAATAATTTAATTGAATAATATAACTCACAGATATAGAATACCATATAACTCAAATAAAAAATTATAACAATACAAACAAAATAGAATTGTGTAAGGCGTAAGTAGTGGAATTTATTTGATCAGTTCTAATAATAAGAATATAATATTTCGCCATGCTCCGACATGCAAATCTATAGTAAGGCTGTTTAGCCTATAACAGTAAACAGTTATTTCATATACAACTGATTATATCATACTAGAAAATTTTTATAATAAATGAAGATTTTCTCAAAAAAATGTTGTATGTACAGTTGCAAGTTGCATTAACTAATGCATTCAAAATAAACGGTTAAGTTCGTGAGAGTTGATAAGAACTTTTTTCGAACACATTTTTCTTCCTTTTTTTGAATCGTATCTAAAACGGTAACGTGAATTAATGTCAAAGAATTTTGAAGTGAATTTCTTTGACATAAATTCACGTTACCCATTTTTTCTCTTATTTGCTTTTAAAAAACTTTTTCTATATCGTATGGTTTTTGGTTTACTTCAAATGCATTTTGTGATGACCGAAAATAATGTCCGATTCGTTGAATGCAACTCTAAAATTCTTCCTAATTCAGAATCTAGCATATACATATATATATAAATATTCTGGAAAAAGCATAAAACCCTGCTTTTGAATCCAACTCTAAAATCCATCCTAATTCAGAATCTCACATATACAAATATGTAAATATCCTGTAAAAGGGGAATATTCTGATTTTGAATCCAAGTCTAAAATCTTTCCTAATTCAGAATCTAGCATATACATATATATAAATATTTTGGAAAAAGCGTAAAACCCTGATTTTAATTTTAAAATCTCTCCTAATTCACCTCTCTTCTATCATATCGGTAGTTAGACATTTTAGGGTTGAATTCAAAAGTGTTCTTTCCCAGAATATTTAAATATGTGAAGTTCTGAATTAAGAGTGATTTTATAGTTGTCTTAAAAATCAGGATATTTCTCTTTTCCAGAATATTTATATGTACGCATATGAATTAAATAAATTCAAATACAGAAGGAAATTAAAGTCAATTGATTTTATTACCATTTTAAATTGGTATTTAGGTCAATTGACTTTCATTTCTAAAATATCGGAAATAAAGTGAATTGGTTTTAATTCCTTTGCCATTAATTCACGTCACCTCTAAAACAGTAAGAATGAACAGTAAGAAATAGCAATGATTCTTTTATAATTTTCTCCAAAACTGAGGCTAATTAAAATAATTTTTAGTTTCCCTTGGAAAGGGGAAGGCTCGCCCTAATTTTATTTAAAATATTATGTGGAATAACAATAAGACTTATATATACCATACGAATTCAAATTTCAAATTTTATATAATTAATAAAAAAAAAAACTTTAAATTTTACCAAGCCTCTATCTTTGTTATACCAAAAAAAAAAATCACAAAAAATTATTTTAAATCCTATAAAACCATGATCATTAGACAGTCGTCTCCGTGGTTATGAATAAAAACCAAATTTTTTTCAAATTAATAAAATTTATGTTAGCAAACATTTGAACAGTTTTAATTTGAAAACTAAAAAAAAATCTATAGATAGTTTTTCTACATTTATATACATATTTAGTTATATCAAAGTTATATAGTTTTGAATTTATTATCTAAAAATCTATTTTAATTTTTTAGTTTTTTGTTTTGGGGTAAAAATAAAAATAAACAAATTAAATTTACAATAATCTGAAAATTAAATCACTTTTGTCTAAAATGAAAACCATTTAATTTTTACATACAAAAAAAAAAAAAAAAAAAAATAAAATACAAAAGTTTTATGAAAATCTTTTAAAAGTTTTAAATCTGCTTTTAAAAATTTTTACAAAAAAACAAAAGCATAACAAAATAAAATTAATTTTAAATCATGTTTATTATGTAATTTTCAATTTATACCATAAAATTTTATGCTTTAATCCAATGTAATATATAATAGGATTTATTATCATATAATATAAGTATTGGACAGCTTTGGGTTTACTATAGTATATAATTATATGATGCGAACATAAATTCTAATTTATTGTCTCGCTTTTCGTATTTTGAGTTCATTAGACTTGCACAGACTCAACCCAGTTCTTTGGTTAAGCTGTCAGTCAAGAGTAGTAAATTTAGAAAATGAATTGGATTGAAATAATTGATGATTGTTGAGGGGACCCATATTTTTATAAATATTACATGCGATAATCATATGTACTTAACAGTATGTTAACTCAATATTTTGATGCTTAGGACGGTCAAGCATTTGTTTTAAATCACACAGTTTTTTGATGAATTACATTTAAATTTTAATCTTGGATTGAAAGCTTAGAAAATGTGATTGCAAAATATAATATTTTTATTCAGTAAAGTAAGCTCAGCTTAAATTATTCGAATTATATAATGAAGTAGTATTAATATACGACTGATGATGTAGGGGTTAGGATGTCGGCCTTTCAATCGAAATGTTCACGGAGAAAAGCCCTGGTCTAATCATAGTTAGTAAACAAGTGATGAAAAAAACCAAGGGTTTTTAAAAAAGCACATTTTCAAAATTATATTGTGTTAAAAACTCAGTTTAATTTTGGAAATATATACTCGGTGACCAAGTCACTGCTTACTTGTAAAACAGCAAATTTTTAATTTTAAGTCCTAATAGCTCTTCAATGGGGTAGTTTACCAAATTTCTCCAGGATCTAATCTCACCCACCCGGCTTCCCCACCTCCCTCCATTTTTTTAGGTTCTAGGAATTAAATCAAAATTTGGAATTTTACTTAGAATTTTACTATCTAAGCAAAAATGGGTAAAACTGAGAGACACTTTCTTCAATTTAAAGAACCGTTTTTGAATTTAAGAAAAACACTTAACATATGTTAAAATATAATGTTGGACCTTTAAATTTTGTGTATTAATAGAAAAAAATTTGGACAGGTATTCAAGTTACAGGTGCTTAAAAAAAGCCAAATTTCAATTTTGGACCGCTTACAGCTCTTAAACGGGGGCCGCAACAAAAAAATTTTCTGAAACGACTCCTACTAAATTCTGAGGATCTAACATCTCCCAAAATTTCAAGTTTCTAGCTTGAGCTGTTCAGAAGTTATGTGGGGCCAAAAATTTTGAAAAAATAGAGTTTTGGTTAACGGTAAATTTTAGTACCGTATGACAACCCAATGAATTAGTTTTTTTAAAGTTTGTGAAGCTTATAAAAGCAGCTATCTTTCGACGTTTTCAAATTAAAAAAATACCTCAAAGAATTTTTGTTATAACGTTTTAAATATAGGGTTTCTTCCAAATTTGAGGGGCTGTAGCTCCGTAACAGGTGGGGCTACAGAAAAAAGTTCTTCCAAGAAATTATTTTTTTCCAATACCTACTCGTAGTTAAAATTTCTTCTCTCTATTTCAAACGGTGTAAAACTTTGTGTAAACATACGGACAGACAGACGGACGGACAAAGTCAAAATTAAGAAAAACCTTTGACACTGGTTGAAACTTTCGTTTTGGAGCTTTCAATTTTGTATATAAATAAAAAAAAAATTGACAGGTGTTCAAGCTATAGGTGTTTAAAAGCTAAATTTATAGCAAAATTTAAGGTTTTGCACCCCTTACAGCTCCTAAACAGGGGGCGAAACAAAAAAAAATTCTTAACTGACCCCCATTTGAGGATCTAACTTTTCCCAAAATTTCAAGTTTCTAGATTGAGCCGTTCAGAAGTTATGAAGAGCCAAAAATTTTGCAAAACTTAGTTTTAGATAACGGTAAATTTTATACATTTGACTTTCAAAAGTTTCTATAGCTTATAAAAGCAGCTGTCTTCTACCGTTTTCAAATTGAAAATACACTTTATAGAACTCTTGTTATAGCTATTTAAATATGGGGCTTTTTCCGACTTTTAGGGGCTGTAGCTCCGTAACGGGAGGGGTAATAGTTTTACCATTAAATTATTTTTATTGCAATACCTACCCGTTACTGATATTTTTTAGTCAATCGTAGGTAAAAAGGGACGGACGGACGGACGGACGGACAGAGTGAAACTATATAGGTACATTTTTACAAAATTTTTTGAAAATGTACTAAAAAAAATAATTTATAATTTATATCATATATAAAATAAATGTACCTGCCCCACGCTTATCTCTTTTGTGTATGGAAGAGTATTGCTTATAAATAAATATTACTGTACCAGGCGTAAGTTCTTTAAAAATATGATATTCTTACACTAGTAAGCCTGCCTAGTGCTTCAAATTTTAAACAGGTTATGGACAACGTCAAAATGTGGAATATTAGTCCATCCGAATATGCTTTTCCCGAATAAAAATTATAATTTTTCATTATTTCAATTATAATTATAATATTTGCAAAATTTTTACAACCTAGGTTTACCAACTCTTTCCTTCCCCTCTAACTGGGTCATCTAATTTCCTAAACCATTTTAGATTCAGTTCTTCTAGTATGGGAAATAACCTTAAAAAAGTGTTTGGCCGAATTTTGAGATATTTGACTTTAAGAGAAAGATGTTAAACATTTTTATTTTTTTTAAAAATTTTCAGCTTTTAACTAAAATATTTTCAAAACGGCAGCAGTTATCGACATAAGATACAGACCAAAACAACAAGGATGCCCTTAAATGTCCTTTTCGTCATTAAATAATAATATGCTTAATTAAGGATATATATTTTTTGAAAGCTAGCAAGACCATCTATATATCTTTGGGATGAAGTCGGACGCGCGTACAACAAATGCTTCAAAATCTCTTCAAAATGAATTCCTTTCCTAGAGATTGGTTGCAGTATGCTATTGAAAAAAGCTAAAGGAGATTAAAAATAGAAACCTTGCATCCATACCACCTTGGAAAGAAATTTCTCCAAATTTTCTTTATTAGAAGTAGTTTTTCAAACCAAAAAAAAAATTTCAATTCATTTTAAGATGAAAAGTTGTAGGGATAACCTATAATTTAAATGAGAAAAATTTTTCTATTTCAATTAATATTTTGTAAATTATATAAATAACAGTGTGTATAGACATGTAATATAATAATCTCATGTTTATTCGTCATAATTTTCTTCTTTATACCCGTTCGAACAAATTGTCACGGTTATATTAAAATTACACCTCCGTTTATAACGCATCGATCTAGACAAGCTAGGTATAGTGTCAAAAGTACGTATCGGATCAGCATTAAAAAAAAGCGATCCCATCCGTTCATATGTTAGCATGATAACTCAAAAATTATCAGAACTAGAGTTTCGAAACTTACAGAAAGTTATTTTTAGAAAATTTGAATAAATTTTTTTTATTTTTTCTCTTAATAATTATTGCTTGTATGAAAAACTCTTATTTTTAGAAAATCCAACAGAAAACTCTCAATTATTTCAATAACTATTCATTTTTTTTTTAATTATTTTTATAAAAAGATTCAAAAAAGTTTTTCAAAACAATACAATTGTAACCATAGTAACTATTTTCAAAAAGAAAAAATAGTTAACGTTTGAATTTTTACAAGAGAATATTTATTTTATACTTCATAGTGGGTATGCACGGGTATCTAAAAGTTGACAAGGGCAAATGTATTCCCCCTCGTTTGAAATTAAATTCAATCCAAAAAGAGTTGATGATTTTCTATTCTAAAATCATCTTCTCATATGAATAAATCCCCATAAATATATATTTATTATACAATAGGTATGTATAACTATAATCAATTTTACCTTGATCAGAATATAACAATGAAAAGCGCTTTAATACTACAATGCACGACAAATAAATTTTAACTCTTTCTTTTTTTCTGTTTTTTTGTTATATAAATATATATATATATCTACATAAATTTTTTAATTTAATTTAATCTAAAAACTCTTTCAATCTCTATTTTATTCCCTTTCTTTTCTGAAGTCCATTCATTTTGAGATTAGCTTAAATTATCCACTTTACAAAACAAAACAGCAAACAAACAAACAAACAAACAAACCATAATCAAAACATATAAATAAATAAAAAGAAACAAGTCTTGTTTTAATCGTACCTTTAGTCCTCTCAGTCCAGTGCCATTCTGTTTTTTATTTTTTTTTTATTATTTGAAAATTACAATTTTCAAAATAATTAAACCACAATCTTTTTTGCAGATGTGACCCTTAAAAAATGTGTACTGTAAAAAATTTTCATTCTAAAACAAGGTTTTTTTTTTCTTTTTTTTGTGATTCCCCTTTTCTTGTTTTGTTGTTGTTGTACTTTGTTTGATGCGATTTATCTAGTAACTTAATTAAGGTAACAAACAATACCGTAAATCTCAGTAGAGTGAGAAAGTAACCAACAATAACAACAACAACAGCAACAGAATGTAAAAATAAAATAAAAATAATGGCAGTAACAAAATTATTGTTAAAGAAATAAATAAAAAAAATAAAAAAAAAAAAATTAAACAACGAATTAAACCATTTAGAACCGTTACAAATCCTATTAAGTTTTTTTTTTTTTTTGTATATCCCTGTGTTCCCTTTTTTTTTAAGAGGAGTTAAATTAAATTTTTTTAAAGAGAAAAATGTTCAAAAAAAACAAGAGCATACAAACATATAATAAAAATAAAGGTCCTTTTTTCTCAGAAATTGATAAAAATTGCGCCATTTAAGCATATAACGGCTTATCCTTGATTTTTTATTATTATTATTTTTATTTTGGTTTTGTTTTTTTGTTTTTGTTTTGTTATTCTGAAAATCCCAGAGAGCTTTACAGATTTTTTTTCTTGCTGTTGGACATATCATATGAGACAATTTTTTATGAATAGTGTTATGAAATTGAAGTTACGGTTCAAATGTATATGTAATAGCTTTTACTTTTTTTGAGTTTGCCTTAGGTATTTTTGCTGGTATTAAATGCTGCCTACTCATGTATACATAGTATAACTAAGTAGTATGATTTTAAATTAGATTTAAATAACAAGTTAAGACTTAACTGAGAATGCAACTAAAGACTTAATATTAAGCTGCGCTCGAACGCAAATATAAAATTAAAGCTTCTAAGCTTGTATGTTAAAAAAATCGAATTAGAAGCTGGGTTTGCGTATTTGTTTGTAACTAATCTAATTAGTATATAAATTTATAATTCTATAGGTAATACAATTGTTATAAGGAAACTTATTAAAGAATATGTATTAAAGAGAATGTATTATGAACTTCATTCAATAAACTGTATAATAAATTATATTATTTTGTATAAACTCCAGCTGGTAATTCAATTTAATTTGAAACTTCTAATTGAAATCACTAAACTAACATGGCTAAAAATATAATTCTTAGATCGTATAATATAAGATCAGAAGCTCGATATCGAGAACGTTTACTTGAACACAAACCATAACTTTATTTCCCTTTTTAAACCATAACTTTATTTCCCATTTTAAACCATAACTTTATTTTTTTATATACAATTCCCTACAACGTACAATGAGATAAGCGAGTGATTCAGCATTTCTTTGTCAAGTTTGGCAGCTATATATAGGTATGATACGACCCAGGTCTTGAACCCGAGATCCTTCGATTGAAAGGATGGCGTTCTAGAAACACTAAGCCATCGGTACACATTAAACCACAAATGATTGAAAAAATTTAAAAATGTTTTATTAAAAATTGTAAAATCTATAAGATCATTTCTTTATATCAACGGGTTCCAGCACCTGCCATACAACTTCTTTTTTTAAACGAGCTTTACTCTATACCTAATTAAGCTGGGTGTCTAAAATTTTGCCAAAAATAATTTAGTTTTATGGACAAAGTTTGTGCAAAATGGGTAGTGCAGTGGATTCGAGTGGTTGCCATACAACTTTTTCTTTTATATAAACATAAAGGTGGATGAAATTTTGTCAATAGTAGTTTAATATCCAACGTCTGAATTAAATAAAGTCAATGTAGAGAAATTGTTTTTTGATGCACAGGAAGTGAATTTCTAACCGGATGATAAAAGGTCGATATTACGGTTACACGGTTATCCTAAATTTAACACATTCTATTCTACTAAACCCTTCCTCGTTTTCATTTAAGGTTTATAATGTGGTTCTTAAGAAAATGTAAAGTCTTGTAATAATAATAACATTATCCTTAAAAGTGAACGGTACAACTCCTTTTACCCTTTTATACATCCTTAGTTACTCTTACACGTTTAAATAAGAGTAAAAATTAGTGGGTAAAATGGAATGTAATAAAACATTAAAGAATTTTTAGCCACAGCTTTAAACAATACCTTCATTTTCATTTTTTTATTTTTAAATTTTAAAAATTTATATAGACCACATTTTAAAAAACTTATTTATTGTTAAATTTTTTTATTGGTTTACTCAACAAGATAGATTAGAAAATCTTAAGATTTTTTTAATCGTACGTATATATGGTCATTTGTATTTTTGTTGAAAAACTTAACAAAATCGGTTTCTGGTTATGTTTTAAAAGATTAAAAATCTTTTGAAATTATTTTTTTGGTATTCTCTTCCTTTCATTCCTTAAAAACCGAGCTAATAAATAGATAATAAAAAAATATAAAAAAACAATTTTACTGTATCTATAGAAATGTCCTCTATTATGTAAGGATTCACGTCTGGTCAATTAAATTACCTTTAAAATTCACTTTAATTTTGAAAAAAAGAAAATTGTAATAAAAAAGGAATTGAAAAAATAATAATAGTCTTAAAATTATTTTATTTTTTTGTTATTTTTTTTTTTTAAATTATAGCAAATACATATGTATTAAAACGTTATAAAGTTTACCAAACAATGAATGAATAACTGGATAATATATCCACGAACGAAGGACACAAATTGAATAGTAATATTTTGATATAATAAAAAAAAATTTGAAAAAAAAAGCTAGAAGTTAATGTGGTTAATGTAAAAATTGGGGATTTGATAATTTTTTTGTTAAAATGATTTGGTCTAAAACCATTTGCTTCACAAATTTTATTTTTTTAAATCTGATTTGATACAATTGTAAAGATTCAAAATTCACTATTAAATCAAAATTCTCAATAATTTACAGTTCTTTGTAATAAAAATTACGTTAATATAATAATATAAATAATTCAATTGAATAATATAACTCACAGATACAGAATTACGTTTTAATTCAAATACAAAATTTCTCAGTATATACTTATAACAAATAAAAGTGTACCTATTGAAAATCTTGGTGGTATAAATATATTCTAAGACTATTACTCTCAAAGACTATTACCTCATGTATTAATTGTATTGTATGCAGAATTCAATGAACTTCAATTCCAACATGTATCTATTAGTCTAAAAGTTTATCAGCTAGCTCAAAACAAAACCCAACTTCCGTAAATTTTACTTTTACTTATTCCAAAATAGATTCTAACTAAGAAGTTAGGAACTTTATAATATAGAACTTAAAGTATAGACCTCCAACGAGGGAGGGATTGAAATTTTAATGAAATCATTTATAAAAAAACTTATCTTACATAAATGTGTGTGTATAGTTTGTGTACAAGCTAAGGATGGTTCCCATATGCCTTATGGAACCACACAGAAAAAATATTTACTTACGAAAGTAAATCAAAGTTCACTAGACCAAATATTTTTATTCGAATGGAATTTCATCCCTTTTACAAAGTCAAGGTAAAAGAATTGATGATCTATAAATGATTCTATTAAAGATTAGAAAGGGATGGTCGTTTAAATGAATTTTATATGGTTTTCGGATTTGTTTTTATTATTTTTACCCGAAAATACTTTGAATGTATCTACAGATATGTATATAAAAGTAATTTTCAATGTTCAGAAGAATTGGACTTGAATTAAGAGGGCGTTTATTAGTTTTTTCATTATTTTTATTACATATATTTCGAAAATAAAAAATAATGTTCTTTAAATTATTACATTATAATTTTTCTTTCATTTATTTTTCCATTTGTTATTTACGAAGGGGTTTAAAGGGTTGAAAAATAATTAAATAGAAAATAAATTCATAGAATGAATTTTTAATTCTTTTTAAAATCAAATTAAAATATTTTTTTTTTTGGGGGGATTTTAATTTTAATGAATGTCAGATATTTAAAAGATTGGAGTGGAAGATTAAATAAAATATATAAATTTTTAAGCTTAAAGTCATTTCACAAAAGTTATATTATATTAAATAGTAACCAAGGTTAAAAATATGTTTTTCATTTCATGGAAAGTCAAATGGCTTTAATTTTTAAATTTTAATTATTTTTTCAATAGATTAAATATTAAATATTTTTGTGATGTTGTTCCAAACCTGCCCATAATTTAAATCTTATATATTAAGAATATTTATAACTTTCATTAAGTTATTAGAGATTATTATTTTATCTTTATAAAATGGTTTTTATTAATTTGAGTATTTTTGAGACAACACTTCATTATCTTTGCTATAAAAGTATGCTAAATAATAAATACCGTTTGTTTATAACGGCAATTTTATTAATTTGTTTTCAATTTTTAAATCTTAAGATGTCAAAATCAATAATAGCTACAAAACAAGTACGATCAACTTTACTGTGTGATATAAATTCATATTTTAAAAGATAATTTGCGCTTCCTATATCAAATCTCTAGAAAAACAAAAATGAGAATACTCCTAGGCCCTAACAAAAACTGTCTTTAACTATCATATGAACTTCAATAAATATTTGATATGATTACGTATGATACGCAATATGAAAACATTAACCAAAATAGTCATTAAATTAAAAATATTTTTTAAACTTCAATTATTTGACATTTGAATACGTAGTTTGACAGATAGAAAGCGACGTGTAGAGAGCGAAACGAGAGCGTTAATTGTAGATAGGCTGTTATAGTTTGTTACAAAATAATATGTTACTATATGACAGCTATTTACTGTTGTGCTTGCGTAAAAACCGACAATGACATATATGTCATGTATCTGAATCACATTGAATCATGATTGATATCCTACACCATCACTCAAAAACTGGTGTTTATTAAACATTACTACCCAGCATTATATGCAGAATATTTTAGCCTATCAATTAAATTCTTATATAAATACTTAACGTAATTAAATTCTTAAATATAACGAGCTAATAGAACCTATTTTAAATTATTACAGATTATTGCGCACATATTTAATAATTTCTTTTTAATATTATAAAAAGTTTTGTTTTTTTAAATCAAATGTCAATGTAAAATAAAAATTTCATTATAGAGCAATCAATTCCAGTTAATTCAAAAAAAAAAAAATAAATTATTGTCCTTGAATATATTTTTGTAGTCCTTTTTCTTAGTGTCCTTTTTAAAAATACACAAAGAAATATTTAAGATGTAAAATTATGTGACCATGTGTACTAAAATTTTATAACATTACTTTAAAACTATACTACAATTTACAATTTATTAAAGATTTATTTGGATTTTTCGTTTTTTTTATTGCAAATTTAATTTAACTTGTGTTTAAATCTCAAAATTTAATCGATGTGCAATCACAATGCAAGGAGTATCTGTGATTGATTCTTATAGTTTTAAAGTTTACTAATCTGAATATGATGTTTAGTTATTATCTTCACAATAGCATAAAACAAGTAAGGAAAAAAACCAAAGGTTTTTAAAAAGCACATTTTCAACATTATATACGGTTTCTTACTGAATAATTCATCATTTATTTTTATAAAAATTTATATAAAAATAAATAATTTAGTTATTTCATTAATTTATTAATTATATGACTAATAGGGGAATACTTAGAATATAACCCCAAATGCACTCAAAGAAACCTGTTAGAAAGTGCGGAAAATAATGTTGCAGCTTCAATGTTGATGTTTAATTTTAGAAAATAACTTACACTGGTGAATAAGTTAGTGTTTTATATAAACATAAAAGTTTTGATTTTTAAGACCTAGTAGCCCTTCAATGGGAAAGGTTCCCAAATTTTTGCTTAGCAAACTTATGATGGATCTGCCCACCCCTCTCCTGTCCTCACCCTTCAATTTTTTTCGGGGAAATCAATTGTGAACTCCATCAAAATTTGGAATTTAACCTAAAATTTTATTATCTAAGCAAAAATAGTTAAAACTAAGAGACAATTTCTACAATTTAAAGAAACCCTTTCAAATTTAAGAAAAACCTTTAACATATGTTGAAACATAATGCTGCAGCTGTAAATTTTGTATATTTGTAAAAAAAAATTTGAACAGGTTTTCAAGTTACAGGTGTTTAAAAATAGCAAAATTTAAATTTTCGAGCCCTTATAGCTCCTAAACAGGGGGCTTGACAAAAAAATTTTGTTAACCGACTCCTACTAATTTCGGAGGGCATAACTTCTCCCAAAATTGCAAGACCCTAGCTTGTACCGTTTAGAAGATATGTGTGGCCAAAAATTTTGCAAAAATTGAGTTTTGCATAATGGTAAATTTTAGTACCGTATGGCAACCCTATACATTTTAGCTTTATATTTTTGTGAAGCCCATAAAAGCAGCTCTCTTCTCCCGTTTAGGTTGAAAATACATTTAGCAAAACTCTTGTTATACTAATTTAAATATAGGGCTTTTTTGAAATTTTTGGGGGCTGTAACTTCGGCACCTTTCAATATTAAGAAAAACTTTTGACACATGTTGAAATATAATTATAGATCTTTCAATTTACCATATTACTAAAAAAAAAATTTAACAGGTATTCAAGTTACAGGTGTTTAAAAATAGCAAAATTTAAATTTTCGAGCCCTTACAGCTCCTAAACAGGGGGCTTGACAAAAAAATTTTGTTAACCGACTCCTACTAATTTCGGAGGGCACAACTTCTCCCAAAATTGCAAGACCCTAGCTTGTACCGTTTAGAAGATATGTGTGGCCAAAAATTTTGCAAAAATTGAGTTTTGCATAATTGTAAATTTTAGTACCGTATGGCAACCCTAAACATTTTCTTTTAATTATTTATAAAGCTTATTAAACCAGCTATCTTTTTCCGTTTTTAGATTGAAAATATACTTAACAGAACTCTTGTTATAACAATTTTAAAATAGGGCTTTTTCAAACTTTTGGGAGCTGTAGCTCCGTAACGGGTGAGGCTACAGAAAAAAATTCTTCTACGAAATTATTTTTTTCGTAATATCTACCCTTGGTTAAAATTTCTTAACTCTATTTCAAACGGTGTAAAAGTTTTTGTAAACATACGGACAGACAGACAGACAGACAGACAGACAGACAGACGGACGGACGGACAGAGTGAAACTATATAGGCACATTTTTACAAAATTTTTTGAAAATGTGCTAAAAATTACAAAAGAATAAGTATGCTACTTCACCACACTAGACATGGTCATTTCTAGACAGATATTTTTAAAGGCTTCACTATAGGAGTAAAGTTTCTGACATATATCTGACATAAAACTGATATAATATGTCATTATCGGTTTTAAAGAAATTTAATTTTAATATAAGGAAGTTTGATCTTCAGCTATATAAAACCTATTAATTCAAAATAATGAGCTAAGCTTCTCTTTAGAGTACGTGGATTGTTATTTAAAATTTTAAACCTTGTCCTTAAAGCTTAAAAAATTTTTACTTGTAGAAGGGACTATGGATAAGATATCTTTAGTTAAAAATTTTAAGAATTAAATTGTTACAACTCGAGGCTTTTAAAAAAAAACTGAATTTTTTTTTAAGAATCCCTTGGAATTCTAACAATATAAGCTTTAGAACTACGTTAACTAATGCCCAATACAATAACTGTCAATCTACATTAAGAATCAAAGAAAAGGTATATATGGTCACCTTGTTTTCTTTAAGTCAATTTTTAAAATTTAATACTGCTTTGCAACACTTATGAATTCTTTTTTTTTTTTTAAATTGAAAAGTTAAGAAAATAAGAAAATTTATTCCTGGAATTGTTTATTTTTTTGTTAGAAAATGTCCATTAAATGAATTAAACAAGTTTGTAATTGCATAATTTTAACTTTATTTTTTTTTTCTTCCTTTTATTTCACTTTTTAACGCTTCTCTTTAAATTAAATTTTTTCTTAACTTTGATTTTCTTTTCTTGTCATTTTTTTGTTGTTGTTTAGAAAAACAAAATTGGAATATTTTGATTCTGTTGCTTTTATCCATTTTAATTTCAATACGGTCAGATTCTAAAAGTTTTACTTCATTTTTTTGCAAATTTTTTTGTTTTTCTTGTTTTTAATTTTATTTATTTTTGATGATGTTGCAACTTTTTTTGTTTCTATTTTTAATGTTGACAAGTTAAAGGGCTTCAAAAAATTCATTTTTAAAAGTGCTTTCACTTTTCAATATTTTTTTTTTTTTTGTTTTTTAACTAATTTATTCATTAGAAAGTCAAGTAACTGGACTGAAAAGACAGAGACTTACGAAAAAAAAATCAAATCAGAAAAAGAAGGAAAATATGACATTCTTAGACTTTTTCCCAAACATACACGGAAGGAAGGCGTCAACAAGAGCGTGGGATGGTTGTATATAGTAGAAAATCAAATAAAAAATAAGTTTTTTAAATTGAATTTTATTCACAATTTTTTTTATATCAGCAGACTCTTCTCTCTTAAACTGATAGGATAAAAGGAGAGGGAGAGACAAAGGCAGCGTAAGTAAGAGAAATTTGTATTTACTGTCAAAAAACTTGGACTGGACACAAATGTTGATAGTTAAAGTGAAAATGCCAACACAATAAAGTTCAAAAAAATTCATTTTGAAGTTAATTAAATATTTGATGATTTAATGTAAGAAAAAAACGACCAAATGATAGAAAGAGAAAGAACATAATTGCAAGTGTAAATTTAATCAGCAGTCAGCAGTGAATGAGAAAAAAACCAAAGCAAAAATAGCAAAACAAAAAAATTTTATTAAAATTTAATTTAAATGGAAAACTTATTCGCTTGGTAACACTTTTTTTTGTTTTTTCTTATTATTTTGGCAGAAAATTAATATTTCTTTCTCTTTCATTACGATTTTATAATAAATTATTTCAAAACTATTTTTATATTAGAGAAAAAATTTATCAAAAATAAATTAAAAAAAAAAAAAACAAAGTTTATATTTTGTTTTTGGTTTTGTTTATTTTCCACTTCAAAAAGTTACTTTTGAAGAGATTCCAAAATAACAAATTGGAAGTAAACGTCAGATCAAATTGATGTTGGTTATAATTTTGGTTGAAAAATTTTACAGACTTTTACTTGTTGTCTGCTTTTTGTAGTAAAAAATTTAAAATTGGAAAAGAATATTTAAAAATTATTTTAACAGAATAATGTTTTAATTGTAGAAAATTTAAAAATAAAATTTTTATTTAATTATTTATATTTTAAGAACCTTTTAGAAAATGATAATGCAATATTTTTATAAATATCGGTTACGGAGATCATTATAGGGCTGGATACTATTATTAGATTATACCAATTCTATTTATTATATATATTTGATTATTATATACTCTTATTATAATCAGAAGCCTCGGTGGTGTAGTGAGTAAGCATTTTATACAAAGGAATTATACAAAGCAACTAATGTACTTGATATAAATCAACTAATTTATTTTGATAAATGTAAATACATTTATAATATACTAAATAGTAATTTTAAATCAAAATTAATTCTAATTATTAGGGAGAATGTACATAATTATCTTACTAGATATAGAAAAAATTTTGAAATACCTAAAGCTAGAACATCCAAACAACAAAAAAGCTTAAAATGTAGTGAAATTTAACTCTTCAACTCTTTACCCACGGAAATTAAAAATTGTCATAATGTGGAGAAATTTAAAAATAAACTTAAAAAATATATTAATAATTTTATAAATTTTTTTTTTTTTTTTTTTCTTTATTTTAATTCATTTTAAAAAGGTATAAATTATATAATTCAAATTTGTTTGTGTCGGATGATCGTAGCTAAAGCAGCTATATGATCTTATAAAAAAAAAAAAAGTATATTAATATAAGTTTAATTCTTAAAAGCTAATGAATATTGCAAAAATCAGGACGATACAATCAATTTAAAAAATAAAAAAAATTTTATAATTAAAATTAAATATCAAAATTCATAATTATCACATTTTTTAAAGTTCAATCACTCAATTTCATTATCATTTATCTACAAAGCAACAAATACATCGGTTCACTATATACATATTAACTAAATATTTACATATCCAGTATTTATACTGGTTTTCATTATCTATGGGTTTGATGTTCTTGTAATATATATTTTTTTATTTCTGTTTTGAACAAACCAATTGAATTAATTTGTTTAAAGCCTGTTGGAAGCTCATTATACACCTTTAAACATTTAAATAAGCAATTATTCTGTTGTTGATTTGTCCTAAATAAGGACAAATAAAAATTAGAACTATTTCGCGTATTATAATTGTGTATGTTTATTGCTCTATTTAAAATAAAATTGTGCTTTATTTTATTATTCACAACCTTATAGGCAGTAAGATACAACTCCCTTTTACAAATGTTCTCGAGACTTAAATATTTTTCGGTGTATAGCCTATTCGTTGGAAAAATATTCGGATAGCCGTGGATTATTTTAATCGCCTTCTTATGTACGATTTGTTAAAATTATTAATTAAATTTGTTAAAATTATATTTAAAGGTAAAATTAGAGATAAGTAAAATTAATTTGTATTTAAATTTTGATTTCTTATACACAATTTTATATTTATATTGTAATATTATCTGAAATTAAATAAATTATTATATATATATATATATATATATATATATATATATATATATATATATAAAAACTTTAATTTAAATATAAAAATATATAACACAAACAAATAAATAATATTAGGTACATATACATTAATAGAAAGTATTGAAAGTGCAATGCACAACGGACGCAAGGCTTACGTGTTTTTTTAATTTTTCCTGAAAAAACTTACGAACTGCATGATAATCGAGCGCAACCTCCGTTAATAGATGGTACGCCTGCTTGACTATGGAGTTCATAGTAAAGCAGGCGTACCATCCAAATAAAATTTATTAATATATCTATAATAATGCTATGTATGCGAATTTCCTTAAAATCTATGTCTGCAAAATTATAAGTTAATGTAAATTTTGAAGTTTATATAAAACCATGTTCATGAATATTGTGATAAAACATCAAAAGATTACAATATTAATTCCAAGTACAATGGCGCATGACCATCCAACTTACTTACATTCACTTTGTAATGTTAGACGTGTTGTAACGGTTTTTTTTTGTAGTACAATGGTTTAAAAATCTCATATAATAACCTCTTGTTCTCCTATTTAAACTTAATGTTCACATAAATTTGAATTCATCTTTGTATAATTTTCTTTTCATATTTTATTTTATTTTATTAAAAGTCTTTCTCATAAATTTTTTACACTACACCGTTAAATACGGCGTGACAACGGTTTTATCGCGTAAGAAAATGGTGATAACATGTCGTCGTTGATTCATTTGATAGCAGTTTTCAATATACTCAAAACACGTCAAATCAACGTCACAGAGGTTTCTGTGTCGTACCAACTGGTAAAATCATCAATATTTTAAGTATAGGATTAAAAATTAGCTATCACTAAAATTGAACAAGGTTCATGAAGATGGAATATACTATCGTGTAAACCGTACTTAAATTACCATATTTTTAAGATGTAATTTTAATTTTTAAAATTTGTGATTATTTAAATTTAATTTTATTTCCTTCTTAAACTTATTTACAGTTAATTTCTTTGTAATCTTTATCAGCCTTTAAATGTTAACTAAATAAATATAAAAACTTTGAAAAATATTTTTTATACCCGTGCATATATATATGAACATCGGGTATATTAGATTTGCTCCTCCGTTTGTAACGCATCGATCTAGACGAGCTAGATATAGTGTCAAGGGTACGTATCGGCTCAGAATCGAAAAATTAGTCGATCTAGCTATGTGTGTCTGTCCGTCCGTCCGTCCGTCCGTCCGTCCGTCCGTGTGTCATCACGATAACTCAAAAACTAAAAAAGCTAGAGTCTTGAAATTCACACAAAGTCATTTTTAGACAATTTCTAGGTTCCCTATTGTTTTTGGTTAAAATCGGACCAAGGCTTCGGGGAGCTGCCATACAACTTTTTTGCACCAATATGAATTTCTTCAAAACTATTTATACTACGGGGATGAAAATTACACACGGTTAGTTTTATATTGACTCCGGCACTTATATGAAGTTTCAAAATGTTAGGGCCCCATTTTCGGGGGGCTGCCATACAACTTCCTTGCACCAATATGAATTTCTTCAAAACTAATTATACTACGCGGATGAAAATTACACACGGTTAGTTATATAATGAATCGAGCACTTATATGAAGTTTCAAAATGTTAGGGCCCCATTCATTTCCGTTGAATTGCAGGCCCCGTTTAATTCATTTTCAACTTTTCTTTTATAAAAAGTAAAAAACTTTTTCTTATTATAAGTGTTTAATTTTAAAATCGAAACAGTTTTTAAATTTAATGTTTTTATTGTAGATTTTTTTATTTCACGTATGTGCCCAGAAACTTAAAAACAAAGAAACTTGGTTAAACACAGAAAACATGTTATGTTATTGAAGGTTGGAGGAAAATTTGGAATTGTCATAAAAATTCCAAAGAACAAATAGTTCAGAATTATTAATTGTTCTGTGCAAATGCATAAAAAAGTTATTGGGATCCTAGTTCATATCACTGTTTTTTTTAAGTAGTTAGGGAATTTAATTGCAAATTGGAAATTTTTAAAGGGCCTTGATGGTGTAATTGACCTAGATTGTGAGTTTAGGTCAAAATTTTTTAACATGAAGAAAAATTACGGAAGAAGTAATTATTTTTTACGAATTCTCTTATTGACCAAATATTTTCATACATGTCTATTAAAAGAATGTTTGAACCTTCAAAATTCTCCAAGTAATGAAGCGGTTGAGAAAAGGTAGTGTTATTTACTTCTAATCACTAAAGCTTTCAAACCCCGTTGCCAGGATTTTGGAATAAGTTCTGAGTTGGATATGAAATCCCCGAGACAGAATGCGAAAGAAAACATCCCAAGACACAATCTTCAAAACCATAATATAAGCACAAAATCCCACATATAGAAGAAAGGGAACAATTCTGATTTTGAATTCAACTCTTAAATCCCTTCTAATTCAGGATCTCCATATAGCATAATATTCTGTAAAAGGCGAATAACCTTGATTTTGACTTTAGTTAATTTGCTTTCGAGGATGGTGTCTAAGTTAAGATTTTGTCCATAAGGATTCATGTAAGTTCTAAGGTGCTAGTCCAGTATGAAGGCTTCGGAACAAGGATAAGAAAAGATTATCAACGCATATTTTAATAAAAATCGGATTAAAAATGTTTACAGCTTTGCTTTAAGCTTTGCTTTTCAAGCTTTATAACTCGCTTGCTTTTTTTTTTTGAACCTGTAATACAAATGTACAGTCAGTTTGGTTACGGGAATGGGCATATGTAAGGATTTTTGAATTATGGTGGAAGTTTTTTGGGATTTCATGATTATGGGAGATGGGGAAAATTGGATGGGATATTCAGAAGACTAAATTGTACATACATATATACATTATCAGTTTTGGTGAACACATTTGGTGGAATATGGTTCCGTAAACTTGATGAGCGCATGAATTTCCATAAGCCTTGTTGTACCATCTGGTTAACTAAATTTGGTATACAATTTAACTTTCTAATTATTAAGGAAGTTCATCTGAGCATTCTCCAAAAATTACATTTTTAAACAATTTAATCCATCCCAAAAATAAAAAACTTTAAACAGTGAAATGATTAGCGCATATTCGCGAAATATAAACGCAATCGTTTTATATAAAACCTAAACAAAAATAATGAATTCTTTTGAACGTGCATGCAATTTTATTTCTTTTTGCTATTTTTTGCCTTTTTTTTTTTTTTTGATTCCATTTTTTTTTTTCAAAATGTCCTGATAACCGAAATATACAAAAATTCAATTTATATTTTTCATTTTGGTGTTTTTCTTGATGTTTATTTGTTCACCTGTACTTTGTTTTTCCTTTTGAAGGCTTTGTTTTTATTTTCTTTGTTTTTGGAAATTTGCTGTAAAAATTCCAAAAATTTTTCACAAGAAATATCAAATTTTTTATTGAATTTTTTTTTTGTTTTTTTTTTTTTGCACTGAAAAATAAAAAGAAATTGCAATCTTTGATAAAGTATTTACCTTCAATCGTATAGTTGGTATATGGTTCCAATTTCATATTTATATATATATATATACATATATGTATATATATTGGTAAGAATACCAAAATCAATTTGTATATTGAATTACTTTTTCGTGTTCGTTTCCGTTTTATATTAAGCAGAAAAAAAAAACAGCTACCTGTTCTATAACCACTTTGTTTGTATTATAGTAGGAGTCATGAAATAACATCCTGCAAAATAAGACCTCGGGATGATATTTATCATAGAAATTAAGAAATAATGCTCCCCGGATGTTATGTCTCATTCAATATAATCTCCGATCTCTAGAGAAATAAAGCCCCAGGGTTTTATTTATCTTTCAATTTAATCTTCGAGACTTTTTGGAAATAAGGCACTGCGGATTGTTAGTTCTCATAATATGCAAATGATTTTCTGGAGGGAGCTTAGGGCTAGATTAAAAAACAGAATAGATATTCTCCTTTCCTTGAATTCTAAATGGAACTTAAAAATCTGACCTAATAGAGAATCACATATTTAACACCTTCACTAATTAAATAGTGTTGGGTACGAAATTTCAAAAAAAAATTCTAAAGAAAATAAAAATTTCCCAATAAAAAAAGTACCAAAAAAATCCAACTCCAAAATGCCTCTTAATTGAGAATCTCATATGTCACGTATAAATAAATATTCTGCAAAAGTCGCATAACCTTGCTTTTGATTACAACTCTAAAATCTCTGCTATTTGGATAGATTTTATTTTTTGGATTGAATTAAAATTAAAATTAATAATTGTTGATCATATATTGTAGATTGCATAAATAAAATTTGACAACTTCTAAAGATTTATAATAAATTATGTTACCAATCAGCTAAGGCTAGGGTCTCTATGGAAATCAGATATATGATATTGTTTAAAATTTTAAAATTATAAATTATTACTACATTAAACTACATAAAATTGAAATACATGTAAAATATCTAGATTCAAATTCTAGATTCAAAAAAAAAAAAAAAAAAACGTACCTAATCTGGAAAAGATAAATACTCTGTTTTGAAAATAATTCTAAAACTCTTCTGAGACATAGAACTTTCGGGTGCTATTTATTTTTCAATTCAATCTTCAAATTTATCAAAACCAAACCTCAGGGTCTTATTTATAAAATTTTGCGGTGTTATTACATATGAGAAATAAAACCATGGGGTTTTATTTCTCATTGATTAAGAAATAACATCCCTTCGACTTTATTTTGAATGGCCTTATTTCATAGTTCCATTATAGTACAAGTAACAAGTACCTGTGTACATGTTTTTGTTTATTTTTTTCCTAGTTAAAAATTTTGCATCATTTCATATCGTGGTTGTTAATAAAATTATGTTTTTATTTTTTTTGAATGATGTTTTTGTTGTTTTTTTGTGCTTTTCATTCCCGAAACATGGGGAACTCATGTGAGCTTTTAAAAAAAAAAGCCAGAAACTTTTTTAAACAAGTGATGAAAAAAAACCAAGGGTTTTTAAAAAAGCACATTTTCAAAATTATATTGTATTACATACTGAGTTTAACTTTGGAAATATTTACCTGGAAATAGTTACTACTGACTTATAAAATTTACTGCTAACAGTAAATTTTTTATTTAAAAGTTGTTATAGCCCTTCAATGGGAAAGGTTGCCAAATTTCTCAAGAATCTAACTTCAACCCCCCCCCCCCCCCCCTATCATCTAATTTTTTAGGTTCTAGGAATTAAATTGTAAATTACACAAAAATTTGGAATTTTGCTTAGAATTTTATTATCTAAGCAAAAATGGGTAAAACTGAGAAACACTTTCTTCAATTTAAGGAACCCCTTTTAAATTTAAGAAAAACCTTTAACATATGTTAAAATATAATAATGGACCTTTAAATTTTGTATATTAATAAAAAAAAAATTGGACAGGTATTCAAGTTACAGGTGCTTAAAAATAGCATAATTTCAATTTTCGGGCCCTTATAGCTCCTAAACAGGGGGCTTGACAAAAAAATTTTGTTAACTGACTCCTACTATTTTTTTAGGATCTAACTTCTCCCAAAATTTCAAGATCCTAGCTTGAACCGTTTAGAAGATATGTGGGGCTAAAAATTTTGCAAAAATTGAGTTTTATATAATGGTGAATTTTAGTACCGTATGGCAACCCTGTACATTTAAGCGACATATTTTTGTAAAGTCTATAAAAGCAGCTCTCTAATACCGTTTTTCGATTGAAAATAAACCTAACAAAACCCTTGTTATATCAATTTAAATATAGGGCTTTTTTGGAATTTTCAGGGGCTGTAACTTCGTCACCCTTTAAAATTAAGAAAAACCTTTGACACATGTTGAAATATAATTATAGGGCTTTGAATTTTGTCTATCGCTAAAAAAAAATTTGGACAGGTATTCAAGTTACAGGTGTTTAAAAATAGTAAAATTTCAATTTTCGAGCCCTTATAGCTCCTAAATAGGGGGCTTGCCAAAAAAATTTTGTTAACCGACTCCTACTAATTTCTGAGTATCTAACTTGTCCCAAAATTTCAAGACCCTAGCTTGAACTGTTCAGAAGATATGTGTGGCCTAAAATTTTGCGAAAATTGAGTTTTGCGTGATGTTTAATTTAAGTACCGTATGGCAACCCTAAACATTTGCCTTGTAAAAATTTATAAAGTTTATGAAACCAGCTATCATTTGCCGTTTTCAGATTGAAAATATATGTAACAGAACTCTTGTTATAACAATTTAAATATAGGGCTTTTTCCAACTTTGGGGGGCTGTAGCCCCGTAACAGGTGGGGCTACAGAAAAAAATTCTTCTACGAAATTATTTTTTTTGCAAACACTACCCATGGTTAAAATTTCTTTTCTCTATTTCAAACGGTGTAAAAGTTTTTGTAAACATACGGACGGACGGACGGACGGACGGACGGACGGACGGACGGACGGACAGAGTGAAGCTATATAGGCACATTTTTACAAAATTTTTTGAAAATGTGCTAAAAAGAAAAGATACATAAATGCAATATCGATAATTTACTTCATTCGTTACTTAAAAATTGGACCCAAACTTGAAATTGGAAATTGTGAAAATTTTAAAAAGAAAATGAAAATAGTTTTTCCAACAAGGGGAATCTAATTGGATTTCACAATATAAAAAATTAAATGGAAAATTTTTGTGGGAAGATAAAAATTTGGGTGGGGAACGATATATGATTGCTAATGTGCGAATCAACTGCTTCTACTAAAAAATAAGAAATAAAAGTGGGACGAAATTAATAAATGGTTCTCAAATAAAGATTCAAAGTTTTTTTTGGATATTTTTAAACTACTTTACTGATTTTAATCAGTTAATTGGGACATGATTTTATATTTTTTAATATTTGTATTAAAAGAAAAATTTTGTTCTAAACCGATTTTATGAAATTAAGAAAAGTTTTATAAAATTTTGGAAAAACGTGCAATCAAATTGAATTTGGAATTTTTAAAAATATTAAAATTAAGAAATTTATATTTATCACCTTTTCGAGTTTTTGGTAAAGAAATTATGAGATAAAATATATTATTAGATACAAGTTTATAGCAAATGGTTTTATATAAAGAAAATTTTTTATCTGATTTTCGACTCGACTCATCTCCCATTCGCTATTGGGTTAAAATTTTAGATCCACCTATAGTAAAAATATAGATGGACCATGATGGATTTGATTAGATACCAGACTTTTCTATAGTTATCCAGTTCCAACTGTCGGAATGAGTTCAAATTTTGATATCTTGAGATCTAGAGATACTAGAAGTTCCGGAAATATCAAGTTCTAATAATTGATCAAAATCTAAACTTATTTGAATGGAATTTGCTATGAATGCTATTTTCGTCAAAAAAGAGGACGACTTCGAAAATGGGCCTAATTGAATCAAGTAAATGGAAGGTTCTGCCAAATCAAATAACCAAACTTTACAACAAATATTAACAGGTATTACAGACTTTACAATACAAACCACATTATGCAAGAAGAAAGACTCATACATCTTGGATTTATATTTCTACGGTTTTTCTAAATATTCTTTATTATCATATGACGGAATTGCAATTTATTAAAATATTTCCCAAAACATTTATCCATTAAATATGTTTATATGTAAGTTCCAGTTAATTGGAATGCAGTATAATGATGCTGCAACAAAATGAAAACGAGGAAGAGTGTAGTAGACTAGAGTGGGCCAAATCCGGGATACCCTTATGACTGCAACACAAACATTATATCAACCGGTTTATTATTTTTGGCCAAAAATGCACAACTTATTAGGCTTTCAGTTATGAACGAAAAACAAATGCAAGTTGAAAAGCAGCTTCGAACCTCTTTCACTACACTGACTATTTTTTATTCAGACGTGAGCCATTCACTATTGATAAAATTTCAAACATTCAGCTTTTTTATATATAAATTTCTAGGGCAACTACTCGAACCCACTGCAGTAGACCAACCAAATTTAGCAGAAACTTTGGCAAAATTTCAGACACCCAGCTTCATTAGATGTAGAGTAATGGTCATATAAAAGAAGGAGCTGTAGGGTGCTACTTGAACCCGTGGGCCATAAATGCTGGATTTCAATAGCGATTATGGCTATTGCATAAAAACGAATTTGTTAAAATTTCAAAATCCTAGCTCCTTTGTTTTTTGAGTTAAAACTTTAGGGTGAGTCCACCAATACAAATTAAGTTTTTGTTTCGGGGATATTGACGTGTTTGGGAATCGAATTGAGGAGATTTAAGAATAAGGGATCATGGATTTAACTTGATTTTAATTTAAAATTCCAAAGAAGAGGTGGAAACTTAGGTGTAATTTTCGATAACTTATACTATGATTACTTACAAAAATTTCAATCACATTAGGACGACGTGATTTCAATTTACAAAATAGTCTGACTAAACTAATATAAATATTATAAGCACCCAACTCTGATTCCATAAATGTACAAGATCATTCTATTTAAATCTATTTAAAGTAATGTCAAAATGAAAATTAATTTTGCTTTCTGTCAATTTTTTTAAATTCGAAAATGTTCACTCTGAAATTTTTTCTTCCTGTTGTTCTTTTATCATTTTGAAAGATAAAAGAATGAAAATCTTTAATATTCATTTATCTGCAGATAAACTGCAATTTCCTTAATCTGTATTGTAGGATATTATCATCATAATATAGTTAAGGTTTTTTCTTATCTTTTTGGATAATCATTTAAATGTCCAAGTCTTATGTATTTTGCATATTTAAAAAAATGGGGAATGCAGAGTTACACAATGAAATCGTAGTTGGCATATTTTTATTAGCATTTAACATACATTAAAATTAGCATTTTTTTTCTTTGTTCATTAAGATTCACCTGTATTTTTTTTATTTCCTTGAATTCCTGTTATATTTGATTTTGTCTTTTAAGGACGAGTTTGTCAAGAGGCGCTGGAATTCTTTATAACTTTATATATCATGAAAATTTTTATGATTTTTAAAACAATGCGATGGAGTTGAAGATGTATAAACCAGAATATTATTGTACCAAATTTCAAGTTGCTATCTTTATCAATTTCGAAAATGTGTTATTAGCTTTTGGGAGACATGTGATACCAGTTCAATTTATTTTAAAAGTTAAGAACGTAATGTAAACAGCATAGAACTATCTTGCACTAAATTTCAGGTTTCTAACATAATGTATGTTTCCTAGATCTTGAGAGGTGTGTGGGTACCCAAACAATCTCTTCAATAGATCTTGAATTTTAGGAACACAAGGAGAATAAAAAGTACCACATTTGAAGTTATATCTTTATTGGCTTCGGAGGTGTGTTTGTTTGACCTTTGTTGGATCAAAAGTTTCCAGGATCCTAAACCATAATTCGATTTCGCCAATCCTATTTTTTTTAAATGTCTGTTGTACTTTTGTCATTAGTAACCTACACTATAAATTTCATCAAGATAACATCAATATTACACTGAGCCAAAATATGTATACTTTAATATATATAGCTAGCTTCCTTTTGGTGCTTAAAACACGGTACGATAACTCTATACCTATTTTATGCATAGGGCTTAAAAAATTTCTTGAAGTAGATTCAGGAACTATACATTTAAATGGAGGATCAGAATTTTTGAAATAAATAAATTTAAAACGAAACGCGATTAAATAAAAGAATATATGACTATTGTTATGACTATTTTATTATGCTAAGGTCATTTTCACTCCCAAATACTTTACACATTAATAACTTAACGAATTTTCTCTTTCTCCTAAATGTAATTCCAAAAACGTAATACAATCTACTTATGCGCATATAAATAAAGTACCATGCGCATTTTTTGGAATTACAAAAGGGCTTCAAAAATATTTTCCTGAATATTTTCGCATGTTTTTGAGCCACCATTTGTATGTAAACGTTTATTTTTGTTTACCTACTTTCACCATTTTTAAAAATACCGAGTCTTGTAATATGACTTCAATGAATAGCAGTTTCCAAAATTAGCTCGAGCTATTAGCTGAGATAAATACATAACTACTACTTGAATTTAAAAAAAAAAAATCTTCAAAATACTTATATTCTAAAATTGTTTAACCCATTTGTTCCTCATGGTTAAATTTTTAAACTCTATAATTAGGAAATCCTTCAATTTTAAATTACATTTGAACTGAACAATACAAATATTTAGTTACTAGGGGTAAATAGAAGGGGGGAATTTATTAAAACAACGGAGTCTGAAGAGGTTTGGATCTGAATCTCAGTTTAGTAAATCTCGTTTTTACAAAATCTTGTTTTAGATAATCTCGTTTTAGAAAATGTGGTTTTTAGAAGAGGTGATCATTCTGGTTTTGTATTCAACTCAAAAATCCTTAAAAACCAGATTTTTTAACTAGAAAAGAGATTTTCTTGAAAAGTTAGATTTTTCAATAAAAAACGAGATTTTCTAAAAGGAGGTTTAAAAAAAAGATTTACTAAACCGAGATTACGGAACGATCCCGTCTGAAGAGTTATTTGTGGTCTATAATGTTTTCTTGAACTAATTATTTACGTTTACTTAAAACTTCATATTTAGTTTACTCTATATTTATAATACCTTTCAGATTTCAATCCAATACTTGAAAAATTTAATTCACAAAATTAAAAATACAGTTATAAACAGGAAAAAAATAATTCTTTCTTTTGGATAGAATAGAAAATACAAAACACACATACTAAGATGGTTGGTAGTGATGGTATTTAAGTGAAATGTTTCAAAAAAAAATTGTTTCAATTGGAAAATACGAAAGAATATCAAAATTAAATGCACTGTGTTTTACTGGGGTTTTGTTTATTTTATCTTATGTAGGTGCCTATAGTTATACACAAAATCCTGAGTATGCCACAAAATGAATGCAGTATTGAAGAATTCACAAGATGTATTTTATTTTGCATAAAGTTTTTCGTTTTTTTTTTTTTAATTCATTCAGTTTTAGTTTATTTTTGTGTATTTTTTCATTGAAATTATGGAAGACATATTGTACAGGTGAATGTACAAATACAAAAAAAAAAAAAAAATGCAAGAGATAAAAGAAAGGTAAGTTTAAAATTTCTTAGATACTATATACATAGAGATACCAATTAAAAATGCAATTTTAAATCTTTTGAAAATCAAAAAAAAAAACAAAAACAAACAAATAAAAAACAGAAACATAAATATTACGTTTGTATTTCAAATTCTTCAGCAAATCTTGATTATATAGAAAGAGTAAGAACATGATCTGAATTTGGTATGTAGTTTGTTTGTAGATTTTCATCTTTTGTCCTTTTGATCTTTTATAAGCTTCAAAAGTATTAAAATGTTTTTTTTTACCGCTTGTTTTGTGCCCGTGCAAACAAATAAAGCTACGGGTATATTAAAATTGTTCCTCCGTTTGTAATGCATCGATCTAGACATGCTAGATATAATGTCAAAGATATGATCAGCATCAAACGATAGCAAGATAACTAAAAACCAAAAAGGGCTGGAGTTTTATGAATTTCATTCAAAGTAATTTTTGGACAATTTCTGGGGTCTCCGTTGGTTTTGGTTAAAATCGGAGCGGGGCTTCTTCCTATGAATTTAGGAAGATGAAAAATAAAAGCGGTTAATAATATAATAGAACCAGCACTTCGATGAACCTAAGCAGGTTCAAAACGATGCAACCTTTTGAACCCTGCCTACATTACATTAGAGCTGTTTACACTGCGAAGTTAAAATTTAAAATAGTCAAGTTTAATAATATAGGAGGAGTCTAGTGGATTTTCTTACCAACCAAGGGAGTGAGGGTTTGATGCCCATATAGATTATGAAATTTTTAATTGAAAAAAAAATATTGAAAAATAATTTTTTTTGACAAATCTCCTTGGTGACCAAAATTTTAATTTTAAAATATACAAATATATAATGTAAATAAAATAAATAATCTTACTTATAAATCCATAAAAGGTATTAAAAGTAGATGAATAACGGGTGGCAAGGTCTACGTGTTAGGACGGTACATGCTATTCACCATAACAAATAAAAACAAAGAAATATGTGAAGCTCGATTGACAATTTAAAAATTAAAGCTTACTGTACCTGTTAAAGAGATGGCTGGAATCAGACTGTATTAGTTTGCAACTGATAAGACTGGATGGTGAAAATTAAAATTTCATATGTAATATAATATGTTCACTAATTTTTCATAGTATCTAAAAGTTGACAAGGGCAACTCTAATCTTCCTAAATCTAAAAATATTTTTTCATGACAGTTGATTGTTTTTTTTTTTTTTTTTAAAGTAGAAAAGAAATAAAAAAAGGTTAAATAAAAAATTAAAATAATGTTTAACATACATTTTTTAATCCTATTAATATTTAATGTATGTTCATTTTATTTTTCTTTCTTTGTGTTTGTATGTTAATTTTTATTTTTAAAGCATTGGAAAGCAATAAAAAGAGATAGAAATAAAAAATTTAAAATTAAAAAAAAAACTTTTTCTTAAATGTCAATGAATTGGAGGTCTTGATTAAGAGAGCAACTGGAAGTTTGTGCTATTTAGGTAATGTTGAAACAAATAATGAAATACTTGAATTTAAAAATATTTAATTTAATATAAGAAAGTTATTAAAATGTAGTTGAGATTTTTAATATAAGTTTTCTTTTTTTAGGTACCGCGTTCAAATTACTTTTAAGTTTTGTAATGCATATATCCAGACGTGAGTAGACATGGTTGATGAACTTATGGTATCCAATGACATCCATAAGAAGGTAAACAAGCCTTGCAATACTATTACTTCAAGGATACGATCAAAATATAAAGCGTGTAAAATTTAATTTGGTATATTTATTTAGAAATTAATCACGTCATCTGAATCTAAGATTCAGAAAACTTGTTAGTTCATTTAATTTATTGGTATTTCTCCTTAATGACGTCATCAAGAACTGGCTTTACAAAACTTATTTGTAAAAGCGTTTTTGCACGAAATTGTGAAATACTAAGAATATGTTGTTAATAATCAGTTTAAACAAAAGCTGTTAAGCAATTTATTACACTTTTGTATCTATTGTACACGATTATGTTACGGACTAATGGGTATTGAAAACAAGCCGTTGTTAAGGGAATGTTTGGCCTCTTTTGAAACTTAAGGTATACCCTCTTTTTGCCAAATTTAAATGATTAATTAATTTCTAACTTTAAAGGAATATAAAGACTACCAGTTAGATCTTAGCCTCTCTTAGTAATTTGCTAAAATAATTAAAAAGCTAGAGCCAGTTGGCCAATAGGGCATTCTTAGTTTCATGTTATATTTTTAAATGCTTGAAATGTGGTGTCAATATATTCAAATATTCAAGGGAAGTTTTTAATTATAATAAATGAAAGTCCTATGTAAAGTTAGAAAAACAGGATTGGCTTAAACAAAGCGCTATAGTTTGGTTATAATATTAATTTTCTCAAAATAAGTTTAAGCTACAGGACAAATGAATTTTAAATAAAAAATTGGATGAATATAATATGATGTGTTAATGAAGTGTTCATATAAGCTGGTGGTCTCTGGAACATGTTTCTAAGTTTCTTAAAATTGAGTTTAAAGTTTTTTTAAAAGTAAAAATGTAAAAAAAGAAGTTGCATACACTTGTACAAGTTATGCACACTATTATGAACTGATCACAATTTGAAAAAAATAGCAGTCAATAATTTTTATAAATGGTGTTGCAATCCGAAATATCCTCTAGATCTCATGCTATCATTTTTATTATAACTTTAAAGTAGTAAGGATAATCAACATCCTATTCTGATTGGCTTACAAGAAACGTTCACTTCTTTTGTTTTTAAAGAATGAAGTAAAGATCTGAGTTAAGAATTTTTAAGATTTAAGCTTCAGAGCTTCATTGGAAGCGTCAATTACAGATAACATATATGAATATGAAATTTAGAATAGTCAGGCAGGTAAATACCTTAAATATTAAAGTAAAGTAAAATTGCTGTTTTATCCAGAAAATCTTTTGACATCTTATCCACTTATCAAAAAACAAAAAAAAAAATTAAACAAACAAACAAATGTTTGATAAACATTCTAAATAATTTTCTAGTATATTTTTCTTTGAATTGCTTAAAATGCAATTTTCCATGTTGCCAAAAAATGCTTTTTTTTTAATTTTCTTCTATTTTTGATAGAAATTTTCCTTTATTTTCATTTTTCATATTGGACTCAATTTTAATTTTTTATGGGGAGTTCTTGACCTGAATAATACAAAAAAAAAAATTAAATAAATAATTCTGTGTTTTTTGTTTTTGTTATTTGGGAGGGAAAAATGATAAAATCTGAAATTGAAAATAAAAAGAAAATTAAAAAACAAAGAAAACTAAAAAAAATAGAAGGAAAATTGAAAAAAAACCAAGGTGAAATTCAAGGTAATATAAAATTATGTTTAATGTATCTAATATATACATATGTATTTATTTTTATAAAACATATAAATTGTAAATTTTAATAATGTCTATCTAGAGTAAGTCTAAGTAAAAAAAAAAAGTTCAATACTTTTTTGAAACTTTGACCTTTTCTATATTGAGTTTTTTAAGGTCTGTAAGTCTGCATATTGAAGATCATTTATTCTTTGGGAAAATATGGATAATGTTTCATTATTTAAAGTTAAATCAAAATAAGTTCTGTCTAAAAATTTTTAGAACTTGAAGATTTTAAATATGGAGAATAAATAATATTAGATTTTGCAAATGACGAATGTCGGAGTAATATTGTTAGTTAGGGTTATGATAACATAAAGAGGGAACTCTCTTAATCTACTACTCTCTTAATCCACTACGAGGGAACTCTACTTAATCTACTCTTAGGATAAAGATACAAGAGCTATGAGCAAGAACAAGAACAAAGTAATAGTGATATCAAGAATAAAATAATGTGAAAAATGTGGAGTTAAAATAATGATAATAAAATAAAATAATGTATAAAGTGGAGTCACAGCATTAAAATTTAATAAACATCAGAGAATTCATAAAAGTGTTGAATAGAATCTACCACTTCATGTTCATTAATCAAGTTTTTTTTGGCGAAATTATGAGCCTATGTTTTGTTCTTTTTTAGCAGAATTTTGTGTTGGTATATATTATATAACTTGCTGTAAATATGGTTTGAATATCAATTATACATACAATTCAATATTATATCGTATTCATATCAGTTTTGTAGTTTTTCGTCTTGAATTTTTTTTGCTATATTTTTTTTCAATGCATATACGATATATATATAACTCTAGATATATATTTTGCTTCAATATATAGGCTATTATTATTTTATTTATTTTATTTTATACTTCCTTGTTTAAATATAATATTTAGCATTTTGATATCTTTAGAAAGAGGTGTAAACATTAGTAAGAAGATGTAAAAACTAGTTCTTAAGAATGAATCAACTGATGACTTAGAATGATTTCCGTTATGCTGTCTTAAAAAATTTTAATTAAGTTGTGCGAATATCAAATAACCCAAGGGGGCTTCTATTTTACGAAGTCAGAAGGTTAATAAGATATCAAATCAATATCAAAAATTTTATTACTTTTTTAGTCCTTAGAAAGACCAAGGATCAATTTTTTTAATTTCAGTTTAATTTAACTAACTTTTGTACAAGTTTAACTTTTCTACTGTGTAAAGGAACTTTTTTGTACTAATTATTTAAATATTACAAAATAGGTGCAAAAAGTAATGGTAAAACTCCCATTGACCCAATCGGTTTTTGCAACCAAAAGATTTTGATTGATATGCCGGAATTTAAGCCGCACGCCTCTGGTAAAAGTAATCCATGAATTAATTTGAAAGATTACTTAAGCAGTGCTTAAAAGTCCTACTATCGGTCATAATATCTTAATTTTGAGTTATTCGATCCCTGTGACTCATTGTGCATTGAATTATTTAATTTTATTTTAAAATTTAGTACCAAATTTTTTTAAAACTTTTTGATTTTTTTTAAAATAAAAATGAAATTTCAAAATTATTTTTATTCCATTTGATTACATTTTAAAATATAGTAATCACTTAATTTTAAACCGATTTGATTACTTTCACAAACGTAAAATACTTGAATTTTTTAAAATTCATGATTTTTTATTATTTTAAACTGAAATGAATTTGAAAAAATATAAAAAATAAAAGAACCTAAAAGTGAACAAAAGTTGCCATATAATATTTATATAACCTAATTTTTATATCAAATAAAATGTCTTTAATATATTAATATGTTCGTTTGTGAGTATGTGTTTGAGTAATTTTTATTCTTTTCCTGAATATTTCAAGTACCTATTTTCAATTCGGGAGCATCTTTGAATCACATTTAATAAATTTTATATTAACCACAAACAATAAATTGTTGTGGTTGTATTTTACGCATCATCATGTTTTAGATACGTACAATGAAGAAAATCAGTTAAAAATGTCGCCATGGAAACAGTTTTTAGTTTATAATGCTCATTTAAGGTCTACGTTGGCTCTCTAGTTAAAAACTTTTGGATTTTATGTTTAGAACAGGTATCTTATAACATTTATTAAGGAAATTCTAGATCAAGTTTAAAATACCGTTGTTATTTTAATACCGTTAATAAAAACTGCACTATGAGAATTTTAAATAATCATTTTCGTCAGTGAGTCTATATAGACTGTAAGGTATAAACATGTTAATAATACAGTGAATGGCATCGGTTTAATAGATCATGCAAGTAGAATAGAATAATCCTAGCGAAGGAAAAATCAAAACTTGGGTACTCGTCAAGTCGAAGTTATGTCTTTCCTAAAGAATTCCTTGACAAGTTTTTGAAAAGTTCAAAAAAATTCCATTTAGGATCTAAGAATTGATTTACTGTAAAATGTTAATGTCAAACTTTTATGCGTAAGGCCAACATGCTTGTCACCACAAGCAATATAAATAGTGTTACAGGTGACGGCATCGCAATGCATTCGCTAGTGAGAGGGTGATAAAGAATCCAGAAAGTAACCCCTACAAAAAGAGGAATATAGAATCTAGTAACAAAAGCCAAATATCCTAGAGGCTCATGAGATAACCTCAAGGATTACCTACATTGCTCTATAAAAAATCCTGTAAAATAATTTTGATGTATTTTTTTATTCTTATATTTTTTACATGTATTCGTGACCATAAAGACTATTTTTGATATTGAGAAAATTGTTTTATGGTTTATTGTTATTTTTTTATATCTACATATACATTTCTATGTATATATATATTACATATTTTGTTATTACTTATTTTTTTTCTATATTTTATCTAAAAGTAATGATAGCTTGCGTTTTTTTTTTATTATTATTTTATTTTATTTTCATTAAAAGCACTTTTCGAATATAACAAACAAAAGTGTTGTTTTTACTCATTCTTAATTCTTATAAAAATTTCATTCTTAGATCGCTTGGGATTTATTGGTAATAAGGCGTAACCTCAATAATCATAAATCTTCTTTTAACTTATTATTTGTTCCTTTTTTTTTATTATGTTATTATTTGTATTTGTAGTTATTTTTTTATGTTTTGTAATACAATGATTCGTGTAGTATTTGTTGTATGTAAGATACTTCGTGGAAATCAAAACAAAAAAATTATAGTAAGAATCAGAGGAAAATTGAAAGGAAGGGAGTGTACAAATCTTCAAATGATAGAAATAAAACCTAGTAACAAGATGTATAGTATTTACAATTACAATAGTTTAGTTGGCAAAATAATTTGTAACATTGTTATAATAACAGTAGTTTAGTTTTAGATTGAACTGATATTTTGAAAACAATTTCCTAAACTATTCTCTAGTTCTTTTTTAAATTTGCTGGACCACATGTATCATAAGCATCTAAACGCTTTATAAATATTATTTAAAAAAAATATAAAATACCAAAATAATTTGCATAATTATGACGCTCTGTCATATTAAATGACAGTTATTAAAGGCACAAACCAATGCGACAGAATTTCGATTCCAATCCAAATAATTATGTTATGAAATGCAACAGATAGATCCACAGGAAAGTAACAGATGACAGGTATTCAATAGTAATTGACAGATATCCAAGATTCAAACCAGCTAGCTATCTACTTTTAAAATATTCAAGTGACAAATATTGATTGTGACAAATATTGAACATCCAGTTCACTTAGGTATAATAGAAAATGATAAATTGACCACGTAAATATTTTATAGAAAATGACAGATTTTCAAGACACGAAGCACATAAATGTTCAATATAAAGTGACACATATCCAAGAATCAAACCAAAATAGCTATCTATGGGTCAGTTCCATCCAGACAAAGACAAGCTAGATTTCTAATGGAAGGTGACGAATAGATCAGATATGTATTCTATGGGAACTGACACAAATCCAAGAAATAGCACAGCTAGATATTTTAAGGTGAGTTAAAAATTTCCAAGTCACAAACCCATAAAGTGACAGATATCCAAAATTGTAATAAATAGTAAGATAACTGAGAATTATAAAAACTATAAACAGGAAAAAAAAACTTTTGTTATTATTAAAAAAAAAACAAAACAAACAAAAAAAAAGGAATTATCGAGGACGAAGTCAACTTTGAAAGTATTGTGGTATTTAAGTGAAAGTAATCAACCAACGTCATTTTACTCTACCAAATATCATGTTTATATTACATATTATTATCTATAGATATGGATTGGGGTGTGATGTAATAAGTGTGTTTTGGATTTCTTTTGCAAAAAAACAACAAAAACAAAGAAAAAAAAGAAAAAAACGTTAAATAAATAAATTGATTGGTTTTATTTTACTTTATTTCTTGTTATGTATTATGATTATGGAAAAGATAGTTAATAACAAATAACAATAAATTATTGTAAGAATGCCAAAATTTTATTTACAATAATATTATGTGTTACAATAAAACTTATAGTTACACATGTATTATATATACCAAATACTACTGATTTTTGGATAATATATATATATATATATTCATATATATAATTAACTTTATCATATTATATGGGATAATGTAATGTCCATAGACTGTCTGATAATTTCTTAAGAGATTCGCCCACTTTTATTTGGTTTGTGAATTTAAACGATATAATGAATTTTCTCATTAATCTGATCCACAATTCAAAAGATCATTAGGTACTATAAAAAAATAATTTAATAGAATTATTTTTTTTTTTCAAAATTTATAATATTTATTTTCTAATTTATTTGATATTTAATTGCTTAAAGTTATTTATATTTAATTCTTCAATTCGCGTTAAATGTTTCGTAAAAAAAAGCAATGAAAAATAAACGACTGATTGTTTTTAAGTATAATTAAGATTTCAAAAAATAAATTCTAATGATAGAAAAATCAAATATAATTAATCTTTCTAAAAATGACCAGAGATCAAACTAATTTATAACTTCTTAAGTTTTTATTTCTTCTTCTATAGTGACTTAAGAATAAAAACCTCAACATATAAAATATCACTTAACTTTAGAAAAGTAATTAATTAAATTAAAATGTTTTTTAATTAACTTGAATTATTAATATTTAATATAAAGATTTAATTATACTGATTTTGTAAAAAATTGTTTGTTGTTTTTCTTTCTTAAAATTTGTGGAAGTTGTCGAATCGTGGATAGCGCGGAATGCTAACGCCTAACTAAACAAGCACTGCGAACCCAAGGAGGGCTAGTGTACCACAATGTAATATATACATTGGTTTAAAATTTATATTTAGTTGGTTTGTTAAAAATTAATTCAGCAAATTAACTCTCAATGGAAAGTTTTTAAACTGATATAAGATTCCAGTTCCAATATAATCACTAATATTAATAGTTCCCAAGAACTAAGCAACTTTTTTTATTATGTTAATCCTTCTATATTTAAAAAATAATTGAATTTAAAAGACATTACCTTGTATTGATAAGTTAGGGTTGGACATAATATCCTTTATAAAGGTGGATAATATCTGTTGTAAGCCTCACGAATTTAGAACTATGCATCAATAACAATATACCCACTTAAAAAAACAATAATTGATGAGTTGCATTCCAAAGAACATTGTCTTTTAAATATAAAAGAATAAGTAGACAGTGCAATAATATCTTGAAGAATAAATCCTTATTTACCTCCTAATAATTTGATTAGAGATGCAACGTCCCAATTGTAAAAACGATATTCACGAAAGATGGAAAATTGAGATTATACATTGAAATATCAGACCAGGGAAGATGTGAGGCTTCATATAAAAAATTACTGACATTTATATTTTTGTAATCCCTGTATCAGATAGTTTCTTTTGGAGCATCAATGCAAAATTTTAGGGAGATATAGATCATAACATGGTCAAATAGACGAGAAACTAAAACTTCAAAGTCAAAATTCTCTTACACTATTGGCTTTTTCAGATGATGCAAGAAATAGATTAGGAAGGGTGTTTTATGACACACCGAAACGTGTCGAAGCAGATTTATTCGCCAAATGTAGAGAACATTTTCTTAATAATTATAGAGTTGTCATCTAGCATATCAACATAAAAACCACCTGCGATTAGAATGTTTTCATAGATGAAAATCATGTTAGAGCATAGATTATTTATATTAAGGGGTTTCATTTTTCGCACAATAATATATTGGCGGTAGAATTTTTTCAGTATCATGATTCTTAGAAAAATACAAGCAATGTAAATTATACCTACGAATACCTTTTATTATATAAATATAGATGTCGTTAACTTAATCTAGCTTATGGCTCTGAACAAAATGAGCACGCTCTGAGCAGAGTATGTACAGGGTACGCTCAGAGCACTCAGATATAATAAAATAGCACGATTTAAAAAAACTGTCATTTTTATTATGACATATAAAAATGTCATTTAGTTACATTTTAAATTGTCAAAAAATTATGTTAAATGATTAAAATTAAATTAATAATGGATAATATAATACATTCCTATTTCTCAAATTTTGTTTAAAACAATTGATTTAACTGCTTGCCAAGGCTGTAGTAAGTTCTTGCCAAGCCAAAACTGGTTAAAATTAGCGAGTCTTCTTGCCGTGTTTTGAGTTATGAGTTTAGTTATAGTGAATAAAGACAACTTTATAAGTATAAGTTTAGTTACGTGAATAAAATAAAGACAACTAATACAAATATATGACTTAAACAAATCGATAATGTTAGGAACTGCTTCTTACAGAACACAATGTGTGAAACAGAATACTGTTGTTTGCCTTTGGGTATTATAATTTTTTATTTAAATAAACAATAGAGAGTTTATAAAATTTTAAAATCTAAGTGATTTCTGTTTGGTTCTGAAAATATTTGTTATTATAAACACATCTACAAAAAAATACAATATATAAATGAACTGAAAAATTTATGTATATATATATTAATATATATAAATTTTATGTCATATATATTTTATATAACATAATATAAACTTATTACCCTGGAGATTAATTCCATCATAAAACACATAGAAAATGAGATGTAAGTAATATGATAAAATAAAAACAATAACAATATAAAAGTTTTTACACTGATTTTAAATATGTATACGTGTATATAGTGTAAGCAATGGGTAAATTTGTGTTATGGTATTTGTTTTGTTTTTAACGCGAGAAAAATGATTTTATTATTAAAAAAACAAAAAAAAATTTCATGTAAATTTCCCAACAGACATGGATTTTCGCATATGCATTTTTTTTTAATTTTTATTATTTTTTACTCACTCGGTTTTATTAAGTATTGGTTATGATTTTTTTTTTTGCTATTTTTTTGGGTTATTGTTTTTTCTTACACATTTGCAAAATTTTATTTTTATATTTTAATTTTATATAGCTTTAGATTGGTTTTTTTATATAAGTACAAATTTTGTACGTACGCGTTTGACATGCGTTTGTTTTAAAAAGTTTTTTACTAGAATATTAACCCATCCTGTCCGGCTACCAGTTCCCGTTGTGCAAATTTTGGGGAGTTTTTTAATAACCGTGCGGCTAGATTGAAAAATATAGAATTTTATGGCAATGGGTTCCATAGTTCTTGAAATATACCCCGTACTATAAATAGTACAATTGGTATAAATGGTATATGTGTTTTATAGTACATATTATCCGATTTTTAATAGTACACCAAATTTTATTTCAAGGAAAAACTTTCGAAATAAATTTATTATTCTTAAATAATATTTACATTTGTTTTGTACATCTTTAATTGACAAAATTTATTTTGATTATATGTGACTTAATATGTGACATCTATTTTGCTGTACCATGTAGTACAATCGTAGAAAATGGGTTAATATATTATACTACTGATTTTTTATTAAAATTGTTGCCAGTTTCGTTTTTTAGTCAGATTCAAAGACTTTTTGCTGTATAAATTTTTAAGAACAAAAAATTATTTAAAGGTGTATTGCAGTTCAATTTTAAGTATTTTTACCTTTTTAAAATTCATCATAGTGTTTATCTTAAGATTCGCTTGAGGAAATAAAGTCACTTGTTGTCACTGATGTTTAATATTATAGGGAGTTGCCAGATCCCTATCGTCCAAACGAAATATAATATCTGTATTAAAATCTTAAAGCGATCTAATCTATAAGCGTAATTTATAAGTTGGGATGAGGGCTGTTGTTAAAAGTCTAATGCTTCCCAAAGGAACCACCAAACCATGTCAAACAAATAATTTAAAGCTGATAAAAGTTATTATAAGAGCCTGACTCCGCTAACCATTTATCACTAAAACATATTTTACAACAAACCAATGAAGTTTAATTAGTTAAAAACATTCTCTTATTATCAAAATATTATAATTTGGTGAGTTATAAGTGGTTGATGCAGTAGAGCCAGATACAAATTTTCCATTGTAAAAAATGGATAATCGAAGTGATAATCTTATTGATTGAAATCATTGCTGGTTCTTAGTAAAATTTTCCAATTTTCCAGCTAATGCTTCTTTTTGAGTTTCTTTTTGAAGGGTTTAAGTTGGGAAGGGGGTTCCTTCCATTTAAGATTCCCATTAGCAAGTGCGTTTACAGTGTTCCAAGTAATTAAAAACATTTTAAAAAGCAAAGTAAGGTTCTTCACATTTTAAATAGGTATCTTGAGATATTTTATTCATCATTTAACTATATCCTATAGAATTGTAGACTATATCTTTCGTTAAAAATTTACTTCCCATTGATTTTTTAACTTATGCTGACATTTCACTTCACTTCATGTTTATAATGAAAAATATCATAAAAAGTTAAAATTAAAAAAAAAGTTAAATATCCTCTAGGTAGGTATTTTAAATTTACAAGTGCCTGCATATATCTGGTAGATACCCTATATATAGTAGGTGGATACCACTATCGATCTTGAAGTTGGTACTGCATAACACATTGATTGTTGAATAAAAAATAGATTGGTAAGTTTATTATGAATATTTGATATTTAACGAAGGTGTCATATATGTTTATAATATAAATAATAAATATATTTGTTTTTAAATTTTGTAATTTAATGTGATGGAATTTTTTAAAGCTGAGAAAAAGCTGTGAGTGCTCAGTTTAAAAAAAAAATATTAATTTATATTATTTTAAATAATTTCATAATATAAATTCAGACATATCACAAAAAAAAATTTTCTGTATTAAAAAATGAAATCATATATGTTTATGTAATAATAAAAACAGTCAGTGTAATAGGATTGGTTAATTAGTAATAATATAATTACGAGCATAAAAATATATGTCCAGGGTAACCAGCTGGACAAAGTTAAAAAAAACTTAAGCATAGTGTAAATAAACGAGGCAGAGTGTAGTAGAGTAGAATGTGCCAAATCTGGGATACCCATATAACCGTAATATAGACAGTATATCATTCGGTTAATTAGTTTTGGCAAAATTTTACATACACAATTTACTAGGCTTTCTGTTATGTTATAAAAGTAAAAATAAGTTCAAAGGCAATTCTTCCACAACACCGACTATATTTTATTCAGACGTTGGCCATAAGTTAACTCCCATGACAAAATTTTAAACATCCATAATGGCAATGCAAACGCAAATGTAATGTATTTATAATAATAATCAAAATACTTTAGTTTAATAATTAATGTTCATTTATCGAAAGCTTATGCACTAATGTCAAAATTTATAATTACATTTATACATGTCTACATTGCTTACTTATATATAATAATTACATGTCGTTTACACAAGCATCAGTCCATCAACCCAGTAAACCTTGTATAAGTGATGCAAACTTTAAAGGTTAATACAACAGTAAATTTAAAATACTCTTTTCACTTGAAGTCATATGGGTATTAAAACTAAATTGATTATTCTTTTGCATAATCTTCGGTTGTGCTTATACTTTGCTTTTACTTACCTACTATCTTGGCTATTAAACAAAAGATTTAATTTATACACTAAATGAAAGTTCGTAAGTGTACTTTTCTGGGCTTTTGAGCTTATTATTAACTCATGTCAGATGTTTAAAATAAACTCATTCAAAATAAATACTTAAGGACATTTTTAATGAGAGTTTTGAATAATCGAAGACACTAGGAAGCTGATTGATTACAAATGCTTTAGCTCATGCAAATAATCAATTACTACTAGTTCTTACTCTCTTTTAACTTTTCGGTTCAAATAGGTTCTGATAAGTGATAATTCCAGGAAACTTAATATTGTAAAAATTGTAATAAAGTTTTAGCTTAAAAACTTCTTTCAAAATTTTTGAGTTAAATATTATAAAGTTCAGTTGAAAGTTGTGAATTCTGACTGCCAACAAAACTCATTATTCATTTTGTTTTTATTGTTTATTTATTTTTTTTTTTTTAATTATTTTTACCTTTAAACATTGAATAGCTGCTATTTTGTTTTTGGATTAATGTAAATATTTTTATTAACTTTTCTATATAAAAAATGTTAACAAACCAACGCCCAATCTTGATTTATTATTAAATATTCCCAATTGGGTCGACATGAATTTATAGACCATTGCGTGGTTTATATTTGGAATTATATACAAAACATGAATGCATAAAGGTTCATAGTAATTATAAACAGGTAAATTTAAATACACTAATGTTGTTGGTTGTAGGTGTTAAAAATTTATATATGTATATGTTATACATAATATATATACATAAGTGTAATGAGATAGAATAAAGTTTGATCAGGTAACATAGAACTTTGCTGGTCTGTAATTTAGTAAAGATTTTATTGCGATAGGTGTACAGGGTGTTGCGAAAGATAATATCTTTAGTTTGGTTTTTAAATATTACAAAGTTTATTTTAGAGTGAAAATTTAATGAAATAAAAAGTTTAATCCAAATCGTAGTAGGAAAAAATATTTTTTAAATAAAATTTAGATAGTAATATGAATTTTAATTACGGTGACTTTTTTTTAAGTTTTCTTACATTTTAATTTCAAACTGGAATCCAAGTTGTCTTTCGATAGTTTTCAGAGTGCCTAAAAGTGTATTAGCGCTTAGAAGTTCCTGCCGATGAATCCCTTATTAATAATGTTCAATATTTTTTTTTAATAAAGAACTGGATTTATGAAAATTGAATAAAGGTACATTATATTGACTTTTGAAATTCCGGACTGTTTTTTATTGCTGCATTGTCAAATAATAGGGTAGTTAGATAGGGTATAAAGATATGCGGCTTAATTTTGGGAATAGAATTATGTTGGGATTGTAATATTCTTATTACTGAAATTGATATCAATAAATGTCCTTACAATTACTAATGTAAATAGTACTAGATCTTTTAATAATATGTAACTGGAATTTCTTAAATAAAATTTTTTAACCCTGCGGAAATAGTCTTCAATTTAAAAATTTTGGTTTTTTGTCTCTCTATGTGCCAAGTCTTTTGATAATTTAACATACAAGGTTTTAAACGCACAAATATTGCAATGATGTGACATTATCTAACAGTAAACCTATAACCATTTGGCAACTCAATAATTTAATTAAAAGTAACTAATTGATCTTTTCGTTCATAAATATGCTGATTTCTCAAAATATGTTAATTATCAGTTGATTTCTCATATGTTAATTATCAGTTTTTTTTGTAAGTTTTTTTTTTCAATTAAATTTTTTTTTTAAAAATTCTTTCCACCTTTATAAAAATGCAATGTAGTTTTATTTTTTTTTAATTTGTTGATTTGAAGTTGACAAAAAATTATTTTTAAATCGAAAAAATTTTGTAAATTATATGAAAATTCAGTTGAGTAATTTTTGCACATAATCATATTTTAATGACAGCTACCATATATTTTTAAAGTTTATTACATATAGGTGGTTCATCCTGGAATTTTTTAATAAATATATTTTAAATTACATAGAGTTGTTCATTAATTATTGTTTGAGTTCAAAGAAATTTATAAATTAAAATTTAAATTAAAGAATTAAAATTTAAAGAATTTAAAATTCAAAAATTTTATTAAAATTTTAGCATCAAAGAAAATATCGCAACAAATAAATTCAAACAAATTTTTTCTAATGCTTTTTCTTACAAAAGTCAAAAAGTGGTCTTTAAAGTCTACTTTAATTTTGATCACAATCATCGTTTGACATGTTTTAATTTTTGTCAATTTTCGTATTTTAAACAATTTCATTATTTTTCAATTCAAAAGTTTATCTAATTTTCATTCCACCCCAAAATACTTTATTTAACGCAAAATAATTGAGATAAACGAATTTCGCTAAAGTTTGATATTGTGTTTATATTTTAAATTAAACAAAAACTGTCATTTAATTTTTTTTTTTTGTCAAAAAATTAATTACATAAAAAAAAACAAGTAAAAAATTAAATATAACTGTAATATTTAACAAAAAAAAAATAAATAAAATAAATCCAATTAAATTATAAAAACATACGTTTTAGATTGATGCTACCTTTACACATTTTTTTTGATGCTTACAACTCACATGTTTCTTTTTTTGTGTTACACAATTTTTACTAGTTAAATTTTTATTTTTTAAATTTTAATTGATTTGTTGAAAAAAAAAATGATTTAATTAAAAAGTTTTTATTTTCAATATAAAATAACTTTTATTTCTATATATTTTAGGTTAATTTTAAATTCATGGATGCCATCAAATAATCTGTACGTTTTTAGTTTTGAAGGATTATTTTTTTTCGGATGAAATTTTGGTAAAAAGTGTCTCCCTACTTACGGAGTCATATATTATTCGAAATGAAAAAGAATTTGTAAAGTAAATTGTTTGTGGAATTCATTAAGATCAATTTTAATAATACGAATATAATATGACCCCCTGTTCCAACATGTGCCTATGGTGTAGACAGGCTTATTAGCATAACAGTTAAACAGTTAGCGCTTAAAAAAAATTACATTATAAATGAAGCTCCGCATTTTTTTTATGAAATAGTTTTCAACTTTACATTTTTTCAGTAAGGATTTATAATCATATGTTTTTTTAAATGATGATTTAAAATTGATAAAACTTGTAAATTTTTTTTATATAAACTGTATACTAACAATTTATTGGCTAAATTTATAGGGAATATTTTTGTTACACATTTTATTCATGAATTGAAAAAAGGCTCCCATATTTTATGCTAGTTTTTTGTGTCTGGATATAATAAAAAACCAAAAATAATAGTTTTTATCCTGTTTTCTCATTTAAAGGATATTTAACTTTAAAAAAAAATTGATTTGTATTTTGTAAGTTGGAACATATTTTTTTTTTTTATTGGTATTAGTTATTGAAGTTTGACTTGAAAAAATGTGACTATTATGAAATAAATTTTATAATAAATTTTAAATAGATCAGAAATTTAACAAAAAAAAAAGACTCAATAATTATTTTTTGAAAATTATGTAAAAGGATTGATTTCAAAGTGGACATAAAAAAAAGAAGCAAAGCTTCAGATTAATGTGTTGTGACGAAAGTTAAATTTCAATAATGGTATATTAAATCCTTTTACGAACGGAATTATAAAAAGTAGTACTACTTTTCAAAGAAACCATTATATGTTTCATGGCTCATGCAATAGATATTTAAAGTAAAAGTTTAATAGCTACTTTATAATGGCTGGATACTTTGACTCTCAATTTGAATTTGTAGTTAGAATAAAAAGAATCGTACGGTTTTATATTCTTCGTTCAATAGAAGTCTTGAATAAGTTCAATTTCTTGAACCAATATATTTACTGAAAACTTTTAATACTTAACTTAAAATTTATATTTCACTGAAAGAAAATGTATTTATTTATTTAATTTTCTCCATTCAAAAAGATGACGGTAAGCGTTCAAAAAAATCCATTATCTTAAACTTTTGTAAAATAGGCAAAAGGAAATAGCTGTCCTTTGCTTTGTTGAAATTTTGTACAAAAATGGTTATGCTTGAAAAAGAATGTTTGGCCGTAGTCCTGGTAACCGACTTATGATTTCGTTGGGGTGAAAATATCACGTTAAAGGTAAGATTTTCGCTTTGCGTTTACACAATTGTATTACGAGGCCGGGAATTACATGTCAATTTTTTAAAACTATACAAAAATATGAAAATTTCTTTAAAGTCCCAATCTGGGAGCACTATCTGGGAAACCAAAAGTGTTTCAACTTAATCCCATGTCAAAAATTTACTTTCTTTGTAAAGGTGACACTTTAAAATTTTAATCTAAGAAAAACGACGATCTTGTAGCAAAAAGTCAAATTAAACGTCAAAACATTTTTCTTTTAAATATTTTTCAATTTTTTACTTGTTTTAAATGTCAAAAGCTAAAAAGTTACAAAAAAGTCGAGTTGCAACTTTATGCTTTTCGTGCGTGGCTTTTCCATTAAGTTAGCTCTCATATAAATATTTATATTCAACTTTAGTGTCAAATGCGTGTAATTTGTCAAACCGTAAAATGCGAACATTTTTAAATAAAAAGTTATGTACCTTTTGCTACCTTGCTACTTTGCTACTTTTAGTTATGTACCTGCTTTTTGTATGTTTTGTATTTTATAAAATTTTGAGGTCGTTGTTTAAAATCCGTAGGGTTTTTTTTTTTTAATTTAAATTATAAGTTTTGTTTTATTTAATCCAAAATAATATTTTTATAAAGATGTTGTTAACCTATGTATTTTGTTTCACAGCCTTTGTTTAGATTCACAACGAAATATTTGTTGCAAACATTCTTTTAATAACATATTCATCTGTTGCCAATGTACCTGAACAACATGCTTAATCATTTACTTAAAATTGTTTTAAATAAATGTATATTAATTGAGTTTTCCATTACCAAAGTAAAGTATTTGAGTTTTTAAAGTTACAAATTTTTAAAGGAAATATCCAAAAAAAATAAATTTTGTAATTTTATTTATTATTTCTAAAAAAATTTTTTTTATATTTTCTATTGAGGTTCGATCTCAGATCTTTTACATGCGAATTCATTTCGCCAACCTCTACACCATACAATTCTTATAAATTTATGGTCAGATTTTTAGTATTAAGAATTCACAGTGTGACACACAGAACAATATACCCATAGACACAGGCAAGTCAATATAAAAGTATATAATAAATTAGAGAAATTGTATCTTTTCCATTGTAAGAGATAAAATTAAATTTCCAGAAAATAAAAGAAATGCTCAGAATTCTGCCCTTTGGAATTATTTTAACCAGAATTTTAAAAGTCGGAATTACTTATTTTAAAAACCTTGAAAAGTTTCTATTTAAGAGACATCCAATATATCAACTGCGAATATTTAAATAACAATGTTAAAGCTAATTTTATATTTCATTTGAAAAATAAATAAATAATAAATTGAATATATAAATAGATTTAATCTACCATTAAAAGACAGAAATACTTCCACGCGTCTATGTGGAGGTTATTTTAGGTGTAATTTTTATTTAAATCAATCATCAAAGGTTTAAAAGTTTAATGGTGTAAAACCATCAACGATAACAAATAAATAACTATTTTTAAATTGTATATAATATTAATGGTTCCCGTCTACGTTTAATTTCAACCAAAAAACTGTAAAATTCTATTACGATTTTTTAAAAATAATCAAAAAATTAAAAACGAATAAAATTTTAAAATTACTACCATTATTTTAATGTAATAAAGGTGAACTTCAAATTATTTTATTCGATTGATTCAGAATAAAAATAAAAAATTTATAAAATGTCAACATTCTCACGTATAGTCACATTTTTGATATACATATATACATAAATGAAGCTATTTTTAAATAATTATTTTGCTAAATTACAGCATATTGTTTTGTTTGGAAAAATACGAAGTTTTAAATAAAACACGTAAAATTTATGAAACTAAACAGTTTTAAATGAAATTCATTAAAATTATTTAAAATTTATTATTGCAAAACAACATTGTTTTTATGAATTATGGTAGTTAATCCGAATAATTTGACGTAGAGCTTAATTGTTTATTTATTTTTTCAGTCCAGTTGATCACAAAATAGGTTGATCCAGTTGATCATAAAATTTTTTAAGCATCCATGGACTTTTAAAATAAAGAGTTCCATCTGATACTAGAAAACACAATAGCATATTGTATCAGACAATTGCTCAGTTCAAGCATCAGTAAATGTTGCTCACTTAATAAACCATCACAATAAACTGAATGTCTTCATTTACTCTACTATTAAAACTATAAAATAAAGTTAATCAAATTAAGTTATTAAAACAAAGAAAATAAAGTTAAAACTCATTCCAATAACACTGAGCCTAGCATTACAAATGCAAGTTAATTTACGAATGCTGAATCAATCATACTAACTATGAGAACTACTCATGTTTGCGTAAAGTTTAGCTCTCAATATCAATTTGTTAACGTTAGCATCAAAGAGCTCAGACTTTAAGTTAGTCTCTCTTAATTTACCGTAGTCTGTAGAGTAGTGCGAGATGTTAAAGAACTCGACCGATCTTAAATTATTCACTTTTCCTTAAATCTCTATTGTTCACGAATAACAGCTGAATTAATTTCAGCGCGAGTAATTTGATGAACACTTACTATATCCGTCACTAGACGGCGTGATTGAAGGGAGTTCGTTGTACATCCTTTTCAGGCATAAATATTCTTTCCAACTTCAGCAAAATATCGTTTAGTTATTGCATATAGTAAATTCTGCACATAATGGAATTCAAATACAATTCAGTTCATATACAAAGATATTAGTTAATTAATTAGTGACTCTTGTGAAATAATTGTAATCAGTTTATTTCAATGTTGTTTCTATCAATTGTTACATTAAAATTGTAATTATAAAGTTGCTCAGCTAGTTGGTTTTTACATAATGTGTCTTTCCTTTTCTTATCCTTAGATTCTTAATACTGGATACTGTGTAGGGCTTGAATAGATCTTTTTTACTTCAAAGTTTAATTCGAACTGTTCGTACCGAAAAAGCTGTGTAAACTGTACGAGACAGTGCCCACGTGAATCCATCTGTGTCTAGTCGTCGACGTGTTACTCTATTAGGTATCTCCAGAACATTATTGTGACGCATTTTAAAAATTGATCAAAAGATATTTCCATAAAATATTTAAAAGACTCAAAACCTATTGCCGAGGGATGAACCACAACGGCTACAATATGCCATTGGGTTTATTTGGCTCGCGAAAATGCTAACTTGAACAATCTAAGATTTGATGGCCCCTGTTTTTTTTGTTCTTACAGGAACTGCTTTACGCCAAAACCATAAAATATTCAGAAAAATAAGCAGAATATCCGAAAAATATTGCGACTTTAGAGCCAAAAACGTATTACATATAACAAAACCAGAATGAAACACATATACCGCAGAAGACATAGTAGTTGTAGCCCTGAACTAATTAGAAAACCTTCGTTCGACAAAATTAAATTAAATTTGCTTTAATTAAACTAAATAAATTAACAGACAATTAGAAAGCCAAATATATTTAACTTTAAAATTTCAGCTGCAAAACGTAAAAACAAAATTAAAAAAATTCAAAAATTGCTAAATAATTCTCACCAACAATATTAAATAAAATCGATTTGGTTGGTTTGTTTTTTTGTTTTTATTAATTTATAAATTTTCAGATAAAAATTTTATTTGTTTTTTTTTTTGTATTTTTTTGAAAATTTAAATTAAATTTCATCAGACGAATGGAAAATTCTATTTTTATTTAAAATTTATTTTGTGACAGGATATTTTTTTTTTTTTTGGAAATTTTATGTTGGCTTAATGAAAATAGTTCAATGTAAGCCGCAGTATTCTGTGATCACCATAATGAATCTGATTTATCAACCATCCAATAAATTGTACAAATTTTTAAATTTTTAGTCTAACGATTGTTTTTGCATGAAATTTCATTCATATTTCACCCACATTCAGAATACAATTAAAATAAAAAAAATAATTTAATGCTATAGTATTGGTAGATACGTATTTAAAGAAAAAAATTTTTTTAAATGTTGTTTTTGTCATTTTGCAGCCCTGGTCTTATTTTTATATTTACGTATTCACGTGATGTCATTGCGACGACTTTTTCAATTAAATAACAAGAACGAAATTTTGGTTTACTTTTTTTTTATTTTATTTTTTTAACGGGAAATTCCAACATAATTGCCAATATTTAATTTATTTATAAAATTTTTTAATTTGCGTATTTCAAAACTTGTTTTTATCTTTTAGTTTTGTGACGTAATTTTGTGTTTTTGTTGTTGTTATTTCCTATGCTGATGAAAATTGAAAAAATTACTGAATTACTGAATAGTCAGAGTGTGTCAACTCTGGGATACCCGCATCAATGTAATATAGAAATTATGTAATCCGGTTAATTACGTTTGGCGAAATTTCAAACGCACAACATATTGGATACTCTAAATAATTTATATAAGGAAATACAAATTGTATGGCAGTTATTCGAATCTCTTCCACGGCACCAATTATATTTTGTGCTTGGACTTTTGGCATTAAAGTAAAATACTTTTAAAAAAATTTCAGACATCCAGCTTTATTAAATTTATAGAGTAATGCTCATATAAAACAACAAGTTGTATGGCTACTACACAAAGCTGTTAAGTAAACTGGTTTGATTTCAATAGCAAATGCTACTCTTATAAAAAAATTAATTTGTAAAAATTTTAGAATCCCGTGTTAAAGGACATTCGACCTAATTACGGGAATTCCCATCATTCATGTTTGCACTGACAGAATTATTGCGTCGATTCCCATTATGATTTATCTGTAGGAAGAAATTGAGTTGGTTTTTTCAGTAGGCTAACTAAAAATTAAGTGATTTTTTCAATTGGCTTCCTAAAAAATAAGTGAAGGCGAATGTCTTAATTGCTACATACACAGCTAAATCGATTTACTTTTCAATTCTAATCAGATCCACACATTTGACTATATACATTCCCTTCTTTACAGTATTCCCTACTTTACATATTACTTCTTTCAGTAACGGTATGGCAATTTTAGTATATCCTTTTACATACGCTTCTACGGTTAAGTATAAAATTTTTAGCTTAAAAATGTCAGTAACACAATAATGTTTATTTATATGTTATTTTCTAATTTAATTTATTTAAAAGAAATATGTTTTAAATTTATAATTTTTCTAGAAATAAAATATTGAATATGATAAAGAAAGATGGAAATTATTTTTTAATTGAAATAAATAGGTACCTAGCTGCTTATGAATAAATAATTATTGACGACTTATTTGTAAATTTAAATTTTATTTCTAATTTTCTAAAATTTATTTTGTATGTAAAAATTGCAATTAATTTTCATTATTTCGAAAATTAAAATTTAAATTTAATTTTTCGATTAAATTAGTAATTATAATAAATTCATTATTAATTATCAAAATAACTAATTAAATTTTTGGAAATTTATTAAGGAATTTTCTTATGTATTACTATAAATAACTTTCAATTTAAAAATCTATAATTTTTCAAAAATTTGTGTAGGCTGACATTGCTTTCATGTTAAATGCGGAGGACTATGCATTGATTTATGCATTAATTTTGTTCTAAAATAAAAACGGTTTGACAGATTAACTTCAAATTTTGTATATGTGTTGTTGTTGGACAATAGAATTGGCTCTATTAACCGACTTAAAATTTGTTAACCCATACTGTCACGACAGTAGAAAAATTGTTTAAAAATATAACTTTAATAGTTTTTCATTTTTTCCAAAAATATAAACTCTTAGAGTACTTCAATTGAAAACTTATTGAGAGGAGTAGTAACGCACTCCGGGTATTATAGCTAATTTTTTATAAATAACAAAATACATTTTATGCTCAACTAACTTAAAATTAATTTACTCTAATTTTTGATAGCAATCAGTTTGAGAACTTTGAAGCCGTCTTAAAATTCAGATGCAAATATATCATTACCATGCGGTCCATTTTCCAAACTTCTAGACATGTTATTTTTTTATGTGCTAGCTGTTGAACTGTTAGGCAAAAGCCTAATGACTATACCATAAGTACATGTTGCTTCAGGAAGGAAATATTATATTCTTATTATTAAAATTTATCTTAATGAATTTCACATACTATTTATGAGATAGTTCTAGGTCCTATAAAATGTAGAAAGTTGCAAAGTATGTAGTAAAGTTCCAGGAATCACTATATGGCAGTTATATTTATTTTTGGCTCAGTGTAACCTCAATACATATATATATATTTTTTTAAATCATCCACGAAACGTAATTAGTAACAAAGATACACAAACACCGTTTTAAAACTGTATGGCAGACACCTGTAGCCGGAGAAACGATGTTAACCAAAAACAAAAGAGAACCTACAAGTAGTTCAAAAAAATTTCTGTGAATCTCATGATGCCAGTTGTTCTGATTTTTGTGTTATCGAGCTCTATCAAGCTTATCTAAATCCATCAATTTTAAATTCTGGTTGACCTTATACAATTCAGTGTAAGTCTGACAGGTTTAGGCTGATGAATTACAAATCGGGAAAAATTTGAATTTACCCGTGACTGTTCGCACAAGTATAATTATAATGTTATTTTTCCGAAAGTTGATCAGATGTGGAGGAAGCTTATTCCATTAAATTTTAAGTGCTAAAAGAATCAAATAATACATATTATGATTACAAATATAAAATTATGCTGATACAAGAATAGCTCAACTAACAAACGCTGGGTGACACTAATAATAATTTAAAACTATATATTTCAAAACCTTTGACTGTGTGCAGATAGGTTTTAAATTTCAACTGCCAATTTTAAGTTAGACAATTAAATACAATGGATTAAGCTGAATTATTTATTTTATAAATTTCAAATTAAAATAAACTTTTTCAAAAATTATCTGTTAACTTCTCATTACTTTTGGTAGTTAATTTACTACTTTTTTAAATAATCTTTAATTTACTTCATTTTAAATTTTAGTTTTATATGAATTGAACATGATATAATCAAATAACGTCAAAGAATTTCAAATCAAATAAAAATCTTTTCAAAATAATTAAATATTGTAATCTGCTTTTTTCTTGGAGTGATTTTTAATATGGGATAGCATAGGATTTAATTGAAGGAGATCAGATTTGATAAAAAGACTTTGTTCAAATCATTCAGACTCTAGACTAAATGGTATACAATCAGATACATTTGCGATACACTATCAGATCAAAATAACACTTTTATTTCGTTTGTTCCTTTTGCTTATTGCGATTTTTCATTGACTTTCATTAATTGAATAATCAAAAAGCAAAAAAGCAAAAAAAACGCAAAAAAGAAAAGAGATAGAAACTATTTTTAAAACAATCTGTGTATTATGTCATCGCTGCGGTTCATATAGAAGTAAAATGCAACAAAAAAAAAGAGTTGAATCTGATATTAAAACTTTGTGTATCTTCAGATAAATATATGCATGGTGCGGTTTTAACTTTTTAAATATAGTTGCTAGTGGTTTGATTTTAATTATACAAAACATTGAATTTTTTGTTATTTTGTTTTTTGTTTCTCGCTAGCCACAAACAAATTTCCAAGTAACAGGTAAAATGGATTTGTTTCAGGTAAACTAAATTGAAATTTCTAGAAGAAGAAGAAGCTAAGGTTATTGTAGTGGTTTAATAAATATAAAAATTGAAATAAATGATTATTAGCTTGTATTTAGTTGTAAGAATATAGAAAGTATGCTTTAACAATGCTATTGTTTGAATAAAGCAACAAGAAAATTAGAACTACACTGTCAATTGTAGTATACGAAAGTAATTATCAGAAAACCTAAAAACATCAAAACAAATTTTCTACAGATATCCAAACTCTACAGTTATCAAACATTTTCATAGTGTATTTGGTAGGTATACAAGTTATTTATAAAATTTTAAGAAATTTAAAGGTTGTGGTTTGCAAACAAATTTACTGTAGGTAATGTAATAAAATTTTTTTAGTTAAAAAATAAATAATATTATTAAACGGTAGTTGGAATTGTTGCATTTGCTTCTTCTTTTTTAAATCTTCACAAAACTTATTCTAAGATATTTTAACCCATTTTTTACGATTGTTCTATATATAGTACAGCGAAATAGGTGTCATATAATCAGTTGCTTAGACTAAACTGCTGCAAAAGTAGTAGATTTAATAATACCAAAATGAAGTTAGAAAACGTATAAATAATACAACTGTATGGTAATACTGATTTGTCAAAATTAAAGTGCCTTTTTTTGACAGCTTTTATACAACAATTATTCTGTTCTTAAAAAAAGTAGAGTTATTAGTGCAAAATAAATTAAAGAAATTTAAACAATTATTATTGCTTTTAAAATCGAAATAAATTTTGGCAATTAAAAATGTACAAAACCATCATATTATGCAAGAATAACGAATTTATTTTGAAAGTTTTTTCTTGAAATAAAATTGTGGTGTACTATAAAATGTATAATCGGATAATATGTGTACAAAATTTTTTATATTTTAGAACAAAAACAATAAAGATATTTTTTTTAAAAAAACGATTTTTTAAATTCTTTGAAAAGGTGATTGAGTCTTATAAAAGAAGAATCCGAAAAAAGACCCTTGTATGAAATTTGAAGGTTCTATTTTTATTTGTTTCGGATATTATGCTTTTTTGGCCTTGATTCGATAAAAAGCAGCTTCCACGATCCGAACCAATTATCTAATTTCGTCCATTTTGAATCCTCGCGTACTTTTATCATCAGTAACATAAGATATAAATTTTATTAAGATAGCTTCATAATTTTGTAAGTTATCGTCTTTATGGATGGTCAGCCAAATGATAGTTGGTTTTATAAGCTTTATAATAATATAATGTAAAAATATATATAGAGTTGCCATAAGGTATTTAAGTTTTGCGTTCTTAGAAACTCAATTTTTAGCATAAATCTTGGCCACTTATATCTTCCAAACGGTTTGAGTTCGAACTTCAAATTTTGAATGGAGTTATATATTATTATTTTTATTTTCTTCTCGGACGTTAAAAGATAATTAACTATATGGTAAATTAAAACTAAAAAATACGGCTTTTTGAAAATTTTGACACATTAAAAAAATTTTCATATTAAATAATCAGCCATTATCATATATCCAATAAAGTTCATGCACTAAAAATTAAAAAAATGCTTATGCTGATAGACTTTTATGAATTCATTAAGAAAAACTACTTTTTCAAGCTTCTAAAAAGATATTTTAGAATAAAACAAGCTTATCGCTCGTAGCTCGTAGCAGAACTCATGAATATTTTAAATCTAAATAAAAATAAATCGTGTAAATCTTCTATAGGCTCTACGGCGCCGAAACTCTTGGGCCAAAAATTTTACCATCTCATTACTTCCTGGGGTTGGGTAGTATATGTGAAGGCACTTACTTACGAATCATTTATATGTAAGTTTGAAAACTTTTCCCGGTATATGTAGGCAAATTAATATTATTAAGAAATTCTATAGATAGGATCCAAAGAATTAACTAATGTAAATCTCTCTCCAAAATTGTGAGAGGAACTAAAATCACTGCACTATTTAAACTACTTCCAAACTATTTTATTTTATTGATTTCTAAATATATTCCCTATCTAAAGCTTTGAAATAGTTTTCAATTGCAGAAACACCACATAAATGAACACTATTTACAAAAAAAAACACTATTTTGTTTAAAAATAAAATCTTACATAGGTTTTTCAGTTATATCATTCTTCCATTATCTCTTTGCATAAAGCCGGACTACAAGATATTTATTTTTAATTTATAAAATTTAACAATATAAAGCCATTGATACTATGAATTAAATAATAATAATTATCGTTTGTCAACCTTATAAAAAACATAAGTTATTTAATATTATTTAAGTTATATTAAATTACATTCTTTTTACTATTTCCATTTTTCCAAATAAAAAATTTTACATGCTTAAAATATTATATTACGTTATTATTATGAAAAAAAAATTGTTTAATTTCATCTTTCTTTAAGTTATATTGTTTTTGAATTTATCTTTTTCTATTACAAAATATCTTAACACCAATACCTTAATATAAAAGGTATACCTTAACATTTTATGTAACAATCTTTAGCATTGAGAAAATTTTACCATTGGAAGAAAAACCTTACCTTGATATTGAAAATTCATAGATGTTAAGAAATAAGGCCTAACGCAATAAAGCCTAGTAGGCATTATTTCACAATTGAGTTGAGAATTAAGGCGTAATATGTGAAATTTTGCGGTAGGTCTGATTTCTCAGGTAGGTAGGTTTCAAAGGATTTTCTATATTCTGGGCAACGAAGTAGCCTTCGTACTCTTCGTTTCGAGCCACGCTTCGTGTTTCTCTTAAACTATCCCTTCACAAATCCCTCTGCCATTTTCTTGAGGTAATGACAGGAGCAGCTTCTGCTATCCCGAAGACAGACTTTTGAACATGGAATTTCCGGCACGTCTCCGGTTACGTATATAAATGTATACATATTAAGATATTGTACTGAATATAAAGTATATGTACTATATTTTTCCATTATTGTTAATTTAATATTTTTATCGCAAAACTAACTTGAGTTTTCTTATTTAATTCAACAAAATATTAACTTTATTTTTCAATTTTCGAAACCAGTTTTTTGTACATTTTATTTAATTTTTTTGTTTACTTATTTTTAGGAATAAAAAATTATAATTAGGCGTTAATTCCATTATTTAAAAAAAAAATAATTAGGTCTTATTTCACTTTGGGTGAGAATAAGGACCTAATTCGAGAATTTTCGCAATTAATATATTATGTCTCATTCCAAAGTGAAATAAGGCCTTATTGTGTTAGGCCTTATTTCCCCCTGCTGAAAATTCTTCTCTTTTACACAATATTTACAAAATTTCAATATTGGTAAGAAAATACTTTCTATAACTATTATTTTACTTTCATTTTAAATGAAAGGAAAAATAAAACTTAAAAAAAATACAACTAAATTAAAATATAATATAATATTAAATTTTTTTTCTCTTTTACTCTTATATATTGTTTTCTATTCAATTTCAAGTTCATTTTTCTAAAATCTTTTTAGGTTTGGGTACTATGAATAATATAATAACCCTTTCATTTTATTTCATATCTTCAATATTTATCTATAAAAGCATTTAACTTACGCAATCATACTGACATTATTTTTTTAGATATTCAATTAATAACTGTAAAACCTCGACGACAAAAAAATTCAAAGAAAAAGCAATTAAAACAATTCGGAATAACATTTTTTTGGGTTTTTTTTTTTGTTTTATTTTATTGAAAAGTACAAAATAATTGTCAGGAAATTTTGTATTAGGAAACCAAAAATTTTCCAACAAAATACAAGACATACTTATACATATAAATATAAATATTCAACATATGTCTTCGGAAAAACCACTAAACTAATATATAAGGAAGAAAATATGAACCTGATAAATGTAAGTGATAGTAATAATTGTCATATTCACAAAATTAAAAATTTTAAAATTTTATATGGATAAAATATTAATAAAATTTTAAATTTTATTTTAATTTTCAAATTTTACAGACAAAATTGTTGCTGCTGATGACTATCATATATGAATTATTATTATTATTACCAACATATGTTGCCTTTAATTATAAAAATAATAAAAATCAAAATGGAAATAATTTTCATTATACATCTGTTGATATGCAAAGAAATTTCTTTAATTTAGGAAAGAAATCATCTGTTGCTAATAATGCTGTATCATCATCATCATCATCATCAGTAGAACCATTAATAGCATCAGGTACATCGCAAATAACCACAATACATAATCCACCACAATATTATTTTGATAATAATGATTCAAATTCAAATGGTAATAGCCGAAAACATTTTACTACAATTAATTATGGAAATTATAATGGATATCCAAATGAAAATTCAAATTATAATTTGAATGATGCTGAAAATGACAATAAAATTAATCAATATACTATTAATAGTAATGAAGATAATATAAATGATCATGATGATGATGCTGATGCTGATATTAATAATAATGATAATGGATTTAAACCAATTACAACAACAGAATTACCAAAATCAATGAAAAAAATTCTTTCATCACAAGATTTTCTTAATTTACAATTACAAAATAATTTAAATAATTTTCATAATTATTATGATTCAAATAGACAATTAATAGAACAACAGCAACAACAACATCAAGCCCAACAGCAACAATATTATTCATCATCAGAAAAATCAAAAAATTATGAACCTTCACAATTTAATCAAAATAATCATAATATTAACTATCAATCATCAGATTTTGATTATTCAAAAAATCAACAACCATTATATCAAAATGGCCAATATCAAAATGAACCACTGGGCAATAATTATTTAAAAAATCAAACTTATTACGGTTCTTTTAATTTTTATTCACCTACTGCAACATCAAATTCACAAACAGAATCAAATCAAGACAACTTTATTAATAACATTCAACTAACAACTAGAAATGTACCAGAATGTTCTTCCAATGAATATCAAGATAAATCAAATTCACTCAATAATCCCTCAACCCTTACTTACGGGGATTTTAATAATGTAATGATACAACAATGTAAAACACCAACAAAAGAATTATTATATAATCCAAATCAAAATAATATTTTGAATCCTACAGCATTAAAATATGAAAATATGATTAGTAAACGTGAAGGTATGGAACAACAACAACAACAACCATATTTATTAAATAATTTTCTTTCGAATAATTATCAACAAAAATTAAATGAAAATTCGGATACAAATTATTATCAGCCCAAAGAAATATCAATTGGTTCTGCATCAATTCCAAATTCAATACAAGCACAATCACCATATAATATTTTTTCAAATGAAATAATTCATCAAACCAATGATTATCAAACTGCTCAACAGCAATCATTATCATCAACGGGATTACCATCAAAAGTTAGTTATTATCAACCTTATCCAACTGTTATTAATCCAATTATTCATCATCCATCTTCACAATTTTTATCATCAGGTAATTTACAAACACAAAAATCATTAGGATCAAAGAGCATTAAGGGTGATGATATAATAAATGAAATAGGTTCAACACATATTGGTGCCACTGGCTTAGATGATTCATCAACTTCTTCAATAACTTCTAATAATCTATATCCAACAACAATATCCAATTTACAAAACCAGGGACAAATTTTAGCTAAACATATTGATATAATAAGAACAAAACATATTCCGGTACCAATTTATAAACAAATTCATGTACCATATAAACGTCCAGTAAAAATACAAATTCCACAACCAATTATTATGACAATACCAAAACCAACACCAATTCAAATACCCATGACAAAAACAGTTACAGTACCAATACAACAAGAAATTAAAATACCAGTTGAAAAATTAATACCATTAATGATTGAAAAACGTATACCATATAAAATTGAAAAACACATACCATATCCAGTTGAAAAACAAATTACAATTCCAATATATAAACCGTTTCCAGTTCGTGTACCAGTTATTAAAACTGTACTTCATAAAGTATCTAAAATATATCATCCTCATCATTCTCAACATCCACATCATATATTACCATCAACATCATCATTAATATCATCATCATCACCATCATTAAATTACCATCATCAATATCCATCTAATTATGGTGGATGGAATTATAAATAATGAAATATAACGGTATAATAATAATTACACCTACACATGTATAAGTAAAAAAAAAAGGAGTAAAGAATTAATGGAAGAAAAAGAAAAAAATCAAATTTAATTAAAAATTTATTTCTGTTTCATTTCTTTTAAATTAAAGTTAAGTTCAATTTAAATCAATAACGGTAACTAGGACTTGCATTTATTTATTTTTCATTAAATTGGAAATTACTTAAATATATTTTTAAGTTTTCATTTAATTTTTGTTATACGAGTACATTTTTTGTTATACGAGTACTTTTTTTTATCATATAATTTTGTATAACAGTTATAATTAGTATTTAAAATTTATATAAACTAGATTTTAATTATAATTATAGTTATTTACTTTTAAATATGTTGTACTTTTAATTTGTTAATAAAAAAAATTAGTTTTAAAATAAAATTAATATCTGTTGGCTTTTACTGGGTTAATAGAATAAAAGTTATTTCCTCGATTTTCCACGTTTTGAATTTAATATGTAAAAAAAAACCTGACCATTTTGCTACAGTGGGCTACAAAATTATTAACTCATTCTGTACAAGTTACTTTACTAAATATGTTGTCAACACTTTGAAATTTAGTTCAATTGTGTGCTAAAAAAATTTAAATTAAAATAAAATTAACGTTAAATGAATGGAAGTAAAAATATCTAATTTCTGCTGCTTGTATATAATTTGGCGAGATATATATGGATTCAATTGTTTGAATAAATAAAGGCTAAAACTAATTTTTAGTACTAACAAAACTGGAACAAAACTACCTACAAACCAGAACATAAGAAAGTAATTTTTTAAAATTTCGATATATTAAGTTTTGAGCAATATTACTTCGGAACTAATTAGGCTATAATGTTGAAAATAAAGCTGGGTTAGTCTAAAGTATTAAATGCGGCAAGTGCTCTGGCGATTTTTGTAAACTCAAATCAAAACGCTTCAACTATATAATATAATATTATTTTTTTTTTATAAATTATTAGGAATTTAATTTTTAGGATATCTTGATTTTTTGCCAAAGTTGAGGTTACTAACGACGCTCGGAATAGCCGTCACACATGATTTTCAATTCAGCTATAATTTTCTAACTGACATTTGATTTGACGCAGATTTATACATAAGTAATAAAATTTTCTTAAATATATTTCATAAACTATGTATAACAGTACACACGCTTTTGAAAACGAACTCTACGGAAAGATTAATTTTGGGTTTGCATAAATTCAAGAATCCAAACCCTTAGAAGCTAATTAACCTAAAAAATTTTTTTTGTATATCTGAACGCTACTAAATGAATGCAATCTGATAATAAAACGACTCCAAAATGCTCCTTGGCGTTTTAGTTATGAAAAACAGGTCAGTCACTAAACAAATCAGTCAACCAATGTCTAATATCATTATATATATTAATCGACTGGTCCCTAAATTGACAATCGCGTCGCAGCTCAATTATTTGTTTATTAATTATATAAATAAAAATTTTATTGCGAAAATCGCTTGAATTTTGAGCGTTTCGTGACACTAGTATATATTAATCAGCTTATTCGCTTTAAAAATTGATAGTCGCAGCTCAATTATTTGTTTATAAATACAAATAAAATAATAATTTGAATGCAAAAATCGCTTAATTTTGAGCACTAGGCATTACTAGTTGAAGATTAATGAAGATAATTTAATATTCCTATATATTTTAATAGAAACACTTTTTAAATTCAAAATAAATAAAACATTGTGCAAAACATAAGTTTTATACTTAAATAAAAATGTACTATCAGTTTATTTTTTAACAGAATATTTTTTAAAAAATTTTAAATAATTCAAAGATCTTAAAAAAGTCTATATTAATATCGTCTGCAATATCTCTCTTTAATCTTAATAATTCATTAGGTTCTTTCAGGTGTCGCAAAATTTTTTTTTAATTTTAACTTATCATCTGTTTCTTATATATGTATATGTATATATTTTCTAATAAAGACTTTAGATTGCGATGCGAATAACATTATTTGATCTTGATTATAAAAAAAAAACCAAAACAAAAAATAAATATTTACTGAAATTGATATGCCTTCAAGCAATTCATTTCAAAAAATTTCATATCTAAAGTCTCATAATCTTTGTTCTATATTATTTATTCTTCTCTTTTAGTTTTGTCTTCATCAATGCACACAAAATGTTATTAATCAAATTCAAAATTTAACTTTGGGCATAATTTACTCAAATAGCTCCATCTTGTTTGTTTTTTTTGGTGCTTCTTTGAATTCAAAAAGAAAATCTGAAAATGAAAACCATTTCAAATAAATCTTTGCAAAATATCATTTCACATATACACATACACTAATAAAATTACGTGTACGATGTTTAAAAAAAAAATAACTGTAAAATTACCTTATATCACTCATTGAATTTTGTTGTTAATATTGTAATAAGACACGACTGTATCACAAATTTGCATTGCATTAACACTAAAAAAAAAAGAGAAACAAAAAAGGATAAAATGTCAAAATAAGAATTGGATGTTGGAATGAAGGAGAAGGAGAAGACGATGTTAGGTGGAAAAAAATGTTTAAGAAAAGTCAATTCGTCTTCAATAATTTTGGAAATGATTTTTTTTTTCGGCGAAATCGTTTTACGTTTTTTCTTAGACTGAGATTTTAAATATAAATCAAAATTGGTAGTGATTCTGCCTTTCTGTTCGACTTTTTAAAACTGTAGATACAAAATTAATTCAAAAGGTTGTAGAAAAAACCATTTATGTAATTTTTTATATAAACGGTTTTGTGAGTTGAAAGAAGTTTTCAAATATGTCTCTTTTTAATTAATGTGCCATGGTGTTTGTTATGCTATAGAGGAAGGAGGTGTGATAGTGTTGATAAAATAAAAACAGAAAAGTAAGTCGATTAAGTAAATTTGGTGCAGTCATTTAGTTACTGACTGACTTGACTTACTTAAGGTATATGTGTCAGTTCATGTGTCAATTTATGTGTCTAATTAACCTAAAAAGCTAAATGAGCTAGAATTCTGAATCCTTTTAGATTTTCACAAATTAATTTATGTATGAGAGCTTTCTTTGCTTTTGAAATTGATAAAAGTTATTTAAGCGGCATCAAGCCATACACCTTTCAAATATTTTGACAGTTGATTTAAACTTCTTTAAATCCGAAAAGTTGCGTAATTGTTCAAATGTTGAAGTATTTAGCATATTTCTGCGGTAAGTTAATATATTTTAAGCATAATATTCAGAGTAAGCACTTAGTTCACTACAATTCTAAAACTTTGTATTAGTGTGCTACATGTTAACTTTATAAAATATAGGACTGTCTAAGAAAACCACTGTCTAAGAAAATCAGTATACTATAATCTTTTCCATAGCAAAATTTCCTATGGAATAGGAGTATAAAGAATATGAAATCCTTAAAATTGAAGACTTAATTCGCTATACACAAACATTTTCTCACTACACATATAACATGAATACAAACAACATCAAGTCTAACACTGAAGTAACAATCAATAATGAAGTTCATGAATACACCACCCGCTGTATCCACCACATTAGGACAGCTGCCAGCCACAATCGGTAAAGCCTGGAGCCAATATTTAATAGCAGTATAAAAGAATATAAAAGTATAACCAAATAACATTAAAACCTTAAATTATCATCCATTTAAAAAATATTGTAAAAAGTTGTACATAAGTATATATTAAAATTATATATTTGAATAACTTAATTATTTAGTAGCGTAAAACTATCATTTAATGTAGCCATTGCCATATTATAAAACATACCCAGCGCTCTTTTGGAGAAATTAAATGAATAAAAAAAAAAACATCCAAATCTGTTCCAAAAATCGTTTACTCGTTTTTAAAAAAAACCAAGAAATTATGATTTAATAAACTTATTAAGAAAAATTTGTATAAATACTCATAACGAGTATTTTTAATCGAAAGAATCACTCAATGAGTCAATATTTAAGCAAAACAATTGACTCTACTACTACCATTTTAACGTTAAAAGATTTTTTTACTTTATGGTGTTAAACTTTTTTCTGAATGAATACCAAGTCTGTCAGTAACTAAATGACTACACCAAAATATTAAATTACATACAATGAAGTCTTACTATTATTTGCATTTTCACTCATTTTATCACTGAATTTAAAATGAAGTTTTTTGGATAACATCAGTTCTTAGTTTCATTATAATAATAATCTTATATCTATCTAATTTAATTCGTTGTTACTGAATTGGAATTACTGAATTTAAAAAAAGCTTGTATATTATATACTTCTCTTAAATTTTTTTAAATTTCAATCACTTCCACTGTATTATCACATGTTTTAAGTGAGTTTATTTTTTAAATCATCTAATTGAAGGGTAAAAGAAAGGAATCATTGCTGAGATTCTACATACTTTAGTCTTTCATTTTTAAGCGTCAAGATTCTTATCTGCAGATTAGACAAAATGCAGATGAAAATTATTTGCAATTTATTAAGGTTAATTGCCTAGTTGGAACTCAAATTTTGAGATGAGCGTTATTAGTGGACTCAAATTTTGTGGTTAGCGTGAGTTTAATCTAATAACGTGAGTGAACTATGACTTGAACGGACTGAAACTGGAAGAAACTCAAAATTTAAGTCGAGTGATGAATTGAGCCGAAATTTTATCTTTCTACAACTGGGTTTGTACCGGTATTTCATGTAACATTTCAATATTGAATTATGAGTATGTGAAAAATGAAATAAACAATTCGTTTTAATTTCCTCGGAGAATATTTAACAAACGATTCTCAAGTTCTGCATATTTTAAACGAAATAAAATCCCGATTTACTCATAATATAGGTAAATATTTTTTTTTGCGCTCTAAATTTAAATAAAAACGAGGAAGATTAAGTTGCCCTTGTCAATTTTTAGATACCCGTGCATACCCACTATGGTGTATAAAATAAACCGTAATTTACATCCCTTATACATTTAACTCATTACCCCATAATTTTGACGTAAAAAAAAAAAAAAATTAACAAAAAAAAAAAAAGAAAATTAACAAAAAAAAAAAAACACAAAACAAAAAACAAAATTTTCATTCATTGTCCCATAACTTTAGCTTAAAAAAAAAAAAACAACATAAAAAAAAAAAAAAAAAATTGGCCCACCCTAAAAGTCAGAAGGTCCGAGTGATGTCCAACTTTGCCAAGTAACTTGCCCTATTAATTTATCTGTCCAATTTTAATTTTGACCTTGTAGCTTCATTAGATTCAAAGTTATTGAATCGAAAACTTTGTATGGCAGCCCCCCGAAAATGGGGCCCTAACATTTTGAAACTTCATATAAGTGCTCGATTCATTATATAACTAACCGTGTGTAATTTTCAGCCTCGTAGTATAATTAGTTTTGAAGAAATTTATATTTGTGCAAAGAAGTTGTATGGCAGCCCCCCGAAAATGGGGCCCTAACATTTTGAAACTTCATATAAGTGCTCGATTCATTATATAACCGTGTGTAATTTTCATCCGCGTAGTATAATTAGTTTTGAAGAAATTCATATTGGTGCAAGGAAGTTGTATGGCAGCCCCCTCGAAAATGGGGCCCTAACATTTTGAAACTTCATATAAGTGCCGGAGTCATTATAAAACTAATCGTGTGTAATTTTCATCCCCGTAGAATAAATAGTTTTGAAGAAATTCATATTGGTGCAAAAAAGTTGTATGGCAGCTCCCCGAAGCCTTGGTCCGATTTTAACCAAAAACAATAGGGAACCTAGAAATTGTCTAAAAATGACTTTTTGTGAAATTCAAGACTCTAGCCCTTTTAGTTTTTGAGTTATCGTGCTGACACACGGACGGACGGACGGACGGACGGACAAACACACATAGCTAGATCGACTAATTTTTCGATTCTGAGCCGATACGTACCCTTGACACTATATCTAGGTCGTCTAGATCGATGCGTTACAAACGGAGGAGTAATTTTAATATACCCGATGTTCATATATGTATGCACGGGTATAATGATGAAATAAGATTAGGTCCAGGTTTTTTTTTTGATATCATAGGTATCTAAATCACCTACCAGTTTATTATACCCGTGCATATATATATGACATCGGGTATATTAGATTTGCTCCTCCGTTTGTAACGCATCGATCTAGACGAGCTAGATATAGTGTCAAGGGTACGTATCGGCTCAGAATCGAAAAATTAGTCGATCTAGCTATGTGTGTCTGTCCGTCCGTCCGTCCGTCCGTCCGTCCGTCTGTGTGTCAGCACGATAACTCAAAAACTAAAAGAGCTACAGTTTTGAAATTTTCACAAAATATTTTTCAATCAATTTCTAGGTTCCCTATTTTTTTTGGTTAAGATCGGACCAAAACTTCGGGTAGCTCTCGAACAGCTAACTTTTTTAACTCCAATATTTTCATACAAAAATTTGAAATATAGCTATGCACCTTGTAACATGAAATTATATGAATTTTGTTTTTTTGTTTTTTTTGTTTTTGTTACAAAAAGTAGATAACGATTTCGAGTTAGAATTTCATATGATTTAAATGATGCGTAGTTTATTTAAGATAAGCAAAAAAGAAGACAAAGATTTTTTTTAAGTAAATGGCTTCATAAATAATTTATATATGTATATTCATATAATATGTATATGTGTAATATTTTGAATGAATCATTTTATCAATATGATTATATGATGCTTACTTTACTTAGGTTTAATATATTCGTGAATTAAAAATTAATTAAAAGAGATAGAATTGAAAAATTAGAGCTAGAGTTTTGAAATTCACACAAAACATTTTTTGGACATTTTTAAGGTTCCCTATTCTTTTTGGTTAAGACCAGACCGAGGTTTCGGGGAGCTGTCACACAACTTATTTAAACCAATATAAATTTCTTCAAAAGTAATTATACTAGAAAGACGAAAATTACACACGGTTAGTTTTATAATGAATCAAGCACTTATATGAAGTTTCAAAATTTTACGGCTTCATTTGCGGGGGGCTGCCATACAACTTCTTTGCACCAATATGAATTTCTTGGAAACTGAGTATACTACGAGGATGAAAATTACACACTGTTAGTTATATAATGAATCGAGCACTAATATGGAGTTTCAAAATGTTGCGACCCCATTTTCGGGCAGCTGCCGTACAAAGTTGTCAATTCGATAACTGTGAATCTAATGAAGCTACGAGGTTAAAATTAAAACTGGGCAGTAAAGTAATAGGGCAAGTTAGTTGGCAAAGTTGGACATCGCTCGGACCAACTTTTGGGGTGGGCTATTTTTTTTTTATGGTTATTTTTTTTTATGGTTTTTTTTTTTTGTTTTTAAGCAAAAATTATGGTATAATGAATTAAAAATTTAAAATTTTTTTTTTTTATTTAATTTTTTTTAAGCAAAAATTATGGGATAATAAGCTAAATTTTTTTTTAACTATTTTACTTTCTTATATTTTTTTTGTAATATTTATAATAGCATGTGGAAAATAAATAACGGTTAGTGGGTAAGCACGGGTATCTAAAAGTTGACAAGGGCAACTATAATCTTCCTCGTTTTTTATGCAAATTTTTTACGTTTTTATTTATTTTTTGTTTTAGATTTCTTTTTCGAATTTTTTCACATTTATTTTATAAAAATTCTTTTAACATCAGTTTTCTTTGTTAAATTATTGTTGGGACACTGTTTCTGGGAGAATATTTGTTATAAAATAGGTTTATAAACTACAATCAAATTTAAATTGCAAAACCTAAATTTTATTTATAAATTAACTAAATCGCTCGGCCAAACAAATTTAAAATCGAACTGTCAACTGATGTGTATAAAATGAACAAACCTTTGAACTGAACAGAGTCGCAGCACTGAATAAGTTTAAAGGTTCAAGAATCCTTGAAAATAAAGATTTTTGCCTGAATAAAGTTAACCAAGATGTGAGTGCAAGCTTCCAATAATACATCCAGTGAAGAAAAATTGGCAGGTAATTTTTTTTTGGATTTTTCCAAAATCACGAGTTTCTGAAATTTAAACATACATATAAAGAAGTTCGAAAAAATTTTTTTAAATCCAAGAAACAAATTTTCACTCGTAAGGTTCTGTTTACTACTAAACTACAGCAACGGAACATTGAGGCGTAGTTAAGTAGAAAGCACAAAACTGAACCACAGTTAATCAGAGTTAAATAAAAAAATCTAACCAAAAATGTAGCAGTGGTAAACACGCCGTCTTACATGTGAAAAGTCTAGGGTTCAATCCAATCAAATTATATCCAATAAAAAAAATGTCGTAAAATTGTATGATTAGATCGTAATACAACATACGATTTAATATTAATATATAAATAACTCTTGTGTAGTAAAAGGAATTGACATTTCTGTATTCATAATCTTATACAATACCTACAGCCAAGTAATCAACGGTTTAGGGAATATAACGATTTAAGAAAACTGAACCTAGTCTAAATAGACTTGGTGAATGCCCTATGCTTCTTAAAGGAGTGGAAGAGGAAAAAAAAACAACTTCAAATATTATTTAATAATAAATATATTACATATAATATATATGCATTTAAATAGCGAGTGTTTCGTTACCCAAAAACTAAAGTGAAAAGTGAAAAAAAGACAGCAAAACCTATTGTCTTAATTTGCATAAGAAGATGATGCAGAGATTCCAAGTATTTTTTTTTGTATTTAGTTGGTTTTTTTATTTAAAATATTTTATTAAATTTGGTTTAAACGCTGATATGAAAAAAAAAATATAAAAGCAGAAAAAATGGTAGGGAAAGTGGTTATACAATGAATATGTGAAGCGAGCGAGTGTTGAAAAAGATGATGGAAATAATGTAATTGCAATTTAAATAACTTTTTTTTTGTTTATATGTTTCGGTGTCTGTATTGTTTTAAAGTTCATGATTTTTTTATCTGGACTTTTTTTAATATTTTAGTGGAGTAAACCAAATTTTTTTTACTTTTTATTATACTTGTTTCCAAATTTTTTGCTTACGAAGGCAAAAGTATTGAAATCGAGTGACTTAAGAGTGTTTATTTTGGATAGTTTGGATAGTGGATAGTTTATTTTGACATTTACATTGTTCTTAAGTCAAATGATACCTGTATATCATTTTAAGTGTTGTCCATTTCCATGGGTCACATTTGTGACCGTAACTTTTTTTTCAAAAGAAGACTGAAAATAGTCTTCAAACATTCAAAATAAATAAATATTTTAAAAGAGAAATGAAACACATTAGAATAACTGTCAACATTTTTTATCACTAACTGAACTCATAAAATTGTTGACATATTGTGAGTTAAAGACACTTTACTGTCATTGTGTCATATTACCAAACGTTATGAGATAAGGAATACAATTTTTGTAACAATTACATGAGTGTGCAATTATTTGTTTTAATTACAAATCAATTTTTAAATATGTTCCCAAGACAACAAGATGTAAAAATTTCAAAAATATACAAAATATAGTAAAAATTTAATTGTTTATTTGAATTTTTCGCTCAGCTAGATCATGTGTGGAGGCAAATAAATCCGAAATTGCCAGTTTTTATAAAAAATTAACAAAAATACTTCAATTAAAATTTTTAATTTCATATCAGAAAGCCAAATCAAATTGTCAACCCTACTAGTTTCATATTTGAAATTAAATTTTGAAATAAGTTTCTTAGATTGATTAGTTCTTTAGCGTACTAAAGCAATAGCTTTCATGGACTACCCCGTATTATTAGGTATATTAGTCTATTTTATATATTCTAGACTATTGTATTTTATACCATTGCTTCTAGAAATGAAATGTTATTATTAAGTCAAGTGGAGAACACTCTGGTTCATCTATTAAAAATATTAACAAATATATAAGAAAAAAAAGATTCCTTAATAGTACGATTATTATACGCTGATAACTCAAAAAAGTATAACACTTCTAATCCTATTCATATTTTAAATAAAATAAAAATTTAATAAAGAAAACCCAAATATTTTAAAATTTTCCAGTTGATTTGGTTGCAGTAGTTGAAAGTATAGGTTCAGTTATATATTATATCGAACTTTAGTATTTTTTCAGAAAGATATTAAATTTAATAAACTATTAATAAAACACTATATTCAATTACACATAAGGATTGTTCAGTAGTGTAAACTAATTTCTATTTAATGAATCTAGATTAGATGCACTTCTCCTAGTTAAAATATGAGCAATGGAAGCTATTCAGTACTAGTCAAGTACTAGGAATGCGTTCAGTGGTGTGTTAGGTTAAGTTTACGACAATGATCGCTTAGAAGCATACTGTTAACCATCTGATCGCACTTTCAATTAATATTTTAGATCCAAATCAGGAGTTGCATGCAAAGTTAATTAAAGAACCGGTTGTGATATTTAATATATTGATTTGTATTTTGAAATTATTACAGACTAACTGACTAACAAATCTTCAAGAAAAGTTCATTTTCCATAATATGAATTATAAATGTATAATTTAAATCCCGAATTAAGTTAAAACATTTTCTAAGTTAAGAATCGGAACATGTATAAATTTTTTGTTTTTTTTTTTTTAATTTCCGGCCTAGTTAAGATACAAAAGAGAATGGTAGTCATTTTTTATATTAATAAAATTAAAAAAGTAATTGAATTATATTTTCTTTTAATAATTTAAAATTTTTAAGAATTATATGTAAAATTTTGGATTATGCAGTTGAAAGATTAAACTTTGATTCATTTAAGAGTTGTAAGATTACCATTTGATTCTGAGAACTTATTAAAAATGGGTTTAATACTCTAACTTTCGTTTTTGTTATTCTGTCAATTATTTTGCATTGTCTTTATTAAAAACCTAAAGTCCTTAGTGATTATTTAAGAGTGATAAGTAAAATTTTCAAAAATATGTCTTCAAGCTAAAATATCAATTTATTTTATTCACTGTAATTTTATAAATTTATTTTTCTTTGAATTTCACATTTTAAGCTCGAAATCAGAAAAACCTATTCCAAAGAATGCATTTAGTTGTGAATTAAAATTCCTGGAGCTGGCGAGGCTTTATTTTTGAAAAATAAAATTGTCTGATTTAATTCTTAAATAGACCTTAAATTTGTTTTTCTTAAAATTTAGCTATTTAATATAAAAAAAACAATTATTTCGAATTTTTCCAGACAACAGAGGCATTAATAATTGTCATTGGTCGGTATTTTTCGAATATCTTTCAACTGAAATCCTGTAAATTGTTTATAAATTTGAATGGTGTTTTTTATAAATTCCAGGGTTGTAAATGAGTTTTTTTTTTGTATATGAGACTGATTTTTTCAAATGAGTTGAACGATAAACTCAAATTTTCGAATCAAATGTTGTGTAGACTAAAATTTTGAGTTGACGGTTGAGTTGAACTCAAAATCAAAAACAAATTGCTTTTAAATTATTATAAAGTTTATTATATAAAACTGAGAAACAAAAAATTAATTTGTTGTTTATAAATAAAATAAATTTAATTTGAGTTGATTTGAGTCGCACTCAACCTTTCAGCGCATGGCATTATAGTTCAAATTATGACAGGACTCAATATTTGAAGTAACTTTAAATTTGAGCAAAGATTTGAGTTAAAATTTGAGCTTTTTTTTAACCCAACAGAATTTACAGAAAAATTTTAAAATTTGAAATCTCTTCATTTGAAGTGATTTGAAATAATTCGCGAAAGTGTAGATAAAGTGGAAAACTAAATTTAATGGGAGGTATCATTGTTTCAAATATTCTTCATCTTATTTAAGTCACAACGCCATTAAAAAAATCCGTAATAACAAGAATAATGCATTATACTTTCTTCAAAATTTCAAATTAAGTTTAAGGCTATTAATGAAATCATGATGAAGAAGTTTCAAATGAAATTATCTAAGCGTAATTTAATTAATTTCCTTTTAAAAAAAGTCTTGTACCTATACCTTTAACTAAATTTTATTCTACTTTTGAAATTTAAATTTTGCAAAAATTCTGCATGATAAAATTCTGCAGAAAAACTAGTTTTCAATTCTAATCCAATTCAACGTTTTCTGATCACAAAGGAATTTACAAAAATAAAAAAAAAAATGCTTGCATAATTTTCTATTTTTTTTTTTTTAATTTTATATTCATAAAAAACCCTAGATACTAATTTGCATTCATCCTTTCCCAATTCCCAATCGCTAAAAAGTCCAGTATTTTAAGTTTATCATATTCCGAACTGTTTTTTTTTTTTGGAATTTTTTTGCGTTTCTAAATACATTTTGGAAAAACAGTGGTTATAAATATTTTTTATTCTTTTGTTTTTTTTTAGTCCATGATCCGGATATTTGAAAAAATTTTATATTAAATATTATTATCCAACATTGAATAACTTTGTATTGGAAAATTGTCGAGTATTCAATCAGAATTTGATTTCAAAGGAAGTTATTCGTTTTTTTTCTTATTTTATGTTTATTGAGGAAAAGGGTTCGAAGTTATTTTACTGCCAATCTATTTACTTCGATACTTACATACAATTTAGTTAAAAATATTTTTAATAATAAAATTGAAGTAATAGTAGATCAATTGAGTGGTTATTATTTTCGGATTGCGAAATTTTATCAGTGGTAATTACTAACGTAGCATTAAAGGAGAGCTGGAGGAATGGATTTACTTTGGATTCAAAACTACATTATCTGGAGGCAAATACGAACTATTCCAATTGATTGTAGTAAGGAAAATTAAAGTATGGGAACCCCAAACCGAAGAAGAGTTTATTCACCGTGAATTAGGCAGAGTAATTAAATGAGTATCTCAATATCGTTGCAATTGTACGATAACGTATAAATAAAGTAGGGTGTACAATTCAGTTGTCAGCTATATGTGCCTTTGTCAGATATTATCAAAATTTTTTGCTATTCTTCAGTTGAAATGATTTTATGATGGCAGTTTATCGTTTAATACTATACTATATGTATCAAAGTGACAACTGAAGTGATGAAATGTACATATAATGATTAATTTATAATATAATGTATCTATACTCTTCTTGAAGTTATAACTTCACATCCGGTTTAGTATGAATGGAAGCACAAGGAGAACTTTATAAACGCAGGGGTAAAAGTATTTGAGATCAGGTATTAAATTTAGAACTAAAGCCGTAAATGTATAGGAGTTCATGTTAACATTTTAATAACTTAAAAGACACGGTATTGCCAGGTATATAAATAGTATATGAAACCTTAGGAGGTTAATGTACAGCATATTGTATATAATATTTTAGTATAATCAGCTGTCAAATTTATGCCTACTTCGAAGTTTATATTATACAGCATAGAATAGACTACAGAATAGAAGTAGAAAGGCTGTTATAATAATAATATATAAAACATTGAATTTCAGTGTACAGGCTGTATTACATCTTTCATACATTAAAATTAATTAATAAAGTGCGTCTTAGTGAAGGGAGTGGGCCTTATTATACAGGTTGTTACAATAATATATAAAGTCTATAGTTCTATAGCTTTAGTACATGGTTTGTTACCCACCTGCCATGCATACTTCTTTGTAAGTATTGAATCTTAGTCGAAAGGTTGTTGAAAATATGAAGTCTGGTATGAGGTCTGGCTGTCCCACAACTGGTAGGCTATAGTATTTATTGTCCTCGACGAGATATCTTCAAAAATTATGATTAATGGATATACCGTTAGTTAATGTTGTACAGATTTGAAAAAATATTTTCCGAGTGCTTCTGATATTTTTGATAATATCTCCTAGTGATACCCCACCACTATTAAAACGATTCAAACATTAAAGTCTTAAAAACTAAGATAGGGTTTTTTAAATAACATTAAATTTTTTTTTGTATTACGATTGCTTTTGATTTTCTAAAGAACAGTTTCACGCTGTTTCCACGTACAATAAAGTGTATGTAAATAAAAATTACACGGTGAAAGAACTTATGAATGCACATTTTTTATGTAGGTACCTACTACCTATCTATCTATTGTTTGAATTTTAAAAGATGGAATATTCAACTACCTGAATGCAAGTTAGTTTTATAATTCACCTGTACATTTTGTACTACATAAATAATGTATGTCTATATGTATATGAATCTGCAGTTTTTTAAAATATCTGTTAGGAATTTTAGAATTAAATTAAACATAGGAATTGATGCGGTGATTGAAATTTTATGAAGAAAAGAAAAAAAATTTAAATTCGACATTTTTTTAAATACAAAAATATATTTATAGCTACCATATGCAAAAAGAGCATTATGCTTCCAACCGAAGCATCTGTTTCCTTAGAATACATTTAAAATGAATATTGGAAAATCGGATATCATATACCTGGCGTTGGAACAAAAAAAGTATCTAAATGAAAATATCTATACTTTAAAGTCGAAACAAATTAATATTCTATATTGTATCTATTGACTAATTTTATATTCTGTTGAAGTATAATATTCTATGGAATCCAATATTGTTTAAAATTATATATTTACTATCCGGTATCCACTTGTTTTGTTTACACAAGTGAAATACATAAATTATAAAATCTTTATATTAAACTAAAAATTTAATTGTTTTAAAATAAAATTTTTTCAAATATATTCAATTGTTAGTAGAAAATACTAAAATAAAATTAAGATTAAGGGTTTTAAAATATTTAATTGAAGTATTAAAAATATTACTTTTAGAAGTAATTAAGAAATTTAAAATGTATTTGGGAAATCAGTAAGAGCAGAAGGAAGACAATGTCAGCTCTTTGCCAAAGTTTTGGATTTCAAACTTAATTAAGTTCTGAGTTAGTCATAAAAAGCAAAGAAGTTATATGGAAGCTATTCGAAGTTCGAACCTTCTGCACTAGCTAAACCAAATTGTGTACAAACGTTGGTCATTAAACTTTCGAAAAATTTTAATATGCAACTGCATTAAATATTGAGTTGTGCTCATATAGCATAAGAATTTGTATGACAGCACCGTCGAATGCGCTAAGTAAAGTTCAACTCGGAGACACAACAGAATGGGTAGATAGACACTATAGTTTTTTTCGAGAACATTCAAAAGCCATCTGTTAAAATTGTGCGGTGTTTTTTTCATAGTATGCGACCTTAACACACTAAAACCACAGTCTTTTTGAACCAAACTTTAGAAAGGAACCTGTGATACAATTGTACAATTTAGTTATAGGGATAGGGATATGGAAGGATTTTGGGATTACGGGGAGGTTTGGGAGGTTTGGGATTTTTGAATTATGATGAATGAGGGAAATTTGGAGGGATATTAAGGAAAAATATTAATTTTAATGTTAATATTCTTTTTAAATTTGATTAAGTCGTACACATACGAATTACCAACTTTATGGAATATATTGGAAGGATTATGGTTCCATAGTCTCGACATGCGCATAATAAACGAATTTCCATAATCCGTGTTTAAGATTGATTTACATTTCGATTCTGTTCCGATTTTAAACTTGAGCCTATACAACTGTGTCGATTTTTTACATGGTCGAGAACATAATGGCAAACTTATAATACCGTCGGAACTACGTTTGTGCATTATACTGCAATAGTGTGATTAAATTCAAAAATTCTGCCCTCTTCTGACCAGCGTCTTAGTTTTTGGAAATTATGATTTTAATTACATCAAAAGTTGGGAAACAGAAATTTAATTTTCCAGAGGTTATATGAGAAACTAAATCTGAACAAACATCTAGGGAACTCTAGTGCAAAGTTATTATGATTAATATTATTTCTTAACTTCTTGGAACTAACGGTATTTCCTAATAAAGGACGATTGCTATTGTAATGGCGCATAACAACAGCGTTATGTTGCATACATTTTAATTAGGCATTTTTTAATGTTTATATTGACAATATAAGACAGCGATATCAAAAGGGATGTAGCATTTCATATTTTTAAATGTAGCTTTCTTTCATTTTATGTTTTATTATAGTGATAATTAACGTGATGTCGACGCTCTCTATCGGAGAATAAAAATAATGAATTTTACAAATTGAATTAAATTTTATATTTCAAATTTGTACAGGATAACGTGTCGTGAACGTAATCCTAATAATATTTATCAAAAATTTTTACAACCAGCTTGCGGTGTATTTGTCGTTGCTAAAGTGAGAAAAGAATGGAAATATGATGCAAACGCAAGGTACGTCATCGTCACTGCATCATCACGTGCCTAGTGTTGTGTGAATAAAACTTTTATGCGAAAGTTCTTTTTAAACAAAATATTTTATTAAAGTAAAAGTGTTTTTAAGCACACCTCAATTCACTGATGAAGATCAAAATATGACTGATTGCACTCATTTTAAATTTGTCTACTTCTTTTATTAATCAATATCATATCGAATCTTCAAATTAAACTCCATCTGTGAAATAAAATATATATACAGAAATATAAAATCAAATTAAAAATATTAAAATTCATCTCTAAAAATTGTTTTGCTTGCAAGCAAAAGTTCCCATGACAATAAGAACGCTTTCTTTTACCATTAATTTGAATACTTTAATCAATTGTAAATTTTTTTTTAAAAAATTGTGTGATCCGTTTTTATTAATTTTCTGAGAAACTTTTTTTTTAAATGAATGCATGTTCATATTTTGATTGATTAATAAACGAAATCAGCTTTTAATATACCAAACCCTATGGGAGTTTTCATTTCATTATACATTTAAGCTTAGAGTGTTAGAGTTTTCATTTGAAAGAAGACTGTGTTATTGAAAAAAATGTGAAGACAAGAAATTTGGGTGAATATTTAATGGTTTTTTGTAGATGATGTGTTGGAATGCTTGTTTTCTTTCAAACAATGTAAAGTTTTTCTGATAAAATTAAAAACAGGGGATCGTGATATACAGGGTGTTTGTTACTCAATGGTTATGAATAACGAAGGTCTATTTCTAGCTAATTCCGAGAAAGCTACCATCAATGAAATTTAGGCAACTTTTTAAACTTCTTCCCTGATATCTTCGCACAAACTATGGGTTTTCATACTAGTATCCCGTTTTATTATGTTTTATAGTTGAAGCGTTAGGTACAAGGGGTTAAATTCTAATATTTTTTGCTGGTTTTATAAATCAACTGTCGTTTTTGTACAAAAAACCATTATTAATTACCAATTTAATTTCATTCTATAAATCACCTATTCCTCAACTTCAATTTAAGTTCTAATATTTTTTTTTAAGACATCAAAAGTAATGCAGGATGCAAGTATTTGCCTGCGTAAAAATAAGGTTAATATGTTAAATTAGTTCAGTCTTATAAAGTACCTTGGAAGAAAGGAATAGTCCGTAGGATTATATTGATTTCTCAGAACAAATAAGATAATTCAAAATTTTATTCTCTTAGGAAATCATATGATTCCAGTGAAAATGAAAGCCATATCTTTTACCAATTTTAAGATAATCACCTTGATATTACAATTTTCTGATAAGGAGTTTTTTTTTATTTTTATGAACAATGGGATATAAGATTGATTAGTTGATGTTCTTCCAAGATCTTCTTAATCTCTTGCACTAATAATGTGTTTACACATCTTCCCGATGTTCAATAAATCGGGAAGGTGTTGAATAAATTTGGCTACTGTATCAATTCATTAAATCTTGACTATTGTATCGATTTGTCAGAATATTATTTACATCCATCTAAAGCAAATCACTCGGACTCAAAACAATCTGTGCCCAAATAAAACGGTATCATTTATAGGCATCCCAATATTAAGAAGCCAGGATGTCAAAATTGCGTTGGCAGCCAACTCATTTCCCTCATTAACTTTTATTTAAATAAACGTCATAAACTTTTGCTCACTAGATAATTAGTTTATAAAAATGTAAATACAATTTAAGAGTTGAAAAATTCACACGTAAATATTAAAAAAATAAAAAAAAAAAAATAAATAAATAAAATAAAATTTTGTTAACCTTTTTAAGGTAAATTTCTCCCAATGGAATTTAAGTAAATTTTTCTATTTTCTCTTCAAAAGACTATGAACATAAACATATTAGGTATATAATTTCGTATATTTAAGTATATATAAATACGGGGTGCCTCCGAATTTATTTCACTGATAAGTATTCATACTTTAACTAATAAGTGGGTAATTTTTTTGTAACGGGAGTTTTTTGTTTCCAAGATATAAAATCTAAAAACTGCAACTTATATTTTGCAGGCTAAGTCATTATTTTTATTTAGGGACCTGTTTATCCATTAGTTTATACGGATCTGACCAATAGCTCAAGGGTTAAAGTGCCGGTTTTTCAATTGAAAAGTTTCGGGTTCACCCCTGGTAGGATCATATCTAATACAATATAGTTTATGTTTTAATAGTTTAAAAAAAAGTCCAAATGCCAAGTGGCCGAAGGACTTTTATAATATCAGGCTATATTTACTATTGTCTGGTACTGCAAACAAAAAAATAGTTTATACGGTTTGATAAATGCAGATTTTTATTTGACCACTTCTGTAGTTTTTATAAATGTTCAATTTTTTATAAACCCCAATTTCTAGAGTAATCAACTCTGGTAATCGTTTAATCATATCCCAAGTATCTTATTTTTCGCAATGTTATTACCATAGACAGTACACATTGAAAATTTAACTACTCACAAGAATATCTATGCAGATTTATTAAGCATCACAGATATTATAAGAAACACCCTGTAAGAATACATCTTTAACATTATATAAATATGAATCTTCTCCAGTTTTATCTCATTTTTTCAATTTATTATTATTTTTCTTGATATTTTGACGTTAAATTATTCCGACGTTTAGGTACAGGAGAACAAGAATTGGAAAAATCTAAAATTTTGCTTATACATGGTATACCCAATTCGCATATTAGTAAAATGAATAAAACAACAGCACCAACAATAATATTAAAATGGATTTTACTTTTTATTTTTGGTATTTTATTACACCCCTTCTTCTCATAGGGTCATCGACTTAAAAATCCTATCATGGTCTCGATCATAAATATATATTTTATTGAATATAATACGTAACTATAATTTTAGGAATTTTTAAAGGTGTTTTGAAATTTCTTTTGTTAGATATTCGCATTTAAGGGAGGAATGGACTTGTATAGGGTTAAATAATCTTAATTATAGCATCAACTTTCTCTGCAGAGATTTTGTGTTAAACAATTGTAGTTCAGACGTCTTCGGGAATTACATTTCTCTTAAAATGTCGTTGGAATATACTAATAATTTCGGAGCTACAGAAACACTATCATAACCATTTTTCATAATTTTGTGAGCGGATGGGATGCGTATATTAAAATAATTACTCCCAACCTATCTATTTAGCACGATATGTACAGACTCAAGTCTATATATAGAATCTGGATCGAAATGCATACTGATTTAGTAATGTTTATTGTATACTCAAATGAGATAATATTTTTTTTAAAACAGTTTCTAGGTTCTCTATTGTTTTTGATTAAATACAAATGCTTAGGAGTTTGCTGACATAGAAAATTCTAAACGCAGTAAACATATTAGAGGAATGAGAACTACAATAGGCCTTGAACCTAGTGTTATGAGGAAGATTAGTGTTATTCATGATGTCTACAGTCCGAATCGTTTATTGAGGAGCGTTCTGCGTTCGGTTCTTTTCTAGACTCTTTCGCTGGTTCCGCACTTAAAAAAAAAAAAAACAGAAGAAATAAAACAAATCTGTAATTAGTGTAATATAAAAATTCTAGCTAATACTATCAAATACTGCGCCTCTCAACTGATATTTAATTAAAGTTGATGTTATTGAAAAAAGTTTGATGTTATTTTCAGAGACTTTTTTTCTAGCCAAAGCAGTACTTCGTAAAATTGGACGAAATTTGCTTCCAAGATATTTTTTGACCAACTGTCGGGCCGGCATGGGTTAAAGAATTCCAAGTTTGTTAATAGTATCAATTTAGTTCTCAAGGAGCATCACATTTTGAACATTTGAAATCAATCGGTCAAACCGTTTTAATTTAGAACAAAGAAGTTTAAGCACTTCCACCACAGCTACCTAAAATTCTCTATATACGAATTGTCATGATAATCATCTGATTAGTTTAAGAGTCTATTGGCTACAGACAAAGTTAAAATACAAACATAATAGCTAATAAAACGTTCTTCAAAAATATATAGTTCCTTTTATTCCATAACGGTGTTTCCTCATTTAGATTACATCAATATTTTACATTGAAATTCTAGACAAATTAGAGCAAGGTCTCCTTAATAACTTTTAATGAAAATAAATTGATATTGACTGAAGCTTCCCTTCATATTAATGTATATAAAAGGTATATATGTATGTATATATTTTATATAACTATGTTTACATCCTTTTACATTTTCTTTTAATTTTTCTAAAGTTTAAAGTTGATTCAATTGAAATAACCTTATTTTTTCCTGGGAGTAGTACTAAGTACACATATGTATATACGTTTAATATGTATTATGCAATTACTCTGAATTAAAATTTTAAGTTGGTCTCTTGAGGCAACAAAAAGAAAAACCAAGAGGAAGAAATAATATGACAAGGACAATAATAAAAAAAAAAATTTCAACATATGAGCATCCGTTCCAGTTTTTATTTTTTCATATTTAATATTTGATTTGTTGGATAAAATAAAATGCTTGTAACATTATCATGTTAAGTTTTTTTTTAAAAAAAAATTATTAAAGAAATATGGGGATGAAAAAATAAAAATTAAAAAATTAAAAAATTAAAAAGATAATAATTTAGTTATTCTGTTATCAGTTGTTCTTGTTTTTATTTTTATGTAAGACTTGAAATAATTGTTAGTTTTCAATTCCCCACTTTAAAGTTTTATACGGCATGTAATGTTGGAACTGTAGATTCCACAGAAAATTGAACAAGAGAGTGTGCTCTCCCAACTTTAGGTCACCTATATGAATGTAATATAAAAATGATGTCATCCGATTTATATCATTCATACTTTGGATAAAACTTCAAACGATTTATTCGATTTATTCGATTCTGAGTTATATTAATAAAGTTGTATGGGAGCTTTTCTAAGCTATTGTGAGATATGGAGCTATACTTTGTACAGATACTAGCTGCTTTTGATATAATTTCAGATACTAGGGTCTATTAGATAAATTAAGTTGTCCTAATATTTAAAAATAAAAAGTCTTTATTGCTCTTGCATTTTAAAGTTAATAATTGGGCCCTATTTTAACCTCCTAGATCACATAACTTATAATCAAATAAACATTTTTTTACTAATCAAAAATTTATTGAATTTCTATCAAATAGGGTTTCAACGGTGCACGATCATAACTCCTAGGGTCATAAGTCCTTTAGGGATTTTGAATGTGATTGTCAAATTAATTCCAATAAAGATTGTTTCTGGTCAATTCCTTAACGGAATTATGCCCTGGGAGTTATACCCCTGCACCGGTTTAAATTAATTATAAAACAAATTTTTTGTATAATTTAAAATTTAAATAGTTTGTATAAATGTTTTGGGGGAAGTTTGTCATAATTTTAATTTCGCATTTATAAAAAGTTCTGAATGAAGTAAATAATAATTAATTATATATGACAAAATATTTATATCCAACTCTTAAGTACCTCATAATTTTTTTTCAATCACAATATATCCAGCAACGAAGCATGTAATGTATTGAGAACTGCGATCACCATACCCCTGCCGTCTCCTAAACAGATTCGTGTAACCTCCATTTTTGTATCCATTTTTAAAACCCCTCCTTACTATTTTTTATTTATGAGATCACTTCCAGTTTCTTAAAAAAATTCTTGTAATACTGATTTTGTAACCAACTTTAAGACCCCCCCTTACTAAATGTATTCTAAATTTTATTTCCTAATATATTTTTCCATATGCAAAATGGTGCTCAGGGATTTAAAAAAATTGGGTTCAGAAAGCGTATTTCAATTCACAGAATAAGAAATCGTATATTTAACTCTACGACTTTATTGTAACAATCAGTTAGTAGTATTCAATAAATTTTGTAAGTGATAAATGTGAATGTCAAATTAACAAAAAGACTGCCTTTGGTCAAGCATCTGGTACTAAAGATACAGTTGAACCAAAACAAAATTTCAAATTAAAAAATGTGTTCTTTTATAAAAAATTGAGATAAAAACGTAATCATAAAAATATTAGTTTATCAAGAGATCCAATTCCAGCTTTACCAAATCCCGTTTACCCAAAATCCTGTTTTTTTAAACGTTTGCACAATGGATGGATTGATGACACATTATGTACTTAAAAATAAAAATTAAATGAGCGGGGTGGGATTTCTATAAAGAAAGCGGAATTTTGAAAAAGCGGGATTTGGTACAGCCGGATTACGGGCCTCTCCCGAATATTAATTGTAAACTATACCAAAAATATAATTCGGGTTCTGTATAAACTTTTACAAGATTCCGAAGAAGACCAATCCCAATTTTCTTTAATTTTTTCGAAAAAATATATATACATATATTATAATAATTTGTATATATATATAATATGTACAAGGAGTACCATAAAATCGAAAGCAAGAAAAAAATTGCTTCAAATTATAATTTATAATAATATGTAGTATGTACCTCTACCCAACTGCATATAAATGTATAGTTATTTAAAAAACCATATGCTAGGACAATTTTCTACAGATTTTGTAAATTTAATTCGTTATTCTTTTGCCTTTTCTTTTACTGTTGATTTCTGCTACAATAAGTTTAACATAAACTAATATCATATTTTTCTGTTTCACATTTCAGTTTTTTTTTTTTTTAAATTTTTACACTAAATTTTTTTTTTATTCTCTTAAACAATTCCATTTTTTTTTTAAATATTTTTCTTAAAATATAGCCTAAAGTTATACATACACTAGTGAGCAAAATAAAAGCATTCAATGAATAAAATTCGAATATTTAGAAAACGTAAAATATTGGAAGGTGAGAATATCGAAGTTGAAAAAGCACATTAATTTTTTTTTTTTTTTTGTTTTTTCATAAGGCACCTGAAAATTTTTTTCCCCTCGTTAGTGTGTAATTTGACTTCACTAAAACAACCTCCCACATAGCCAAAATAATGGGATAGGCACCCAAACTCCTTGTGTACTTAAAAAAGAGCGATTACACATAAATGTCTAACAAGGGTTAATAGGAAACCGAAAAGGTATAAGTTGACTTTTCTCTTGAATTTTTTTAAATCATAAGTATTAGGAAACACGTAAGATGGTAATACATTCTACAATTTGGAGGTGCGATTAATAAAGGAGATCCTATATTTCAGAGTTTTAGTTCGAAAAAGCTCAAAAGAGTTATAAATTTGGTCGAGCTTGTAAACGTGCCCCGTTGAAATTATGGCATAATATTTTTAATTTCTTCAAAAGTATCACCTAGTAGGAATTTATAGAACAGACCAGCAGCTCCTACATTTTGGCGGTGACTTAAAAATGCTAAGTCTTTTGTGACATCATTATCATTAATCATTCCAACAGCTCTTTTTTGTATCTTATCAAGATACAGAAGAGCGGAGCCGGGTTCACCAGCAAATATATGAGAGTTATATTCAAGTTTTGTCCGAATATAGGCTTTATATATTTGTAAGATGTAAAGTATTTTCTCCTCCTGCTAAAGAATCCCAGAAATTTCGCAGTATTTAAAAATGTACGGAAATTTTCTTCGTAGTTCAATCTTTCTCACTTTGTAATTCAGTGACATTTACTTTCTTTTGTAACTGTAATATGTTTTTTTTAAAAATCACTTAAAATTGTTCTCAAAATTATATCCCTAACTTTTTATTTGGCATCAAAGATCTAATCACAAATTTAGTTTTAAATGAAGAATCCTTTCGAGTTGGTTTAACTTAAAGATTAATTCGAAACACTTAATCTTGTGTAACTGCTTTGAAGATTTGACAACTGACAAATGGCGTAATGGTTTAGACGCTCATCTTCCAAATGCGGGTGTCGGGTTAAAACCCCGTTATCTAAGGAAATATAAAAAAATATATTACTAACTCTTTCTTAGATAATAGATGGCGCACAAAACTTAAAATTTTAAGTGTCACCATTATTTTGCACACTATTGTATTAACTTTTCTTAAATTCCTTCTCTAAATAAATAAATTTTAAAAGAAACAATTTGCATATGTGAAATTATTTTACAGTTTATATTATATACATACACATACATATATTCAAATACGATTTAAAGTTTTTGAAGGCAAGTAAAAGAACAAAACAAAAACAACAACAACAACAACCACAATAAAAAATAAAAGGATAATCGTTTATCATTTTAAAGATTTTGTCAGCTTTGCAAAGAAGAAAAACAAGAACAAAAAAAAAAAAATAAGAAACAAAAATAACATTTATAGAAGGAATTAGTCGCTTTCTGCCACATTTTCACACACACACACACTCGTGTGACGTGTTTTTCCACAAAATTGTGTTATAAAAAACTTTTTTTATTTTTGTTTGGTTTTTTTTTTAGAAAATGAACAGACATGAAAAACAAAAAAAAAAAACAAAAAAAAAATTAAAAAGAAACAAATGAAAATTTTCCTAAACTTAAGTTTAAAAATACTGATGGTAGCAAAGAACAAACAAGGAACTATTAAAAAAAAATAGAAAATTAAAATAAAAAAAACAAAACAATAATAAGAAAATATTATATAGAACTTGAAGTTTGAGAAAGAAAATGAAAAAGAGCTTATTTATTTTATTTAAGAATTAATTTGAAAATATTTGAATTAAAAACTTTTTAATGTCATGTTATTTAGAAGTTTTTTTGCTTAATACAACACTTTTTCATTTTTAAATATGACGCATTTTAAAGGATTTTGCAATAATAATATATAAACATAGATATTCATATTCATACGATTAATTAAATTTAGACAAGGTGTCTCATTTTATTTTTAGTTCACCAATTTTTATACCCGTATGACTATATAGGCAAAGGGTATAATAAATTTGCCATTACGTTTGTAACGCAGAGAAGGAGGGGGGGTAGATATAGACTCAAGTGTATGGATCGGATCAGAATCGAAAAAAAAATCGATTTAGCTATGTATGTCCGTCCGTCCGTCTGTCCGTCCGTCCGTCCGTCCGCACGATAACTCAAAAACTAAAGGAGCTAGGATCTCGAAATTTTCGCAAATTCGTTTTTTTGCAATAGCCGTCATCGCTATTTAAATCCAGCCATTTTGGTCCATGGGTTCTAGTGGCTGCCATACAACTTCTTTTTTTATATGAGTATTTCTCTGTACCTATAACAGCTGCGTGTCTGAAATTTTGGCAAAAGTAGTTTAGCTTTATGGCCAAAGTTTCTGCAAAATTTGGTTGGTCTGTTGCAGTGAGTTCGAGTAGCTGCCATACAACTCCTTCTTTTATATGAGCATTACTCTATACCTATTAAAGTTGGGTGTCTGAAATTTTGCCAAAAATAGTTTAGTGTAATGGCCAAAGTTACTGCAAAATTTGGTTGGTCTACTGCAAAGGGTTCGAGTAGCTGCCATACAACTTCTTATTTTATATGAGCATTACTCTATACCTATTGAAGTTGGGTGTCTGAAATTTTGCCAAAAATAGTTTAGTGTAATGGCCAAAGTTACTGCAAAATTTGGTTGGTCTACTGCACAGGGTTCGAGTAGCTGCCATACAACTCCTTCTTTTATTTGTTTGAAATTTTGCCAAAAGTAATTAATGTTTATAATAATAATGATATAATTTTTATATAACGGTCATACGGGTATCCCAGAGTTGACACAGTCTACTCTACTACACTCTTCCTCGTTTTTTTTGGAATTAGAGCATTTAAATTAATTTGAACTTGATTTTGATATAATTAAGCACAAGAGAAGTTTAATGATATATAAAAATAAAGTATTTTTAATTTGACCTTATAACTCACAGACAAGAATTAAATAAAATTAAACTTTCATTATAGTCAAATCATATTACACGGAAGTTGTAAACCTAAAGATGTATGAACTAAATTTATCCAACACTTAACGTCACATCTGTTAACATTGCCCAATACGTTTCTAAATTTCCAGCATAAGCAACTGTAAGTAGTTTTAATAGTATGTTAAAAATAAGTTTAATTGTAATAAGATATAGGAACATTAGGTTCACGAAAGAGTTTAAAATATAAAGTGATATAAACATCTTTTAAGGTTATGGCACTTATTTTGAAAGTTGATGATATAATAACTGGTAAACACTCAAAAAATGATACCATAGCTCAACAATTTAAAGACTTTATACTCAATAAACCAAATACGAATTAAAATAAGATTCTTCTCAATCTACTTGCTATTTTTCTCAAAACTTATAATTCAAAAAAGGTTAATTTTAGTACAAATACAATTAACACAGAAACACAATCATTCAAAAATATGCAAATCAAGTTGAAGGTGTAACGTTGGAACTGAAAGGTTTAGAAATTGGAAATAGGGGCTATTTTTATACCTGGTCAATTCATGTACCATATATAAAAAAATAAAGAAATCGGAATTTTATAAATATTTTGAGTAAATTAAATGTTCAAGGACTTACTTATTCACTTACTCAGTTTTAAGGGCCTTACTCCAAAGATTTAAGTTTCAAATAAAAGAATACCCCAAATACTTAAGTTTCAACTAAAAGAAATAATTATTCTTAAAAAACATCTACTTAAAGTTATAGTTTACCACATCAGGGGAAGTTTTTAGTCATTTTAACTCTCAAATCTGTTAAAAAACTTTGGGTAAGCGACTTTTTATCGTGTTGTTATAGCAATGATTTTTCAAGTCAATGTCGATAAAGTCATTAAATACCTCAAACAAAATGTCTGATAAGTAATTACCTTTACAAATTTTGAATGTGAACAATACTAAGATTTGTTGATAGTTGGACACATTGTATATATTCATAAATATTAATAAATATTGTATAAGAAAAACAAAATAAAATTAAAGTGTGGTAAATAAAATATAAAACTAATTTATTATTATAAATTTGTATAAAATATGCTTGAAAAATTACCTATTATTATTATTACAGTTGTTAGTATTGTCGTTTTGTTTTTTTTTTGTATGTAAGGAATCATAGTTGTATAATTTTTTTTTGTAGGAATTCATCTATTTTTAACTGTTAAACTGTTAGTATATTAGCAGCATAAATTACAGTTATTTAAATATATTTTGCTATATTATGAGTTTAAACTTGATAACTTGTCTTTTATCAGGAAAGCTGCGAAATGGATTCGCTTTGGGAATCTTTGTTCTTCAAACCTTTTTAACGGAATTAGTTTTATGGTACCCATAGCGTCGCAAGAAAGTTGTCTCAACGGGCACACTTTTCTTGAAACGTTTCGAAGTGTCAAAAATTCTATTGAAATATGTACATATGATAATTGTGAACGCGATCGTGACAGATACAAGTCGATATATATTAAATACTTAAAGGAATTTATTCAAACTTTATTATTTCAAAACGACCAAGAGGTATTGCCGTGTATTATTTCAAGCTTCTTAAATACATAATTTCATTCATAAAAATTATAATAAACTTTAATTTTTTTTCAAACTATAAACAATTGACTTTTCCAATAAAATAACTATTATTATATTAACGGTAAATTTTTCTAATAATTTTTAGAATCCTTCAAGGATTTCAAGTTTTCTAATATTTGCTATAAAATATTTGTTCAGAACTCAATTTTTTTTTAAAAAACAAGAACATGATTTTTTAAATCATCGGAAAAGATTTAAGTTTTAAGATAAAAAAAACAAAAAAAAAAAAAGTTAATTTAAACTAATGTGAATTAAACATGTGAGTTTTAAAAGTTAAAAGTTTAAAACAGGATCTTTTTAACTTAAAGCTATTTAAATTATCACATGTTTATCTATATATACAATAATTTTATATGTGTTTGAAATAAAATATAATATGTATATAATACATTTATACATATATATATATAACTGTAGGAAGGTTATACACATTTAAGTTTCTAAAAAAAGATTAACAAAAATAAAACAATAGTTTTATTTAATTAATTAATATTATTATATTATATATCTTATAAATATAATATACGTAACTGTATTTATATAATATGCATGTATAAATATATTTTAATCTCTTTTGTTTGTTAAATATATCAAAAGATTTTCGAAATAAGTTATGTGTCATATGGGGATTTTAAATTTTCAGAATTTTTGCATTATTTAAACATAAAATGAGACGTAAAAATATATTTAATTTTAAAATTATTTTATATAATAAAAATTTTTAAAAATAGAATTTCTAAATTAAATAATGAATTTTGAAAATAACCTAAAAAAGTAATTCTTAAATTAAACTTTAAGAAAATATTATGTAGTTCATTTGAAAATTTTAATTTTAATATAATTAGATATTTACAAGAAATTGTTTAATAATAAAAAAGATTAAATTTTAATAAATCTACGTAAGACACTAGTTTTAATTTTTAAATTAATATCAGGAACATTTCCTATACTATTGATATAAATAACTTTAAAATTTTGTAAATAGTCACGTTGTAATATGAATTTTTAGAAATTTTAAATTGAATTTAAACTAACGATAAAAAGGGATTTATGTTGTAACGTGGAAAGTTTTACTGAATCATATAGAATTATTAAAACAAGTTAAAATTATAATTGAATATGTCATTTTACTAGAATAAATAAGAGTTAATTGAGAAAAAGAACAATGGAAATTATTTATTTAAAATTAGATATTTAAAATAAAATCCAAAAATATTAATTCCTACTATAAAAATGAAATGAAATAATTATAAATTATGTAGGTGGAGCTGATGTTAGACTAAATTATAAATATTAAATTAATAATATTATAATGTAATTATTAAATATTATACTATATTTAGTTTTATGAGTTTATGTATATTTCTATAGTTTTAATTTTATTTTTACTTTTTCTACTACTTATTCCAATATGTTTTTTTTTCTTTTTTTTTAAGCGCTAACTGTTCAACTGTTAGGCTAATAAGCCTGTCTATACCATAGGTACATGTTGGAACAGGGGGTCATATTATATTCGTGTTATTAGAATTGGTTTTATTGAATTCCACATACAATTTAAACATGAGATAGTACAAGGCCTTGTAACATGTAGAAACATCTTAGATTTTCAATATTTACAATTCTATTTTTTGTTTATATTGTAATATTTTATATTTTACTTATATGGTATTCTAAATCTGCGAGTTATAATATTTAATTAAATTATTTAATTATATTTTGCATTTGTTTATATTTTTATATTAAAGTATTTGTTATTAAAGATTTATAATTATTTATTATCGATTAAGCCATTTATTTGAACTCAAGGCGAATGGTAGCTAAGTCGAGTTGAAAACCAGATAAAAGTTTTTTTTTTACTTTCACTGGGATTCGAACCCGGAGCTTCTCGCATGGAAATGGCGTTCTAACCACTGTGCCACCCAGCCGATAATATTATTTAGAAAGTATTAATGTTATTGAGAATTTGAGAGAAGAAATGTTGCCTTTTACAACTTCAATAAGAAAAATAACATCAGCAATTTCTCGTTCAACCTCATTCATACGATTAAATTCAACCTTTTTTCATTAAGATCAACGGGTTTAACCATTGAAGATTTCTCAAAATAAATCTTAAAAAATTTCTTTGCACCGCCTCTATCCTATTAATATGTACCTCGTAAAATGGTGACCAAACTTGGCTAGCATATTCCAAATTAGGTAAAGAATATAAAGATTTAAGATCATAAGGATAATTAAATTCTTTAGACCAACGTTTTACGAAATCGAGCATAGAATTAGCTTTATTTGTAATATAACAGTAATTAAGTTAAAAATTAGGCTTATAATCGAAGTAAACGTCTAAGTTTTTAATAGAATTCGTTTTGGAAATGCTAATTCCGTTCAAGCAGTAATTAAAACAAATCGGATTAAGACCACGTATTGAACATATGAGTGCACATTTATTTATATTTAGAAGAAGATTATTGTTTTTACACCAATTAAAAAAATTATTAAAGTCATTTTGTAAAAGTAAAGCATCATTTAGAGAATCAATTTTTTTAAAAATTTTTTTGTCATTTTTTGTCTGGTTTGGGAAGATTATTATTCCCAAGTTTGTCTAAATACATATTTATTATACCTTCATTAATATTTATATTAGACCAAGTGGTTTTCGGAAAAGTATCCAAATGAGAGAAATCATTATAATTTGATGTAAAAATAGAATTACTATAAGAAGAATAGAAATATTCATGAAAGAAATTTGATATTATTTTAGTATCATTACTTGAAACACCGTTATACTTCATATTAGAAGATTTCCTCTTGGAATTAACAAATTTCCAGAAGCATTTTGGATTTGATATTAATTTTGAAGGTGTACTAGAAATAAGTTCATTATTCTTCTCCGTGCTGAAAAATATAACTCCAATTTCTATATGACTTCATAATTTCTAGAACTTTTTTTGATCTACTACTTTCGAATCCTTCTTTATCTAAATCATCACATTCTATCAAGTATTTTGATTAAAATTAATTCATTTAACATTTTTAATTTTAATAATTTATTTAACATAATGAATTAAAAAAAATCGGAACAAAATAACTTGTAAAAAGGGTTTGAACCAAGGACCCTTCTATTGAAAGGCCGACATCCTAACCAATATACGCCGGCGTTCATAGCACAGACAAACCTAATATTTGATAAAAAATAATTAAATTTATCCACGAACCTCATATCAAAATTCACAAACATTCTAAAACGATTTTATAGGTCAGTTTTAAAATTTCATTTCTTTCAATATTTGGCTTAATATATTTTTTTTAACATTCGATGCAATACTTGATTCAACTTTTAATTTCTTTTAATTATATCTTCTTTTATTTAAAAAAAATATAATTATCAAATTGCAATCATTCATGTCAGCTTATTTTTTTAAAATTTCCCCTATGAAAGAACACTCCAACAGTATTATTTCTTATTATTTGTCCTGTGCTATTCCAGTTTTTCATTAAACACAGTTTTAAATTTTATCAAAAAAATTTCATTCCTTCCTTTCAAGTACCTCTTAATAAAAGAACAACAACTACAAACAGTACCACAAAAAAAAAAAAAGAAGAAAAACTCTTAAAACAAATATTCAATAATAATTGTACCTATAGAAATCCAAAACGACTACTCCTTAAAGAACTTATTTAAAAGAAATTTTCAAAAAGAGAAAAACCAACAAACAAATTTTTTTTATTATATGTCCATCCTTAATGATAACTACGAGTACATGAATGTTTTGATTCAGATCTGCATACATTCAATCTGGTGCAGCGTCAGAACTCCCAAAGTCATAAGTTCCTTAGGGATTTATGACCCACTTAATGAAACTTAGTCATAACTCTGGCTAATTCAAAACTCCCAGGGAACTTATAACTCTGAGAGTTTTGATTCAGCGTGGTCATAACTCCCTTAAACAGTTCTCAGATTAAAAATTATTAGTAATATTAAAAAAAATATTAATTTTAATTATATAATATCAGTGACAGGTACACATTTTGGGGTTGGATTCGAAATCAGAGTATTCCCTTTTTCCAAAATTAAGAAAACAACCATAATTTTACATTTAAACTACATTTTGAAAGGCTATTTTGCAAAAAGGGTAATCCTGATTTTGTAACCAAAGTCTCGCATACATGATGTTATAAATGCTCTGGAAAAAGGGTCAACTTTGATTTTTAACAAACCTAAATATGCTTCCTAATAAAGTATATCGCATAGATAAATATATAACTACATATTGTTGTACATCTAATATTTTGCTTATAATATATTTTTGTATTATCATACTTTAAATTGATCAGAGAAGACTTTTAGATTTAATTTAAAAATTTTGACTTTAATATATCAAAATTATTTAAAGTGTAATAATAATTTAATAAAGGGAGTTATTACTCACTTTTAAAGGGACTAATATCCCACGTAAATAATTTAAAGTGGGTCATAAGTTCCTTTACGTCCCACTAAGTGATTCATAAATCCCTAAGGGATTTATGACCCTGGGAGTTCTGACCCTGCACCATTCAATCTACGATATATATAGTATATATACAATATAGTGTAAGTGAAAAAACCATGTATCATTTTCTTTAAATATCTTTAATATAAAAATCCAATGTATAGAGTACCAAAAAATAACCCCAAAAAAAGGAGCATACAAATAAAGAATAAGACAAGCATCGGAAGGATCATGTCCTTCGAATGCCTTTTCTTCTGTTTCTTATTTTTTTCTGTATTTTTATTTAAGAATAAACGTGATGGTATTTCTAAATATTTCTTATTTCTTGCAGTTATTTTAATTTTCCAATTTTTTTTTTTTTATTCTTATTATTTTTCTTTTTTGCACGCCCTGATGACTGGTTATTTTCCAAATTTTTCCAATTCGCCTTCACTCTAACAGCTTAAAATATCATTTACTCTGCCAAAAAAAAAGTATTCAATACAAATTTTACTTTAAGCACCAAAATAATAAAAAACAAGAAAAAACAATAAAATATAAATTCACCATAAAAATGAAGAAGAGTTTTAGAATTCGATTCAATAGAGTTGAAAATAAAGAACACATGAGGGGGGTTTCCTTTTGTATTTGAAGAGAGCGAATATAATGGATATAGGAGCTACTAGCTTCATAATAATAATATAATGTAAGACAAAAAAGGAAAAAGGAAAAAAAAAATAGAAAAAGAAAGGGATAGAATTATGTAGCTATAAGGCAACAGCCTAATGAACTTTTCGAAAGTTTGGTCACGAAATCTTCATCAAGAACAGTAAAAAAAAAATATATATTTAATTTTTTTTTTTTTTTGGTTATTTTTATTTGAATGCCATGAAAATACTGAAAATTACTGAGATATATACATATATATATGTATATAATATGTTGTTGATGCTCCTTAAAACACTTCAGATTGCTTTTCTTGTTGTTGTTTTACTTTTTTTTATGTTATTTAGGATACTTTAAGTATGTGAAATGGTCGGATGTGATGTCTATCTAAAAACATTAGAAAAATAGAATTTTCATTTGTTGTTCTTTTGTTTTTTTTTTTTTATTTTTCTATTTTCATTTTTCCATGATAAATTTTTATTTAATTTTTATATGCCGATTTTCTTTTCTTTTTTTTTATTATTATTATTATTATAATTTTGTTGTTTTTGTAAATTTTTCTTTAATAGAAAAATAAAAACAGAAACAAAAATGCAAAAAAAATGAAAATAAAAATAAATGAATTCAAATGAAAATTTAAGTAATGACGGAATCTATAGTATGGACCCTCTTTTAATGTTTAAATGATTTTTTATTATTTTGTTGTTGTTGCTTTTTTTGTACATTGGATGCTCTTTTTGTGTTATCGATGTTGTTCATTGGTCTTGTATAGTAATTTGTATATGATATATATGTATTTTCCTACATATATACATATATAGGATATTGAGTTGTATATTTTTTTGTTTTGGAGAGTAGGTACCATTAATGTTTATGAGAGAGTTTTTATTTAAAAACAAAAAAAAAAACAATCAAAATAACAACAACAAATACTTGAAAATAATTTTTTTTTTTTATGTTCTTTTATTTATTCATTGGTTTTTTTCAGTTTATGACTTATAAAAAAATACAAGAAAAAAATTAAAAAAAAAATACAAAAGAAAGAAAGAGAAAAAAAATAAGATGAATAGAAAATAGAAGATGTAGAATTAGGAATAGAAGTATATGAGATAGAAAAAAAAAAAAACAAAAAAAAAACTGAAATAATAATAAAAGAATCAATTTAGAATGAATACTATGGTTTTGATTGAAAAGGAAGAAGGATTTTTTCGCTTTATAGTTGATTGTTTTTTATTTTTTTTTATATTTTCTCAATGGCTTACAATTATTTTTTTTGTTTTGTTTTACATTTAAATTTTTTTTTTTTTGTAAGGTTATAGAGGCAGTTGATAGAAATTTGTATTTCTGAAATACAATTTTATTAATAGTACCTACGTTAATAAACTTCAAAATATTGTTAATTACCTATACTCTATAGTACAAAATCAAATAAAATTTCAAATGTTTATAAAAATTTTTTTTTGAAAATTAAATATGTATCACGCACAAAACTGGGTAGGTTACCACACCTTTCAAAAGGCGCTGTCACAAGTGTACGGCTGCTAAAACCCTGATTTCTGATGTTGTTGTATCTAAGAACAGTGTTATTTCAACCATAACTTGATTATCATAAACCTACATTGCGAAGTTATAAAAACATCAATTGGGGTAATTAGAACTTTTGTTTCGATAAAATAGGTTATTTTAAACAGATATCACAACTAAATTTGTGGTTATAGTAACCGTCATTCAAAAATATTCAAAAATATTCACAATCATTTTCGAGGCTATCAGAACCTCTAATTTGATCTTATAACTTCTGGATGAAAGGTCGTAGAACTTCCATATTCAGAGCTGTGGAAACTACAGATTGAAGTTAAAGAACATGTCTTTATCAAATTAGTATAAAAAATTAAAACAATACAACATAATTTTTATACCCGTATGACTATTAGTCAAACGCTACAATATTTACCTTTTTGCGAAACTCAATTTTTGCAAAACTTTTGGCTCTTCTTATCTAAACGGTTCAAGCTAGGGTCTTGAAATTGGGAGAAGTTAGATCCTCAGAAATTAGTAGGAGCCGGTTAACAATATTTTTTTGTCAAGTCCCCTGTTATAGGGAGCTATAAGGGCTCGAAAATTGAAATTTTGCTATTTTTAAACACTTGTAATTTGAATTTTTTTTTACAAATATAAAAAATTTAAAGCGGCAGCATTAAATTTTAACATATGTTCAAGGTTTTTTTTAAATTTGAAGGGGTTCTTTAAATTGAAGAAATTGTCTCTTAGGTTTAACCATTTTTGCTTATATAATAAAATTCTAGGTAAAATTCCAAATTTTGGTGGAGTTCGCAATTGATTTCCTAGAACCTAGAAAAATGAAAGGGTAGGGACAGGTGAAGGATTGGCAGATTCATTAAAAGTTTGCTAAGCAAAAATTTGGGAATCTTCCCCATTGAAGGGCTACTAGGTCTTTAAAATTAAAACTTTTATGTTTTTATAAAACAGTAACTTATTCACCAGTGTATGTTTTTCCAAAATTAAACGTTAACATTGAGAAATTTCAAGATTATCCGTGAATTTAGACGAAATAGACATTTGTCATCTGAATTTTTGACAAGTGTTGCGTATCATATTGTTTTTTTTTCATATTACTGTCTTTACTGTCTCCTCTATATTCTCTTTTATTACTAAATTTTCTTTGAATCTTTGGTTATTTCTTCTTCATTTGTTGGTTTGTTTTCTTTTTAGAGTCAAATTATGTGATTTGTATGGATGGTCTAAAATATACTTTAAGATAACAGTTATTTTCCTATTTCCTTTTTTTACATTTTTGGTGTTGTCGTGTTGTTATTTTTGTTATTTTAATGCAGAACTAAAAGACGACTCTTTATTTAAATGTTATTATTTAATGATATGCATATACATATATATTAAAATAAAAGTAAAGATGTATATATATATATATATATTTATGCATAGATTTATTATTATTTTTTATAGATTTTCATTGTTCTTAAAAGTAAGAGAGTTATAAATAAAATAATAAAAATTTTTGGGGGGAAATCCCAACATTAGGAATAGAGAAAGACAGTAGAAAAATTGAAAACAAATTGATATAAGTGAATAAAATTAAAATTGAAAATTAATTTTCTTTTGATTTAATTTTGGTTTTATTTCCAATTTTTTTTTTCTATTAAAATGAAAAATAAAAAAATACATATGTATGAGCATTCAAAATTTAATTTACAGACTGTTAACTGAATTTATTATTCAATATATATTTGTCTGGAATAAGAATTCCAAAAATAAAATTTGGTTCGGTTTCATGGAAATTTAATTGAATGTCATCCAAATTTTTTGAGAGAATTAATAATATCTTAAGATAGCCATTTAGTCATATAAGGCACTAAATGGCACTAAAATATAAAAAAATCAATAATTTCAATACAAAAAAAATTGATTGCTGTTTTTATTTAAATTAATTAAAACTAATATAAAAATATAAACATACATGAATACTTAAATAGGTAAATAAAATTGATTAACTAAGGTTAGTTTTTAATTTATTCTATAGTTTTTAATTAATTGAAAAGTCAAAATAAAAAATTAAAACTTTTAAAACTACCTGATTCACAAACTAATCTTATTACCTTTAAAAAATTTTTATAATATATTTTAGGGGATTTCCGTTTTTTATTTTAAACTAATACAGTATTAATATCTTGTCATTCATATTGAATTTATTTCAACTTTAATCTCTATTATTAAATTTAAATTGATTTGAAAGAGCTTTTAAGGCTTAAATGTTTTGTATTTTAGGTTCTAACCTGAGAACATATTTATAGGTCCTAGGTTTATCACTTTGAAAATTGGGACTATTATAGATTTATACTAACTCGACAAGTGATTTAGTTTCGAAACAGTGACAGATCAAAAGACGTTGGACTCAATCCTTGGTTAGGTCATATTTAAAATACCTAATAGAAGTATATATGTGTCAATATAATTTGACCAGGGTTTGAACCTGAATTTTGTAATAATATTTAATAACAGTATATATTTTATTAATATGATCTCACTAGGGTTTAAGCCTGAACTATTATTAGTTTATCTCTCGTCACAATTAATATTATAGTAGAAAATAATTAAAACACATATATTTCTTGGGTGGAATTATTAGGACTCAAAAATATTTTTATATTCTTATAAAAAATTAAAACCGAATAATCGGGGGCTTAGTTCAAATGATAATTCAAGATACGGAAGCTTATAGTCTAGCATGAAAAATAATTCAAAAAACCCAAAACACTGTACATTGAACTGTCCGTACAGGCGAATGTTAAAAATACCATGGACAGACAAAATTTCAAATTCCGAAATTCTTAATAGACTAGAACAAGGTTTTTTTGAACATGTTATTCGGAGCCAAAAATACAAGCTTCTGATATTAATCAAGGGAGAATCGAAGGTGAAAGAGGCGTAGGAAGAAAACTAATGTCCTGGTTAAGAAACATAAAAAATTTGACAAGAAAAATTTGAAATTTAGTACACACCGCATTTAATCGGGAGAAGTATAACAACATTTGTTAAAAAAAAAATTGGTACACGCTTACATTCAGAAGTCAACTTAAAGCGGAAGAGGGAGAACTTTACATTAAAAAGAAACATTGTTTTAATATTCTCAATATCTTAAATCAGACATATTTTATCTCTGATGTGACAACGAAATGTCATTGACTTTTCTGTCATAGAAAAGTGAATCACAATTTCAATGTCAAAATATACAAATTTCTTTTTATATTTTAATATTCTAAATTTTATATCCGATAAAATTTGTTTAAATAGAAAATGAAAAATTCAAATCTAATCTAATTCAATCTATATGCATTCAATCTCTGGGAGAATTTTATTAGCTTAAAAATATTAGAAAAAAAAATAGAAAAGTTTTTCATTAAAACGATTTATGTGCAATGTTTTTATAACTTTAGAATTTCGTTGATGGTTTTTTCGAAATTTTTAAATTCAAATCTGTTTTCGTGTTTTTTTTTTTCTAATAAAACATAAAAACAAATTTCGAACATATTCAATAAAAAAATGAATATTTTTTTTTAAATTTAATTTTTTTTTATACGGATTTTAACGATAAATAGAAAATTTCATTTTTAGTATTTTTCCAATATTTTATATGCATTAAAAAATTTGAGTAATTGGATTACATTGAAAAAATATTTTTTTTTTAAAAAAAATTTTTAAATCATGACATGGCTTTTAAATGGTTGTTCTTAAAAATATTATATAAATATAAATAAATTAAATTCGTTGTGCACGTTTTTTGTTTTTATAAAGCTTATTTCGCATGAATTTTTTAAAACTTTTTTAAAAAATGGAATAAAAAATTTTTTTTTATTAATATAATTTAACTAAAAAATTTGATATTTCAATAAGGAAAATTTGGTTTTAAATTTGTTGGTTATTTAAAATTCTGATTAATAAACCCAGAAATATAGATAGAGAGATCAAAATCAGAAGTCATATTATATCTCTAATGGCAAATGCTGCTCCTATTCTTGAGTCCGTTATCTTGAATAGCTTTGCACTTAACTAGTATCGTGTAAGAGATCAAGTATTATCTCAACTTTACTAGTTACTTATTAAGAACATCAGGTCTAAGAAAGTTTTACCTTGATTAATTTAAAATTAAGTAAAACTCATTCACCAATTTAGTATTTTCTTACTCATTTCGAAAATTACTATTAAGTAATGTTATTTTTTTATGTTAAGAAATGCTTATGTTAACAATAAATGTAATTTGTAAATTTTTATGGAATTAAATAAAATATATAAAATAAAGCAGTCTTAAGACCACAATACAACAATAAGGTTGTTTTATTTAAAAGTTAAAAATTTTAAAATTCCGATGAGTCTTAAAAACATAACTGGCACAGTCGCGGAAAATTCAATCCGAAGATCGAATTTTGAATTTTTTAAAAAATTTAATAGTTAAAAAGTTTTTAAATATTCCCATTTCGAAAAATCCTAAAAACAAAACTAGTGGGACTCATTCTCATTCATACATTGTTGAACTGTTATGAAGGGGTTCCACAAACGTAAACCTTTCTTTAGAAGTTTAAATTTTCTTAAAGAAGCTTCAAGTAATACCGTAGTTGGTCTCGAATGGTTTACTGATATATGTTGCCTCAACTTTCACACTAATAGACATTCCAACACCAACAATGCGACCACGAGGTTTAAGAAAATTAAAGTATTGATGCCCGCTCCGGAATTGTTGAAACATGGATGAAGCAGTGTGACTGATTTCCATTTTTACACTATAGGACTGTTATGAAGGTGTTACTCAAACGTACATCTTGATTTCGTATACTTTCTCTTTAGTTGCTTAAAATTCCCTAGGGAAACTTGAAGTAATACCCTTTTTCTGTTTCTTGGAACATTATATAGTCTAGAACGATTGTGAATGTTTGACGCTGGAAATTATCTGCAAAGGTTTACTAATGAATGTTGCCTCAACCTTCACACTAATCGGCGTTCGCCGTTCAGTTTACTATTTACCTAACTTGGTCTAAGAAAATTAAAATAATAATGCCTGCAGGCGAATGGTTCGAAGATGGATAAAGCAGTGCGACTGATTTTTATTCCTACACTGAAGGACTGTTATGAAGGCGTTACATAAACTCACATATCTTCTCTTTACTTTCATAAAGTTTGTATTAAAAACGTGTACAACAAAATAAAATTTAAAAGAGTATCCTAATTAATCTATATTTGTCTATCCTAATTTCATTAACCTCAACCACAGTCCCTTTCATAATCATATTCTTGAACCGCACATTAGTATCAGTTAAACGTCTTACTCTAAAGTTTTATTTTTTAAAAAGAAGAGGGTATTAGTTCATTGGTAGCAACAGTCTGCAAATTTCTGTGGTTTCTTGATAATCTTTTCCAATAATCAATATACTGCAATGATTCTTTTATTCTTCAATAATGATGCCAATCGAAATTTTAAAGACATTTTTGTTTAATACAATTTTAATAGACTTGTCTATGGTTAAATTATCACTTAATTCATTTGAATACAACATAAAATTATATCATTCCTTAATTAAATTTAAAATATTTTTGAAAATACATAATATTATTAAATTTTAATAAGAGTTTAAGTGGGTTACCAACGCTATGTATTTACACATTTTATATTAACATTAAATTAAATTTAACTTGCAGTAATAATAATATTCTAACTATAATTATCTAACTATATAATATAATTTTAATTGGTTTCATTACCTACAGCTATAATGCGTTCATAAACATATAAAGTATTTTAGATGTAGTTATTTTTTTTATATAATTATATTATTATTTACCATATACATAGACATTAAATTTAAATTGCTAAATTGTTTCTTGTCATCTTTTAAATGTATTATGTAAAAGATTGTTGATTTGTAATAACTACAATTTAATGGATGTCTGATATGAATGAAATTTAGAATTCAATGCGATGTGTCAAAATTCGCGGGATTATAACTATCTAAAAGGCTTTTGTCTGGAAGTTACGAGTTGCTATAACATCCCAAGTAAATTAGGACTAAAGAATTGAATAGCGCAGTTGTTAGGGTTTCGACCATCCCTGCCAAAGGCCAAGGCTCGAATCCCAGTGAAAGTAAAAAAACTTTTCTCGAAGTTTTCGACTCGGCCCAATTTCCATTCGCCATTGGGTTCAGATTAATGGCTTAATCAATAATTAATAATTATATACCTTTAATAAATGGACAATAATAAAACAATATAAACAAGTAATTAAATTGAATAATATAACTCACAGATATAGAATACATAAGACCCAAATACAAAGTACATATTACAATTTAAACTAAAATAGAATCTACTGAAAATTCGAGGCGTTTCTACATGTTATAAGGTCTAGTACTAGGCTATGTTAAAATTGTATGTGGAATTCATTAAGATTAATTCTAATAATACAAATATAATATGATCCCCTGTTCCAATGTACATCTATGATAAAGACAGGCTTATTAACCTAACAGTTACCACTAACTCCCTCGGATAATTCAGCTGTTATGCACCATTAAAATAACCAAGCCCTTCTATGTCTCGCAGGGATTTACGTATTGATCTATAAATGTTTTGTTATATATTCGTAGTACATCCTCCATTCAGACTTAATTTAAAGCTGAAGCACAATATTTCTTTGTTTCGGCGACAATTCAACTGCATTCATATAGATTCATATCATCGAAAAATATTATAGATTTTTTTAAACGTTTGGTTTATAATCGGTATAAATTTAGGTAGTAGATCGAAAAATATTTTAGAAATTGACATATCTCTTCGGGATTCTGATGATACTTTGGATTTTCTTGGATTTACTTGGATTTTGTTGGACCTAATATTATTAAAATTTAATAAATTCTCTCTCCAGGTATTATTAGTAATTAAGAGATAACTTCAATTTATTATAGGTTTGCCCGTTTTGTTGGACCCCAATCTTTTCGCAAGTATCAGGATGAAATTGAAAGTAATTACAAGGAAAATATTTGTAAAGCAGCAATCCCAGTACCAACACAGAAATCTAATTTTTGAAAGTTTTTTTTTTTAATTTTCCAATTATAAAAGTAGATTTACTCCCCTTTCTTATGCAACGTCTTTAATTTAAAGTTATTACAATCATAGTGCAAGTACATCTCACATCTGGATTTTGAACATGGTATTTAAAGAAACCACAGTTTAAAAGTTTCCTTTAGAGACTTAACACTTACACACATTACTTTTTTAACAAAGAACAGTGAAAAATTTCTAAAGTCAACAATTGGATTTATGCATAGTTTAATAGGTAGTGAACGACTATAATGCACTAAAACCACAACCATTTTTGAACCAAACTTTAGGATGGGACCTGTTATACAAATACACAACTTGGTTTCAGGAAATAGGATTTGAAAGGCTTTTAGGGAATTAGTTTTCAGAAATGTTGGATTCTAGGATTATAGGAAATAAGGAACAACTAATAGATATTAATTATTCGAAAATAAAAATTAATCTTCGAAATTAATCGAAAATCAAATGACATCCTATAAAAGTCAACATAATGATAATTTTTAGAAAAATTATTATTTATTTAGTTTAATTTAGTTTTGGTTGATTATATGGAATGTAGGCAACATATGAAATACCCAATTTAATTTAAAATTAGTTCTAAAAGTAATTATATTTCAAAAAAAAAATTATGTGTGGTATATTTTTCTAACCATATTTTGTCAGAGAGAGAAAAAGAGAGAAAAAAAAACACAACTTTAAAAATAATATTTGAACAAACAACAATTTGAAAAAAAACAAACCTGTCCAGGTAATTTAAACATTAAAAAATAAAATCTATTTAGACTATATAATATTATAAAGTGGTGAGGTGTCGTGTTTTTAATTTAAATTTTATAAATTTTTAGAAATTAGAAAATATAAAATAATATTCCGAGATACGTACATTGATATCTGCTTTAATAAAAGTTTGTTTTGAGAAATATTCTTAATATTTTGAAAAATTGTTTTTTTTTTCAGTAAATAATTAATTTTTGAAAATATTTTTCTACTAAATCAATATTTGAACAAACAAATTCATTTTTTTTTTAAATTATAACTAATTTAATAAACAAACATGGAACAATTATTATTATTATTTAAAATATTTCATTTAAATTTTTCAAATTTTAAATTTGTCATTATCTGAAAGCGATTTCTTATGTAATTTTTCAGTAATTTAACTTTGAATTAATGATTCCAGGTAGTCTTTCTAGATTTTGAACCTGCAAGTCATCGGGGATATTTTTCCGGAGAGGGGTTGTGAGCAATCAACATGACGTCATCACATAACGGTACTATATATCTCAAAGTTTCCGACTATATAAATTATTAATGGCGATGGCGCATCTAGTGGTCGAAAAATGCATTGATGTCATCTTGATAGATCAAAACCTCTTTCCGGAAGTATATTCGTCATCGGTTTTGTCCTGCACGTTATGCGGTATAATACTCGATCAGTGAAGCTTTAAAATTCAAATATTATATTTATTCATTTACTTATTAATTTCTTTTTAGGTTATTTAGGATGTCAAATAAAATAGACGAATCATTTGCTACCAAGATCCATTGGCTACTATTAAAGATTAGATACTATTATAGAAAATAATTAATGAAAAAATTCAAAGGTTTTTAAAAAAGCATATTTGCAAATTTAAGCAAAATTCAATATATAAGGGGTAGATTGTAAATAAATTTCTAAAGAATCCGTAGGACTTTTCTTTGAAAATTTTTTTTTTAAATAAAAATTGTTAAAAGTCAATTAACCTTTTCTTCCATTTCAAATGCAACCTATTTATATTGAGAGACAGATGAACTGACTTACAACGTCAAACTATAGAGGCACATTTTTCTTTTTTAAATTTTTTAGTCAATGTGTAAAAAATGAGGTAACTACAGGTATCTTGTAATGTTTTTTCGAAATTGCATATCTAAAGGCGGTTTATAATTGATGAAGAGAATGCTGTCAAATAAGATAATTGCGTTGCAAAATAAAACACAGGGATGTTATTATTTATTTAAGGAGAATAAGATAATTCAATGAGAAATAACGCACTGGGATTATATTTCTTATCTAAATATAAAATTTCGCATTTAATTTAACTTTCAACTTTTAGAGAAATAAAACTCCGAGATGTTAATTCTCATATTTTCTGATCTTACATATAAACAATTATACCACGTTGTGTTATTTAACATTAATTGAGAAATAACACCCAAGAGTCTTATTTTTTATACACTTATATGCTAATTTTTAGAATAGGAGGCTTTTTTAAGTTGTATTCGAAATCCCGATAGTACTTCTTTTTACAGGATATTTATAAATATTATGTTGACGAGATTTTGGAAGGATCAAAGAGTTAGATTCCAAAAAAGTGAAGATAATTCTACTTTTCCATACACATAAAATATTGTTGGAAATGAAATACCCTGACTGATTTTTAATACAATTCCAAAATTCATCCTAAAAAAATATTATGTATACAAAAGTATCAGAAATAAAATGCTGGGGTGCTTCTTTAAATATGAAAAAGTGTCCCCCGGTTTTATACCTAACATAAAGTGCAAAATAGTACAATTCGTCTTACAAACGATTCCAGACCCCAGTGTTGCTTCAAGATTTATTCCACTTAGCCATCGACGCACCATCTGGTAGCTACCACTCTGTTTAAAAACACCTTGCAGCGACGAAACCAGTTTCAAAGAAATCTAACGGTTAATGCCTCCTATCAAAGTTATCCAGCATGAAACAAGGAGTGTGACAGTTGAATTATACAAATTTTAAATATTATTTAAAATTAGTTTAATTGAATCTACACCGTTGAATTAGTATGATGTTAAACACGGATTATAAAAATTCATTTTTTATGCTTGCGACGCTATTATGGGATCAGTTGCCATGTAATGTGTTTCCCAGAGTTGGTAATTTGTATGTGTACGATCCTTAAAAGCTTAACAAGAACATCAACATCCACATCTTCATGATATCCTTCAAAGTTTACCCTTAATTCCAAATTCCTAAATCCTATCCCTAATTTCCTTTCCCATTAATTTGTCAATTCCAAGTTTATTTTAAAAATGCGGTGTAGTTTTAGTTGGTTAAAGTCCATCACATCTCTGATGAAACCCGTACTATTATTCTAGGTCGCTTTAGATGCTTTCCATCAATTTTTGAAAAAAAAACCAGCCCTGTCGGAAAGATCGTTTTTTCAACAAAAAAACGAATATCGTTTAAAGAATAAGATCGAATTTTGTTGGAAGTTCAATACTTAGGAGTACTAGATAAATCAAACATTTTACATGTTACTAATCTACAACAAAGTCTGGAAATTATCTTTGTTTCAATTCAAATTAGTTTATTTCAACTTAAATTTTCCCCTAAAAGTTCATATTGTCCCTATATTCTTCTTAAATTTATAAAATCTCGCGAAAGCATATTGTGTTGTGCTTTAAATTCGGCAAATACATTTGTGAATGTTATATACTGTATGTTGGATTAAAAACTTATAAAAAACAACAGAACAAAAGATCAATATGCAATAACTGCAGAAGAGAACACATCAGACAAATTTAAATAAAATAAATAATATGTTATTTATAAAGTGAAAGCTTTTCATGATAAAATGTGGAAAATTGTGTTTTTCTTTTTTTGTTTTTTTTTTTATTTTTTTATTATTTTTTGATTAAGTCAACATAATGCAACATAATTTAATATCTATTTATTTAATATTAACATCACAATAACATATTTTGTATTATTATTTAATTATGATTTAATATACGTTTGATACATTTAAAATAAAAAAATCAAATCAAAATTGTGCGTTATACAGGACAAAATTATGTTGTTTGGTTTTTCTTTTATTGCAAAAAAAAAAAAAAAAAAAACCAAAAGTTGATGTGATGATTGTGCAATATTTTCAATTTGCGGTATTTAATTGTGTTTTCATTTTGTAGATTTTCATTAAATTAAAGTTTGTATGGATTTAATGCGGGTTCACAAATTCAATAATAAAATACAAAAATGCTGACCTAAATAAAATTAAAATATAAACTCTTCCTGTTATTATTACGGTATGATTAAATATTAAAAAAATTTATATTATAAATATGGTAGTATTTTTAACTAAATTTCTTTTAAAGTAAAAGTTTACGCAGCAAATATAATGTTATATTAAAAATTTTATAAGATTGCATAAATTAAGGATCAAAATTTATAAATTTTATTGGAATTTATTTCTCTATGGGTAATTCACAAGTATAGAGTTTTTAGCTGGACATCTTCCAATTTTGCATAAATATACTTAAGTGCCGTGTCAGAGCTTCCATAGTATCGCGAGCAGAAGCTAAACCAAACGACCCGTTAAAGTGAGATAAAAATGACTTACTACTTTAAAACATAAGTCTCAAAATTAAGAGTTAAAAATTTCCATGTGACTGTTGTCTCTTTACAGTTAGTAAAAAAAACCTTGGGTAAATAGTACCACAAAACGATATTTATATTATATGCGAGATTCTGAATTAGCATAGAGAATTTAGAGTTGATTACACGAAATCAAGGCTTTACCTTTTCCTCAAATAATATTGCAAAATCCTGTAGGCAAATTTTGATTTTGCAATCAACTTTAAAATCCAAAATCCAACTTTAAAACCAAAAGACGTAATAGAAGCTTTGACCATGAATTTCATAAACTTAATAATACTTTTAAGACTTAATTTCCGACGAAAATTTCTTTTAAGAATTATTAGATCTATGAAAATTTTTCCCTTAAAAGATTTCAGATTAAACAATTATCCTATTGTTAACTTTTTAAAATAATGTTAGATGGTCAGGGATCATTAGAACCATTTTCATCATCGCTTAACTGGACAGCCCTGGATGGGTTTTGGAATTCTTCACAACATTCCTCTACACTTCTCTGCCTTGAGGAACAGTTATCCAATTTTTGACTCCTAAAACTTTTGCATCAATTTCAATGTTGTCTTTATACCTTCTTCCTGAGCGACTTCTTGCTCTGGTAGTATACGAAGGACTTATTTAATATTTATACTGTGATCTATTTTAATTTATTCGCGGAACGTGACCGTTCCCACTTAATTTGCCCCACTTAATTTTTTTTCTTTTGTATTATTTTTAATTTATTCTTCGCGTGCCAAAGTTCTTCTTAATATTTTAATTTCAAAAAAAGTTGGTTTGGTTCTATTATTATTTAGGTCCATTCTTCACATTTATAAGTAACAACTGGACGTATAATTGTCTTATACATTACTAGCTTTGATTATCTCGCGACAGAAGATATCTTTGCAGTAATTACTTATTGGCATAATAACTTCTATTTCCAGCATGCATTCTGTCCTTAATGCACAGTCCTATGTAATTAAAGGTGTTTACCACTTCGAAATTATACTCTTCAATTGTAATGTTTTGTGGGTTTCTTCCTCTTCCTTTTTCTCCCTGTTATAGGACTTTATGTTTATTTAAATTATCATTTTGATAATTTTATTTATTTAAATATATCCTACTGTATAAATTATTTTAAATTCAAAAAATGTTTTATTTATTTTTTTTATTAAATACTTTTGTTTCTAAATATAATTTTTGCACCTGATTATTATTAAAAATTCATAACAAAACACTTTATATAGGTAATAAATTTTCAGAAAATTATTTTAAGTGTATTTATATGTTATAATTAAATAAAAAAATCAGTGAACTCTAATCAAAGTATACGTTTAATCCTTCTAGAATTCTCAAAATAAATTAAAAATTCTTTTAATTTATAAATTAGCATAAGTGAGCTAATAATTAATTTAAATTTTTAGAAGTCAAATTTAAAGCTTTAAAATTTAGGAAAAAAATAAAATAAATCTTTTTTTATGTTTTTAATTATCCGACTACCTTCCGTGGAGGAGGAAACTCTAGCAAAATATTTTTTTTTATTTTTGAAAAGGAACGATTACATGTTTCACCTGATGTAGATTGACATTTTTAAATGTTCACAAGATGTGTTAAGCAAATGTTTGTTATTTTAATTTTTCTTTTCAAATTTAATTTACCGTAAAGTGAATCCTTTACTAAAATACTTATATTTACTTACTATTTATGATATATTATGTATTCCTTTTTTACTCTATTTAAGATGTTTGACTCATTTCGATGTTAATTTAGCAACATTGTTTTTTTTTTGGAATGGTATTATGAATATTGAATAAGTTTATAATTTAAATTCCAACTTAAATTTTAATTAACAAAATTTTAAAAATTTTAATTCTTAATTGGTAGTTTAAAGAAGTAATTATGTGCCTAGAATCACATTTTTGTGTTTAGTAATAGTGTTTCAGGTTAATATAAAAAAAGCTTGATATTAGAAGTTTAAGTTATTTAATTTAGTTTAAGAATAATAGAATAATAGTTTAACTTTGGTTAAACTTGCTCTAATTTCTTAATTCTAACTCAATAATACTTAAAAAAACTTAGTGTGGAGGTGGAATATACTCTTTAATAAAATATACTCTAAATAATGTGGAATATATACAAATATACTATAATATAGAATAATACTTCAAAAAGTTTAGTGTGGATAAGACGTGGATGTGGAATAGTTTAGTATTGGGAGTACTTCATGTTGGTGCCTGAATAGCGTCGTGGTTAAGCATTCCCGAGTTTAAAGCCTGCCAAAGTCATAGCAGTGTTTTTTTTTATAAATTCTTCTTGCAACCAAATAAAATTTAAGTTTAAAGAACATTACTATAAACAAAATCAATAACTTATTTATAGTTAAATAATATTAACAGTAGCAGTAGGTCGTGCTACTTATATTGGAGATTGAACCCGCACTCCCTCGATTTATACGCCAGGTACAGTTTTACTGTGCTAGCGAGTTCTGCTACGATAAAAATAAAATGAATCACTGGAATTTATTTATTTATTTTACATCTAATGTTAAATTATACTATATTAATGCAAACCTCGGCTGCTAAGGCCATTATGGGCCTGTTGGTTAATAAATCAATTAATTTAATGAGCAATACTTACAAAGCCTTTACTTTTATTTTTCTAATTTACAATAATTTATAAATTAGTTATTAACAAAATTTTTATTTATTTATTTATTTATTCGAATATTACGCATAACAACAACTACGCAATATTGGTAAAGCCCTCGACTGCCAGGGCCATCAAAATTTTTAAAAGAATCGCTGAAATCAAAAGTAATTTTACTTAATAAAATTATTGCATATTTTTAGGCGCAAATTTTAAAACGTTGACTCGTTCTTGAAACTACTTCGGTAACTACTAAGCTGTTTTTTGCTATATTTTGTCCTTATAGACATCAGTTGCAACTATCAAAACATAATTTGACATATATTTTGTATATTCTCATTTATTTTGATATTTTTATTTTGTTACTGTTGTTGTTGTTGTTATTATTTATTTGTATTTATTTTTGAACTTGTTTATATTTTTCATACTAATTATATCATAATTTATTCGTACACACATGGTGTCAATTTCTAATAAAAAATTCTATATGCAACGCTAAACAAGTAAATAACATATACATAGTTAAACATTAAACATTTATATAAACATTTTTAAAATGATTTCAAGCTTTTCCTATTTAAAAAAAAAAAAAAACACAACCCTCAATTCATGTTCATTCATTTTATCACTCATTCTCAAGAATTCCTGCCTGTACCTCAATATTTATTTGTAAATATTGTAACATGTTGTAAAATATAAAAGAAAAAAAATTTTCAAGTTGAATTAATTCGCACAAAATTAATGTACCCAATCTATGAACAACATTCATAATAATATGATTCCTTATTAACATATACCGTTATGTTTTATATATTTAGAAATTTGAATATGATAACATGTATGTAGATTGGCTTTGATGTTAATAAAAATTAAATTTATAGAAATATATGTATTTGTATATACTATATACATATATAATTATGCAAAATTTATAAGTACTTGAATTTAATTTTTAAGCTTAGAAAGAAAAACACTAATGATGATAGGAAAGATGAACAAAATGTCTAAAAAAGATGGAATAACGGAAAATAGTGATTACAAAAAAAATAGGAGGTGCCAATTCCTAAAAATAATAAAATGAAAAAAACAGCTTTTTGAACTGAAATATGAAAAATCATTACAACAATTGAAGTTTGTTCAAAAAATTTATTTTATTATAGCAAATATGAATGCGTCAGCCTGTGAAATCGATATAAAATCTGACTATCTGACTAATAGTTTAGTAGTTAGAGTACCGGCTTTCGAATCGAAAAGTCTCAGGTACAAATCCTTGTCATGTCGTATCTAATAAAAAAATATAATTTACAATTTTTATCAAATAATATAATTTATATCATAATATTAAAATATAAACCTGCAATGCCTGAATAGGAAAGGCTGAATCACTCACTCATCTCATTGTATGTGGTAGGCTGTTCATAAATAAATAAATAAAAAAATAAATAAAAGCTAAATATATATCTTAAAAATATTAATAATATACCAGATATTATAAATCGCACCAAAGTTCTGATGTTCTAAGTATTTAACTTCAAACATTATTTAACTTCAAACCCATTTAACTTTGTATAGTTTTATTTTTTTCTGTAATACTTCTGTTAAAAAATCTGTAATAATAATATCTTTGTATGGATACTTAATTTTGTTAATTAAATTAATTTCTCTGAGGTTTATTGGTTTTATTATTTTAAAATTTTATTTTAGTATATACTGTCACCAAAATATGAACTTTGTCCAAAGTTTCTAGGCTCAAGCTGAACGAGGACTGTGTTTAAAGTTGCCTTTAACTATGAGGAAATTCAATAAAAGTTGTTAATAAGGAAAATAACAGTAACTTGAAAGTAAATTAACGGACGGAAGTTCAGATAGTTTCAATTTATTTAATATTTAACAGAGAGTTAAAATCTAAAACTAAAAATTAAATTATTTTAGAGCTATTTTATTGTCACATTTAAATACTAGGTATATTCCAGTAATAATTCTAATGGGAATAAAATATATTTTTAACATGATGGCAAAGTCTCTCTAAGATCCTTTTCCTTATATTCCAGAAATTATTTTACAAATTTTAAAGAACAAAGTTTTCACAAACATTACAAACATTTGATTTAATCAATTAATAACATAGGACGGACAATAAATATATTTGAATTATAGGATTGAATTATAAACCCATTGCAAAACTGTTTAATTAAAAATATTGAGCAATTTATTTAGTTTTATAATTAATATCACATAACATAAATGGTACTCCAATTATTTTAAAACCTTTGGATACTGAGACTATTACATCTTAGGATACTAGATTATACCAATTCATTTTATTATAATTGATAGTAAGGCGGATTTTTAATGAAAATTACTATTTTCGGTAATTTTCCTTCACAAAAATTTAATATCTGAAATTAATTCGTGATTGATATGGCAGACACTTAATCATTAAACGGACGCGTTTAAACTATTTTTATCATCAACAAACAAAATTCGAGGTGACGGCTATTATTGCATATTTATAGGTGCAAATATCGAAAAATTACATTTAAGGCTCTCTGATTCATAACTTTTTTTCCACTTAGATATTATTGAATATATACTGTCGTCCAACATAATTAGATCCTTTAAACAATCTAAATACCTACATTTTAAAATTTTTCCAAAATAACTGTTACTTTTCTATTTTCTTTATATTATTTCAATAGAAACCTACTTTATATCCATATAAGATAATTTTTGTATGAAATATTTTAATTATACCGTTATTCTAAAGCTTCATTTAAAATTTCAAAAAAAAAAAACAAAAGATTTTACGTATGTGTGAACGCTAATACAATTATGATCAATTTGTACACACAAGCAAAACATTGAATATATTCATCAAAAAAATATATATACATTAAAATTAAAAAAAACAAGCATAAACAGTTATTTTTGTTTAACAGTTAACTTGTTCCTCTTATATGACGTAGTTACTTGTTTTAAATTTCCTCTAATTTTGTTTTTTTTTTGTTTTCATTTTATGTTTTTGTTTTTGTTTTTTAGTAAAAAACAATAAAAATTACTCTTCCATAATGTTAACTGTTCTTTATTATTTTTGTTGTTTTTTTTTTTTGTTTTTTTTTTCTTATTATTATTTTTGTTAATGTACTGTTTTTTTGATAATGTATATATCTAATATAATATTATGTAAAAAATAAAAACAAATTGCAAAAAAAAAACAAAACAAAAAAAAAATAACGGAAATTTTTAAACAAAAATATTTATATAACTGTTAACGTAAGTCAAAATATTAAGGTATGAGTGAATATAATGTAAATATTCTACAGTAAAAAAACACTGTAAAGGTATAAACCTATACTATTGTAATATGTATAGCTTTGCTAAGTTTTATTGTGTATGTTTGTGTGTATATCTAATATAAATATGTATATATGTAGAAAATAGTATAGCGGTAAGAAGCTTTTAACGGAATCCATTTAATCCTTATGATTAAAACGGAAGTTGGTACTTTATAAAAGTAATTAGGAAAATGAATTTTTAATGCAATTTCACCATTAAAATAATGTTAAAAGATTGAAAATTTAACGGTGATTTTTTTTTTGTGTTTTTTGTTTTAGAGAGTTGTTGTTATTATTGTTGTTGTTTTTTTATTGGTTTGAGAAAATTAACAACAAACTAAAATGATAAAAGATTAAAAGAAAAGAAACAGGAGTAAAAAAAGAGTTTAAATTCTAATTTCTTTGGTTTTTTTATTGTTGTTGTTTTTTTAAACATTTTTTAGTGGTTTTTATTTTGGTTTTAAATTTAAATTTACTGTTACATAATCCTACCTGTTATTATTATTGTATTGTAAAAATGGTGACTATAAAATGTTAAAATAAAAACTTTCAAATTTTATTTTAAATTTTTAGATATTGAGTTTTAAAAATTACATGAAAAATTAATATTAACAAATTTTCGGAAAAAAAAATTGTCTTGTTTAATAAGGAGTGGATACAACCGTTATTGGGGATGTTCTTTTTGTTTTAGTGGATATAAAAATTTATAATAATAGATAAATGTACAATAGGGAGATGGCACTTTTTTTGAGGAATTTTCTTAATGGGAAAATTAAAAAAAATAATTTGTGTATATATATAAATATATCTGTTATATAGGTATTAAAAAAATTGGGGGTGAAGTTTTATGCTCATTAGAATTTACCCTTTTGTAAAGATATTTTTAATGGAATTATAATATTTTTTACAAGGAAGAAAGTCAGGGTTGTGGCGTTCGTTTAAAATAAGGTAATTTGTTTAAAAAAATTTTTTTTTCGGGCAATTGGTGACTTAAATTGATTAAACGAAATCTTACAATGATTGCTTTGCCAAATTGACTACAGTCATAACGTAGACATAAACGTAAAAGTATAGTTAGAGTGGGATACATTTTCAATTCTAATTTTTAAATCTACTAATTCACTCTAAGAAAGTGTATTTTAAATTCAGATTAGATAAATTTTTCCGAACGTTATGTTTTAAGTTAAATTGTGATAGTATAGTGCCAATACGCATTTTTATACGAGGTGGTCCAGACCATGGTTATCAGTTTTTTAGGAGTAGTTATTTTAAAATATAAAAAAAAAATTATTAACTAAGTTGAGGGTTCTTTTTTGATTGGCGATATTTTAAACTTCCGGAGAGGACCGCAAAAAGGGTTTTTACACCGGAAGTGTCCTGAAATCGAGATTTTCAAATGGGAACGGGTATTTTTCGACGCAAATTCAGATTTTAAATCAAAAAATTAAAAAATTTTGTAATAATTTTTTTTTTGTTTTCTAACTACTCGTATTTCCCTTTAAAATTAATAAAAATAAAACAAATTTAACATTTCAAATAAAACAAATTAAAACCCTTAAAATCTCGATTTAGGGACGCTCCCGGTCTAAAATCCTATTTCCGTTCCTTTCCTGAAGTTTAAAATATCTCCAATCGATAGAGCACCCTCAACGTAGTTAATAATTTTTTTTTTATATTTTAAAATAACTACTCCTTCCTTGCTTAAAAAACTGATACGCATGGTGTGGACCATCCTGTATACTACATAAAAATATATAGTGTCGCGAAGTGCTTAAAATTAAGTGATTTTCACAATCAAAGTATTATTTACATTTACCAACGAATTGAGCCGCAAAATCTGTAATTTTGTGACCGAAAAAGTCGAATAATATAAATATCGAGTGTCGCGAAGTCCTCAAAATTCGAGCGAACTTCGCACTGAAATTATAAAGGCGCGAACGAAAAAGCCGATTAATATACATGATGAAATGGTGCATTTAGGATGGTATTAAATATTTTAAATAAAATTTTTAATATTTTTATTTTATATAAGTTAGACTAGGTTCGATATTATTGTGATTTCATGATCGTGTGTTCTTAATAGATATTATGCAGAACAAATTATAAGATTCAAATATTACTGAAATGTACATATGAATTATCTGAAAAATAAAAATTCCCAAAATTAAAATTTGGTTTGTCGAAGTAGTATTATAGTTTGCAAAGTTTCGACGCCCATATGTTTTTAAGAGGATTAACTTTTGTTTTAAACAATCAGTTATATAAACCACAGTTTTGTATTTAGGTAGGTCTTATTTCGAAAACTTCATTCCCATTCAAAGGGTCCCACTCAGATATAAGGAAAAAAATTTTTTTTTGTTTTTTAAATAAGCTAAATTCGGCCCTTATTACTATGGTAATATAAAACAAGGACACTTATATTCATAAAATTTTATTTTTTTATTATTTTTACAAAATTTGTAAACATCAAATAATTGTTAAAGCTAATGAAATATACGTTATCTGAGACGAGTACAATTCATAATAAGAAATACGATTCGAGGGCACTCTTTTACATGCTTTTGATGCCCTGTAAGCCCTTCCATGATTTTATCTGTATTTATATTTAAATTTTTATTTTATTTTATTTATTTTTGTTTTTGCACGAAAATTAAATTTTAATTATGATGTAATTGCGACAAAATAGCTTTACAATTAGGTACCACAGAATCTTTTCCTTGTTTTTTGTTACCAACATGTGTACCATTAAAAAAAAACGACTTCTCATATTATGATAATTTTTAATTTTCCGCAGATATTTAATTTTTATGATTTTTTTTTTCTAACATAAGAGGATTAAATGAACTTCTGTACAGGGGGTCTTTAATTTAGATAAAAATTAATATTAAATATTCTTTTGTGTAAATATTAATGCAAAATGCCTTAAATTTTATTTCAATTAAATTCAATAATTAAATTTAATAATATTCTATTTAAATAATATTTTACATTTTCAAAGTGTGATTTTTAATAAATTATTAATTTTTGAATTATTTAAATTTGATAAATATTTTAAAATCCTTATATATTATTTATTTATTTACAATTAGTACCAGGACAATAGTAAATATTCCATGATATTGATAGTCCTTTGCCTAATTGGCATTTACGCTTCTTAAAATAAATAATTTCTATTTATTTGTAATTACAATATTAATTATTTTTTTTATGTCATATATTTTATATTTACTATGTGTATTTGGTCACCATGGGGTCATGAATTCATGACCTATACGGGAATCGAATGCCCACCAAACTTCGGTGGGTATATAGGTAAGCCAAATGCTTACCTACTTACCCATCGAGGTCTCGCCTTAATATTAACTTTGAAATTTATTATAATATAACATTCTTTACTACCATTACATTCCTAGAACGGAGAATATTTCCAAGACAACAATTCCACACGTGCTTTTCATAAATATCACTTCGATTTGTATAAAAACTTACTCTCTATCTGATGTCTTCTGCTAGTGGCTAATAGCGGTAATATGTTCTGTCTTAATTTCAATCCATCGCTATATGTTCCATATCATCAATATTTACGTACGATGTTACGTAACCAAGACATTTGTTTTCTACTAATGCCTCTTTTTCCTTAATTTTTACCTTGCAGTATAAGCTGAAAGATGTCGTACTTTTGAACTCGCATCACATGTGCAAAATTTTATTCATTTTCTGAATCACATGTCACAAAATTTTATTCAAATTTTATTCTCTTCTACATTTTATATTTATAAGGAGCTTTCGGCTTTTATTTATTTTTCGAAGAACTTAAATATTTGTGGCATGGTTTACCACGAAAAACTCAGGGTTCTTCTGTAGATAAGTTTTCAGTTTATTCATATCAGGGGCTGTCCAGGGTCTAATTTTTTCTAAATGCAAAAGAGCGTACTGTACATAGCATTTCATAAAGCTTAGATGACGATCCAAGATTGAATCTGTGTTGCAAAACATCATTTGAAATTAATAAATGCAAAAAATTATTGCTAAATTGAATTTTTGTCTCCAGTCTTTAAATAATTTTACCCAGCTATCTTCTAAGACATGCTTTTAATTCCAGAGTTAAAAATGTCATAATTTTCTTTGCTTCCTTTCAGATTCAATAACCGCAACAGATTTTACAGCTTGCATTGTTTAGGTAGTTTTATAAATTCAACTTGGTTCTAACTTCAAAAGTTCCGAACAATATTTCGAGGAAACGACATTCAAAAAATCCTTTCCAATTATAATCTAAAAATTTTCTAAACAAATTTAATGGAAAATTATTAGGTTCCTCTTATTGACTATCATTACAAATATTTGTAAAATATATTAAGCTGATTCTTTTCAATATTAATTTTTCTTTTATTTTTTCAGACCGGATTTTAATTTAATTTCTAAAATCCTAATTGTTTCCTGCTCAATATATACTGGAGGTTTCCTTATTACCTTTCTTATTATATTTTTTTTCTTCCTCTTTGTTGCTATTAAATTCCACACATAATCTGCAAAACAAAGATTTCTCGATAAATTTTTATTGGAAAGAAATGTGAATGAATTGTTGGCATCATAAAATGAATTTTAAATTGATTTTCTAAAGATTTTTAATATTATATTAAAAAAAAATAAAAGAAATATAAGTATGTTACAATATATAATAGCCTTAAGCAGCGTGATTTCCTGTATTGAACCCTAAACAATGATCAGAATCTTAATAATCTCCAAAATTTTTTATTTTGTTATTTCCTCATCAATATTCTAATCTTTTTGTATATATAGATTTTTTTTATTTAATTATATTAATACATGTTATGTTATATATACATTAGATATATTATATAGGGCCTATATTATGTATGTATAACTTTGTATATTAAAAATGTCATTGTTGATATTTTAAAAATCGCAACATGTTTTACTTATTTGTTTTTTTTCTGTTCCGCATGTATAAACTCGCATACCCTTAAATCCTCAATAAGTCAAATGTCCCCTAAAAGTTCTGAAACCATTAAAACCAGGTATTTTTGCTTTAAGATCATCTTTAGGTTTTTATTCAGTAACACATTTCACTCCTCCTAGAAAAAGGGAGCTCGGATGGTAAGAAGGATTTATTGACTAGATACTATAAGTTATATCACACTATTCTTTGACTTGATGCAAAAACAGTTAATTAGTACAGTAAATAGTAAGGCTTTGTTTCTAAGAGTGTTAGGTGTTTTGAAAAACCTAGGAAGACTAAGACAAATTCAGAATTTCAACAAACACAATATGGCTTCAACTTAAAAGACAATAAAATCTACGTCGTAGATAAATAGAATCCCCTGAGAGCCCAATAGAATCCATGTTCCTCTTAGGGGTAAACAAAAAAAAGAAGAAATAGTATCTAAGATCAGTCAAGAGAAGATAAGGGAGCAGAACATTCAATTATAAAATACTGATGCTGGCAGAGATTAAGAACCAAAGAGATTAAGAGGCAGAAACACAACTTCTGGTTTTCTTTTAGGTCTTTAAATTTATGGCTTAGGAGGGAGTTATTAACAAAAATACTTTTATAATCTTATCTCTCACATTTAACTAGTTAAATAAATAACCACTGATAACCCTATTTTGTACACCTTTTTGTTAACAACCTTCAGAACAATACAACAAAACAATTTGTTGAAAAAAAATTTTTTAGTAATTTTCTTAAGAACTTTCATTTTTCCCACCTTTATTTCCACCTTAAAAATCTGAATCAATTCAATATATACCTACTTTCTATACACAATATCAAATATATATATAAGTGGGTTTGTTTCAAAAATAAGACGAATGTGAGAATTTTCACACACTAAAAAATTCATTTAACGTGTTTCCGTAACACGTAAAAATTGAATCTATCAATCTCTGGTTAAGGGACTTTAACATCATCAGGATTTCCACAGAATTAAAAAAAAAACTTAGTCTTACATTTTCAAGGTGCAGGTTTTGTCTATGTTTGTGTATATTTCAAAATACGTATTAATAGTAAGAAAATTTACTCTTTTTTTCACATTTCTATTTGTTCTCTGCCTAAATCGATTCGGAAGGAAAATTAATTATGTGCCGAATGTGTTTTCCTCTCTTTTCTTTTTCTATTTTTAATGTAAAAATATTTTTATATTTTTTTGTTTATTTTATGCTTTTTCTTCAATTTATTTTCAATTCTAATAAATTTTTATTTTATTTCTATAGGTACTTTTCTAAAATGAATCTCAAATCTAATAGGTGAAGACTTGAAACAAAAAAAAAAAAATTGAAGAATTGAAGAATGTCTGATGATTTAATAAGAACATACACATCATGTTTTGAGTACCGTAATCATTGATGATGAAGTGTGATATTATAGTTGAGATTGCCTAAAAGTGAAAGAAATGAGAGAAATTTTGTAATATTTTTCAATTACCTTATATTAAGAGATTGTATATTTCGTCGATGGAGGTATATGAGATTAATAGTAAATTTAAGGCTTCAAATCACGATCCTCACACAGCAATCTGCATTGTTTAATGATATTTGTAGTCTATAAATTAATAACAATAATAATAAGTTTTTCGCTGGTCTTACGCTTTTTCTGTCCGGTTTAGAGTATAAGTTACAACAAACGAACATGGTAGATTGTTTGGAAGTTACATTTCAGCTTTTGATAATCTCAACAAACGATGATTGCAAACCCTTGAGTCTTTTGGTTTAAGCTGTTGTAAAGATGTAGTTTTACTTTAAGAATCTATAAACTGCTTATTTCATTATAAAATTTAAAAGATTCTGCTTCTGAATTGCAGTTTAATTTCAAATTGTCGTCAATCATTCATATTGTAACGGTATTTCCTCTTCGTAAATTACTATCAAATCCATTCTCAATTTAATAAATTTATAATTTATTTTAAATTATTTGGAATAGGTACTTTTATATCTCTAATTTTTCGAAGTGCTCACCCAACTACACTTACCTTTATCACATGATCCAAAGAAACTGTCAAATACTATTAAATTACAATGAATTTAATCGGAAAAAAAACTGTTCAATCAGCAAAATAGAAAATTACATTTGGAAAAGCTCAACAGCTAGTTTCAATCTAAAAGATATTATAATATTCTAAGAAAAATAATAAAAAAAAAAAAAAAAATAAAGAATAAATAAACCTTTTTAAGTTATATCGTTATATTTTATTGATTAAATTGTAAAAATAACTGTAAAAACTATCGTAAATTATTTTTCTTTCTTTTCATTTTCATTTTCTTTGTAAAACGGTTAAAGGCGTAAAAATAAATAAATTGAAATAGTCTTTAAGAATAATATTATATGATTTCCTTTTATATTTGTTTTTACTATTCCATTTTTTTTTTTTTTTTTTACTCTATTTTTTTTCTCCTTCTAACACCACTTCTTGCTTCACTTGTTGTATTTATATATTTTGTTTGTTCTTTTCATCATCTTTATATTCAGCTGTAGATATTGAATTGATGGTTGCCTATTTGCTAACATGTTGGTCAGAAAAACAAATAAAACGTTTTAACCCTTAGGTTCTGTTGGAACATTATAGGGAAGAAAGAGCGTGTATGTAGGAAATAGATTAGTTAGGTATATGTTGTGTAATCAATTTATATGTACATGTAATAAAATGTATGTGTGAGAAAAATTGTTAATTGTTACAAAATGTTTAAAAAAAAAACTGAAACTATTTATTAAAATGATTATTGTTATTATTTCCATTATTATTACTTATGTATATTTCACCTAAGGTTTCATACTCGACCGTTCGGTTTTTTTCGAAACATATTATAGATATATATAAATATTTAGATATTCCTACTTTAAGAACCTTGGTGTATATGTTAGGTCCCTAAAAAAAACTCATTTTCATTAAGTAAACAATTTTATTTTTAACGATTTTTCTTTTATAGGTTTTTTTCTATGTTATGTTTTGCTATACTTTTTTTTATTATACTTAAGTACCTAACTTTATGCCTAACATATTATGACCAATATAATAATGTTTATATTTTGAACAACATGGCTATATATATATATATCGTATATGTACATGGTTAAGGTAAAATATGGATAAAATAAAAATAAACCAGGTGAAACTATAAAAATAAAACAATACAAAATAAATAGAAAATAAAAAATAAATATAAATTGGTAAAAAAACGAAATAGAACCAAAAAAATCAAACAACTAAACTGATCACCTTTAATTACAGGTAAAATTGTTAAGTAATTTGTTAGTTCTATTAACACCTGATCGAGAAAGTAATAATGGAAAAAAAAAGATATTAATTTTATAAATATTGTACACAAATGGTAATTTTACAATTTTTAAAAAACTTTTGCCTACAATAGCTGAAGAGCACAATAGTTAGAGTCTCGACCACTCATTTATGGGTTTTGGTTAGGGATCCCAGGTGAAACATAATAAAGTTTTTATGTGGTTTCTGAATCGATTCAGATGCTATTAAAGTCAAGGGTATAAAATTCTATCTCCATTTTAATCAGCCTCAAACAGATCTTCATAACAAATACAAAGGTAATTTGACTTAAAAAATATAACTCACAGATAAAAAAGTAATTTAGAAATTGATGAAATATAAATTATTACAATAAATTATGGCTCTGATTTCATATTAAAACTACATAGCTTCTAAATCAATAACTATTTGCTATATGAATGGTAGAGCTAATTTGCCTACGATATTAATTTAACAGAAAAACTCAATAAATTTAATAGCAACCGTCGTTTACAGTACACAGCAAAATTTTCAATGCAAATATTTAAGAAAAACTTTGAAAGTTTTTGTACTAAAGACAGTGTACTAATTTAAAATTTTTTTCTTGATACACAACGTCAAAGCCCTAGGTCTGATGAAAATTTATAATTAGATTTTGTTTTTTGAAAGATAATATTTAGCTGTCAAAGATATTTTGACATAAATCCTAATAAAGAGTTACCGTCTTAGCTTAAAAATGGCTAAATTTAATTTTTAAATTAGATATTCATCATGAATATAATTTAAATTTGTTTTTGTATGCACATTAAAGAGATGGGTTTTGTATGCACACTAAAGAAATGGGTTTTGTATGACCTATAAATTCTATAGAATTATTAAAGTAACTAAATGGAAATACAAAATTTTAAAACACTAGAAAGTTAAAGGCCTGTCAAAGGAAAAACCTTATTATAATATAAATCATTGATAAGTTTGAAGCACACGATTTTGTTTTCTACTACCATCTTGTACTCCGCTTTATTGTGTGTGATAGGTATGAGTTTATAATATATATATATATATATATACTGTTTAATATTACAAAAAAATTGATGGAGGACCGAAACTAAAATAAATTAAGCCAATTAATATTAAGTATCGTATATAGGTTTTGTATGATATAATTAAAAATTAACGTAAAATATCGATATTAAATGAAAAATATTTATTAAAAAAACAAATAGAAAATATATAGATTAATAAAATATACGTATATGTATGTATATATATATATTATACAAAAAAAAAGTGTTGTTTTTCTATCAATTTTATTTTTTATTTTAGAATCACGGATGACTGATGGTATAATAAGACTTACAATATTGTATTATATTTTATATTATTTTTTTTTGTATTTTATTAATTATTTTAATTTAAAAAAAATATGGAGGAAACAAAATTGTATAATTTATTTATTAAATGTTCTTGTATTATATTCTATTTAATTTGAATTTTTACTAATTAATTCAATTATAATAAAAATTTATTTCCTATATTTTATAATTTTTAAATAAAACTACATTGTGTATTTTAAAATTACGATAAATCCAAACCCCTTAATGTTTAGGTATTTCCTTACCCTCAAAATATTTTAAAGAAATGTGGTTTTACTTCGAGAGGCTTTGAACTTATTATTTTGTCATAAAAATTAATATTCCAGATAGTTTTGAGATGAATTTTGAATTAAAAATGAATTGTACAAAATAACGGTACTTCCTCTTAGTAGGTGTTAGCAGGCTTTTAGTTATCTTTCGTTTCGTTTTTTTTTAGGGTTCTGCTGTCATAACAATTAGAACTATTTACACCAAGTTTTGTATATTTGAGGGTTTCAGGGGAATCAACCTTAAACGATTTCCTCCTAATGTCTTGTGTAGGCGCATAAATTTTAAACAAAATTTTATTTTGTTTATTTATTTTTGCATTTGGTAAACTGCATATAATGTTGCCACGTACAGAGTGTATCCAAAGGAAAATGAACAAAATTTAGTACAGTTAAGTTATATTACTCTTTTTCGAACATACAAGAGATTACCCACTATAAACAATTGTCAAATCATCGCATACATATAAGGCTTTCCATTTCGTTTAATACTAATGAAATAACTTATTTAACAAGACAACATATTGCGGGCCCTGAAAACTTCATTGTATTTCCCCAAATGATATACGTTGGTTAGATCAGTTTTTAATATTCTATACTAATGAACTGCCTGCTTGCAAGATAAAACTACATCCACACCTTTTGGAATACTTTACTCTAGTTTAGGATAAATAAGGAATGCGGGGTCATCAAGTATTCTCAATAGTATAGAGATGTTAACCGAATCGAAAGCTTTTTGCCACTCAAATAAAACCGCAACAACATATACTTTCTATCACGAATATGTTTGATGCAGACTAGAGTTTCATGAGACATGAGTTTCCTTAACTTCTTCAAATAATGCGGGTTGCAGACTAGATACCGCGGATGCGGCTTCTGGCTTGTACTAGAAACCCAGAAGTCTTCAAATACAATGTTAGTTAATTTAATACTTTTATTTCCTGAATAATATTCTTCTGCTTTAAAATACAACGACAAAATAAAAGTTTTAAACTGCTAAAAAAATTTAATATTTTATTCAGGGTTATGAGAAAATACGTCCAAAAAACATAAAAACTTTTTACTTCATATGGTTATAAAACCCAAATTATGACGTAAGGTTCGCTCTTAAAACAATTCGCGTTTATATTTGTATGTAACTTAGGATTTCTTTTTTTTTAATAATGTCTTGTGTAGTCACCAAAAGAACATAAAATTAATATTACAGACAAGAAAGTTCAATTTAAAAGAATGAAAAAACAACACCAAAACAACAAATAGCGACAATGAAGCCATCTAGAATTTTATGTGAAAAAATGATAAATGTGTTTTAGTTTTTTTATTTTTTAACAATGATATTTTTATTTGATTTTTAAAGAAAAATCATTTGGAATAACTTAAATGTTTGTAATAATATTCTAAGTTTGTTTTAAGGTATTAGATTAATTTGAATCCACTTACAGATTCTTGACGACTAGTGTAAAGAATGGCTACAGTGCGCTTAATTACTTTTGTTGCACGCAGAAATTAATAGAACTCAGCAAAAAATTACTATGCGCATCATAGGCTTACTGAAGTTCACATTTGGAAAAAAATACTTTAGTTGTAGAATGCTTCAGAATTCTACAAAACCAAACGGCTGGTAATTGGAACATGTTCCAAATAACTAATTTTTCTTACAATGTTCAGCGGAATAATTAAAAGAGTCCCTTTGGAACTGTACGGCCTCGTTAGGTTATGACAGACTTTTAAACAAAATTGATGAAATCATCTTTGATAATAATAAACAATTTGGATTTTGATAATTAAGATTGGGAAGCTTGAGGAATTGGGATAGAAACGACTGGATCGAAAAACAAATTTGAGCTGAAAAATATGAAAAATCAAAAAAATAAAAGTTCCAGATTGTTGTTCCAGATGCTACTGCAAATTAAAACGCATAACACGTGTTTTTAGAATGGAAAACTAAAAAAATATTTGAAGCTATAGTAGATTGGCGAATAGAAAGTTTGAAAGTCCCACCAATATAGAGCATTATAAAGTGAACATTATGTGCGAATTTCTAGAGGCTCAGATGGTTTGATGGATTGTATGATCACGTCATAAAAATGAATGAAAACTGGAATACAAACTGGCTTATCAGCCACCCAGATTTTAATAGAATTTGAGGGGAACCAAGAGCTTGAGTAGAAGAAAAACTAGACAGCGATGCCAGCAAACATCTCAACAGAATCTGACCGATAGATCAGTGGCTAGAGTGGCGGCTTTTCAATCGAAAAGTTTCGTGCGCAATCCCTGATCGGATCATGTCTATTAAAAAAATAAAGTGTATATTATAATAGTTTAATAAGAAGTCCGAATGCCAAATATTATAACATCAGCCAATATTTACTATTGTTTGGTACTTCAAATAAATAAATAAATCTTGACCAACATTGAAGAACTCTTCCCTAAAAGATATAAATAGAGAAACATTATTTAGAGAGATAAGGTTTACTATGAAGTGTAGGACCAAATGATTTTGATGATAGTTTTATAATTAAGTTTTCCGTTTAGAAGATTTCAAATAAAGTTTAACAGCAAAATTGTTACTCGTATACTAATGCTCTAAATAAAAAAATCTCCTCAAATCTAAGATTACCCCTACCAATCGAATATCAATTTATCATTTTAACATACCAAATCCATAAAAAAACATTAAATTGCATTATTTTTTGCCATTTCCAAAAAAAATGAAATTCTCAGTGCTTTTAAATATTTAAATATTAAAAAGTATATGGAGTACAAATCGGGTAAAAAATATTTTTATGAATTCAAAAGTCAAGATATATTTTCATATTACCCCCCATGTCATCACTATCCTCACCCAGTAAACCATAAGTATATGCAATAAAAAACAAAAAAAAATATTATTTTTATTTTTTTAAATGATTTCTGTTCGAAAGAAAGGATCAATGGTAAATTTTGTTGCTTTTTTTTTGTGTGCATCCCAAAATCTTTTTTCAGTGTGCAATAAAAAAAACTTGGAGAATTTTTGGTTTATTTTTTTTCACTTACACTTCTGGAGATGATATAAAAATATTGTAAGCATTTATGATATTATCGGACCAAATAAACAAAAAAAACAAAAGAAAAAACAATGATGAAAAAACCTCAGGTATTTGTAAAACTGCAGATTTTCAAAATTAAACAAAGATAGAATTCGAAAATTTGGTAAAATTTAATGCAAAAGTTTTCCTTTCTTTTTTCTTAGCGTCCCTGAAATTTGGGATCCATTGGATTGGTGGTTCGGATAACTCCCACACACGGCCCTACACCTTAAAGCATATTTATTAAATTAAAAAAAAAGTAAGTTAAAGTAAGTATGGGAGCTTCGAAATTTATCACAAGGGTGTTCTTTCCCACTCACCTCACCTTCTATGACTTAAAAGCCCATCTTCTAAATTAATGAAGATAGGAACTTAAAATTGATATTTACAGTTACAACTTTGCTACAAATGTTTTCCTTCATATTTCCATTGGTTCCCTGCAATTTTGAAAACATAAGAAATGGCCAATTGGCCTCCCAAAACGTAAAAGCACATTCATTAAATTAATGTAGATAGTAAGTTAAAAAAAATAATTAAACTTTCAACTTTGGTACAAACGTTTTCGTTCTTATTTCTTTTGTAACCCTGAAATTTGGGATCATTTGGAGACGTGGTGTATTGATTTTCCATACACATTCCAAGACTGAAAATTTGATCTTCAAAGTTAATAAATATAAAAACTTCAAATTTTATTCAAAGTGTTCTCTTCTGAATCCATAATGTTCCTAAAATTGGGGATTAATTGAAGTGGTTGCTTCGGTACCTTCCACACACCTCCCAAGATCTAAAATCCATATATTCGAAATTAATAACGCTGGAATTTAGAAACCACAAATTAAATACAAGATATTTCTTTCCTGTTTCCATTATGTTCTTGAATTTTAAAATAAATTGAAGTGATGCCTAAGGGTTTGGATAAATATCACACATCTACCGAAACCTAATACACATACATCTTTCAAATTATTAAAGTTAGAAAATTGAAATTCAAGATCTGAGATAAATTGACGTAAGGTTTAGTGTTAGTGTCAATTGAATTTGACAGGTGCAGAATATTACTAAGTCAATTGCATTGACTTACTGTGTTTCATTACTTATTTTTTTTTTAATATTTTATGGTATAAAACAGTATTTTTGTGAATCCATGGACGGACAGACAAACAGAGTGAGTTAAACTGTCATTGCCACATTTTTCTCAAAATTTTTGAAATTCTGCTAAAAGGATCATAAGTGAAAAACCAAAAATATAGATAAAGTATAAAAAAAACTGTTATTGAGAAAAATAACTGTTGTAGATCAAAATTTTTGTATGCATATGTATTGGTTTTGTTTATTTTTCTTCACTGTTTTTTGTTTTTTTTTCCTCTCGTTCACTGTTGTTTTTGTTTTATTATTTTTTTTTCTGATAAATTGTCACTTTTTGGCCAGAAATCTTACTGGGATTTATTTTAAAGTGAGATAAAATATTTGAAAATCTTTTATTTCTATCTCTTTCTTTCTTATTATTTTTGTTTTTTTTTTTGGCATATGGACGTAATAATAATGTTCTGAATATCAAGTTATAAAAAACTTAAACTTGTATTCTTAAAGTTGTTGTTGTTGTTTTTTTTGGGGATTTTTTACAATAAATTACATATGGTGTAGTTATAATGTAAAGAAAATCGATTTTTATGGGTTTTTACAAAAGATAAATGCATTTTAGTGGGAAATTTTGTGGAATTGAATTGATTTTTGTTTTTTTTTTTTATTTTTTAGGTTAGTTTAAAGTATCTAAAGATTTGTTTTTGTTTTTTGTAAAAACTATTCAGAAAAACAACAAAATTGTAAAAAAAATTTAAATTAATGTGTTTTGTTTAAATTTAAAATGGAAATTGAATTTTTAGATGGAAATAAAAAATTTAATACATAAAAGTTATAAATAGTAGTAACGAAAGTTAAAAACAATTTTCTTAAGTTTTGGCTAAAAAAGTTATGCTTTTAGAAATATTTGAAATATTTAATGCTTTTATCTTTAAGTGATTATTATTTTAAACTCAATATCTTATATTCATATAAATTTATATTTTGGGTCAGAATTTTTTCTAAATTTTTTTCTATTTTTAGTGAAAAACGTGTTTAAAAAGTTGCAATTGTAATTTTTATTTGAACGAAATTGCTCCAAACGAACGCATATTCTAGAGAAATACCCCGATAATCTCGACTCACTCAAAAATATCAGAGAGGCAAATGAGCACTAAGTAAGAGTTCTAAGACAGTTTTAATTAATTAATTTAATTTCTTACAAGGGACAGTGAAATGGTTCAAAAGCTTTGCATTTATCTATACCATCTTTCTTTGGCTAGTGACAGATTTTAACACACAAGGCCCCTTGTTTTAAATTAACTTTACGAAGTGCTCCTAATACTAAAGAAAACTTTGGTTTTGAGGATTGAAATTAGGAAAGAATGTTTGGGTAACTGAGATTGGGGTTGAGAGTTATGTATCGAAAAATGAACTTAACCTACAACACATGAACATTAACTACTACAAATTAAAATGCATTACTTAAATACTCGAGCGTAGAATATACTTTTAGAAAAATATGTCAAGCCAAGAAGATTAGAAAAAGGAGGGACGCCCTACAAGATATTATAAAATACATAGTAGTTAAGCTTAAACACTTTAAAAAAAAACAATTTTATTGAAACTTCTATATTTTTTTTGGGATGCTTTTGTAGGTCCCAGTCTTACAATATGGTAAAATTACTAAGACGTTGGTGAAGATTTTAAAATAATTTATTTCCTTGTACTTTAAAAATCTCTGGATATATTCTCTTAAAAAATGGTTATAAATTTGTTTGCTGATCTGAATGTTTCCCTATATGAACCTTAGTCGATGAACGAATTGAACTGGGAGACTGAAATTAAGCAAGATACTGATTTGTGCAGTATAAAGAGCTCCATTGTTTCTGAGTTGGATCAGATTTTTTTTTAAATCTTCCATCATAGAATGTTTCCTGGTCCCGAGATATTATCTTTAGCTTTTAATAATAGTTGTATGGATATTTCTTTATTTATATGCTCTATATACTTCTTATTTCTTTGCAATGAAAAGGTCTTGGCGATTCGATAAATGTCTCTAAACCTTCAACGGGATCAAATGTTATCAATTTATGTTTAGACATGTATAGAAAAGAGTGTTGTTAAAATCTTTGATTAACATTTCTAAAATCTTCTTCTTCAGCTGCTAATCCACTACTGGATGATAAGCGATCACATGTTACTGTAGACTAGCAATGATGTTGGCATAATTTTCTCTGCATTGTGCACTATGTACTAATTCTACTATTGGGTTAATAGCTGTCCAGTTTCGGATGTTTCTAAGACACGACATTTAATTTCTACCTATATTTCTCTTGCCTTCTATTTCAGCTTGTATTATTAGCTAAAGTTCATATTTTGGACCTCATATTATGTGACTAAAGTAACTTAGTTTTCGACGCTTGATAATTAGAAACAGTTCTTTCGTTATATTTAGCCTTCCAAGAACTTCTTGGTTTGTAACTGTATACAAAATTTTCATTATTCTTCTTTATCACCACATTTCAAACGCCTTTAATATGTTTAACTCAGTCACTTTTAGTATCCACGCTAAAATAATCTTACTGAATATTTAAAGAAAATGGATATTGTACTAAAAATACTGATATTAGAATTTTACAAAAATTAACACTTGAAATTTAAGTCTCCAAGAAAAAACAAATTTTAAATAAAATAGTTTTAAAGACGTCTGATTTAAAGACCTCAGTAGTATTATTATTTAATTTCTTATTCTATTTTATTCAATCTTTTACTCAATTTTCTAAACATGTCACTTTTAAAGTCAAATGAATCTTTAAATACAAAAACAAAAATTTTAGATACAAAAACAAAAATTTGAGATAAATAACTGTTAAATAATACACAAAAACATTCATATATAATTTGTATATAAAAGAGTTTGTTACTATAAGGGATAAAAAACAAAAATAAACCCAATCTAATATTCATTGAAAGTTATTAAATTGGTTACTTACAATAAAATAACTAATATTACAATAATAATAACAACAAAAACAACAACAACAACAACTTTAATAACAAATTTCTCTTTTATTATTATAATAAATGTGGACATTTACATATGTAAATATTCTAAAATTTTAATACATATGTTACATTCATAAAATATTAACATTATATACAGAATAATACACATAGTGAAATACAAAACTGTATACATTTATATAATATTCAACTTTTAACTTTGTCATCAGTTTATTAAAATACTTTGAATGACAATCATAAAAGCCTTTATTTTGAAAAAAAGCAAAAACAACAACTATTTAGAGAGTAATTTTGCACAATAAATATTTTATGGGAACGTATCAAAATCCTAAGTTAGAAAATCCCGAAATTACAAAATCTCACATAATTCCAAATTTCAAAATCCTAAAATTACAAAATCCCATAATTAGATATTTTTAAAATTGATTACCTTCGGATAGAAATGTCAAAATCTCAAAAATAAATACTTTTGTAGGAAAGTCTGTACAAGCATTGACATATTATTGGTATTGATTTTAGAATTGGATTTAAAATCAGGAATGCCACTTTTTCCAGATTATTTATATAATTATATGTATATACGAGGTTTTAAATTAAAGGGGAAGGGCGTAGGATTTAAAATAAAAGCTATTAGCCTTTTAAAAAATGTCAATGTTTAAATATATATGAATATTCGAGATTCGGAGAAATATTAAAGTTGATGATAAAATCAAGTTTATGTGATTTTTCTAGAATATGTTTGAATATATGATTAAGGAAGGATTTATAATAGGTTACAACAAGAGGGTAATTTTTAAAAAAATAGCTAGCCAATGAATTTTGGATTTCCGAATAAGATTTCGTAATTTGGGATTTCGTAATGCGGGATTTTGTGATTAAGAATTTTGTAATAATTTAAAATTTTTTTTGGGATGTTGTAATTTTTAATTTCGGAATCTGTGATTTTTGTGTTTGAAATTTTGGGATTTTTGTGATTCGGATTTTGTGATTTGGGATTACGTATCCAAGCCACATTATCTATACATTCGTATATGCATAATATCCATTTAATATATAATATGTATAATATCTACATAAAATAACTGTAATTTTAGCATTTTATTCCATTTCAGTTACTTTGTAAAGTAATTTTGAAATTTGGACCATCATATTATTATTATATTTTTGGTCAAACCCTCTGACAACATAAATTTATTTGTTTGTATGTCTCTAAAAAATTACAAAAAACAGAACAACAACAAGGCAACAAAGCTGTAATCCTTTTTAATATTTTAAGTTTAAAAAAAAATAACTGTAAAATAATCATATATTCATTTTCAGTTCCAGACAACTTTAATAATATAAAATTCCCCCGTTCAATAAAATTAGCTTTTTTTTTTGGTTAAGTCAAATGGGGGATTCTAAAACTTTATATGGGGTCTTCTTTTAAAATTAAAAATACAAAAAAAAAAAAAAAAAACCAGTAGTCCAATAATGACTAATATGACTTTAAGCATTTAATGTTGAATTTTGTTATTTTATTTGTCCCTTAAATTTTACTGAAAAGGGTCGTAAATGAAATTTTATACACAATCAATTGATATAGTGGTCTTTTAAACCTCTTATTGTTATCCAATCAAATATTTTTCCAAAAAAAAACTCGAACCCTAATTTCATTGAAAATAAGTGACATTACAATTTTATTGTAAGAATGAAATTATATAATAGTACAGGATGTTGAGTAATAAGAGTGCTGTAAGTATATGGGGTTAAAGTTTATTTTTGAAATTAATTCAATTCAATGGCTTGCCATATGAATTCCTTAGATGATTTAGATTAGATGATTCCTAATTTGAGGAAACTTTCAAAATCGGTGAAAATTTTTTTTAATTTTAAGCAATTATTAAAGGGCGACTTAAAGTCCACGGTACTAAATAATACATAAGCTTAAGATAATGAACACTTACTAAAACATATATTAGAGATAATTAATGTGATTAAATACCAGTAACAATGTACAGCTTACCACTCATAGACTGTAAATCACTCCAATTAACAGTCAAAGATCTCCTATTTTCTACATTAAATAGAAGACTTCCGATGTTAATCAATCTTTGGATTATTAAAGGTAAGTACAAAGGCTTTTTTTATTGTGAATTTCAGATACAAAGCAGTTTCATGGAGCATTTCAAGTTCGAACATGAATAAGTTGATTTACGAATATACAGCTATCTTCCATTTCTTAATGAATAATTTGGTTTTTAATCAATGTTTCGAATATTTATCTACCATCTTCACTTATTAAAAAATTCTTATTATAACAAAAGTATCATGGCCTCAAATAAAATGAAGTAATGATAAAAATTATTATTTAATAATCAATAGTAAGGTATCCCAAATATAACAAGTTGTCCTAGACTACGTATAACAGTTAATTGCATAATATATCCACTTATAAACTTGTTTGTTAAAAATAGAAAAATAATATTTTGGGGTTTTACAGTTATATGACTTAAATAAACACCAATTTTGCTGCAAGGTAAATAGTATATATTTCAGCAAGGTAAGTAAGTATATTATTGCAGTGGCTGAAAAGTTGAAAAATGGAGGATTTGAATCTGCAATTTTCTGGTATAATATTAAAAATGTCATATTAAATTAAAAAACATTTTTTAATATTAAGCTCCGTATTAAATATTTACAGTTATATACTATTACTATTCTAATAGCATAAGCGATTAGGAATTATATTACTATTTGTCTGCAATAAAAATATGAATATTTTGCGTAACGAATTGAACATAGGGTCAAAATGTCAATTTTAGAAATACAATCAATGTTAAAACAAATTTACTACAACTGTTCTAAATTTATTGATAAATAAGATTTGTAAGACATCAATATTATGCTACAACATAACCCATAGACAAAATATTTTATGTAATAAATTTATTGTTGTTTATCTTGTTTAAATGATGAGGGGTGAATCTAATGTTATAACATTTATATTGTTTTTGACCAAACACTCTTAAAATTTTTTTTTATATTCCACTCAGTAATGGAAGGTTTAAGAGGATTAACCTATGTATTGACTGTTCTGCATTCTTAAATGACAAGTTATCATTTTGATGTTTTTTAATATTATTGCAGCATCTGCTACTATTGGACAATAAGAATATTGGCGAATTCTATATATAGTTTAAAAAATAATTATATTTTTAATAATTAACTTTTGTTATAAGCCAGGAATCACTCCTAAGAATATATATGTAAGAGGTTAAAGCAGACATTTCTAAAGTTTAATTATAAGGAATTAAAAATATCCCAGATAAATATCCTGCTGAACAATATTAATTTAAAACATATTAGTGTAAAGGGAATGAATCTATTCGCTTCTAAGCCTCAAGTTGACATGATGGAGTCAGCTGTAACACTATCATTAAGCACAAATACTTTTTTGTGAACGACTGGAACAAGCATAATTATGTTTTTCTCGAACTTTTGCTGCACCAGTTTCGCAAAATTTCCGCACAATATTACCAATTTGTTGCTCAGTTGGACAAATATGTCGAACATAAACATCGCGAAATTTGCGAAGTACGTTCTCCTGCAGTACGAACTTTTTCATAAAATACTTGAATAATTTCAGCACGTTTTTGTAATGTATACGACTCCATTATTATAAATGGCAAATCTTCAACTGTCAAAATTATATATAACATGGGTGCGTTCAATGTTTGCAGTCTGTTACACAGGTTCCTACATTTAAAAACTCTATTTGAAAGACCTTTATATGATTTTAAATATCAACATTTAATTTTTAACTCAATTCTAGATTTCTATGTTGATGATAAATTCGTATTTTAAAAACTTATGATTGGTATACATCCTATTTTGTCTAGGACAATCAAAATTTGTTTAATTTATAAAGGTCCCAAAATAATTTCTCGAACAAAATTTTGAACCGTCAAAAATCTGATGTCTTTGATGTCATTGATTATTCGATAAATTTTATTGGGAAAATAATGAACGTCAAATTGAATACTTGCTATATTTCAAAATCATTACTGAAGTACCGTTGGTATACACTAACCTCTTTGGTATACAAGAGGTTTCATTATCTTCAGAAAAGTTGAGGAAATATCCAAGCGGTTGGAGTGCAGACCTCTTATTGGAGGAGTCCAAGCTCGAATTTTTGTAAAAGTAAAAGTGCAAAAAAATAGTTTTATCTGGTATTTTACTTTAATTACCGAACATGCGAACAATAGATATTACAAACCAAATATATAATTAAAAGCAAAATATATTTAGTTCATAAATTATAAATCACAGATACATTAAAATTTTATTACCAAAAATTTAAAATAATTACAATATTATACAAAATAAAATTTTATCAATTGAAATCTAAAATATTCTACATGTGAAGTCAGATGCGTTTACACTAGGCGTTTTTAATGTATGTAAGAATAAGCATAAGAACAATTTTATAAATCGAATACCTCCCTCTTGTTTCTAAAAAAAACTATTATTAAAACCAACTTCTTAGCTATATTTCCAAAGATATTATCTTAACTTATGTATTTCCAATTTTTACCAGTATCATATTTTACCTTAATCTATTCAATTCAATTCGATTGAGTACATAGTTTAAAACTATTAATTAGATACTACAGATTAATATACCTTCAAGAGTTCTTACGGTTGTCGTATATAATATTACAGTTTATGAATCGAATAAAAAAAAATAAATCGATTATTTTTTGCTCCAATACTTTTATGGGATTCGCTCTATTTACAAATACATAACATACGGCGCTATTAACAATGAAAAGTAATTGAATCAATCCGCTAATATTCAAAAAAAAGTAATTAGAATGTTGACTCCTTTTTACGACTCCCTTTATAATATGCTTACACCTGGATAGTAATCCAATTTACTTCTACACTATATTTCTACATTAATCCACCGGAAAACTCATTGAATATGAGCTTGCACTCCCTTAAAAAAAACTTTAATTATAAAAAAAAAAAAAATACTTTAAGAAAACAAAGAAGCTACTCGTAATAATATTAAAATAATCAATGATAATAAATAATTAATTCACACTTAAAATTTAACCCTTTTTGTGTTATCCTTTTTTTTTGTTTTAATTTTTAATTCCTTGTCAACATCTGTCTAAAAATCTATTCTCTATATTTACAGTTATAGGTAACACTTTTTAATGTGTATAAAAAAGGATATGAATATTTTATTATTTTATAGATTTTTTGTTTTATTTATAGTTGATGTCAATCACTTTATTTTTATTCTGTAGATACACTTTTAATCAACTTTATTACTTGTTGATGCATGAAATGATTTTTACAAAAATTTTTTTTTTTTTTTTAACTAATTATTTCAATACAGGGGCAATATTATAAAAATTGAACAATACGAAAAATGCGTGTAAGTAGATTGTAATACCACTTATTAACGCACATTAGCACGTTTAAATATACTTATCTATAATTTTATATATATATATATATATATATATATATACATATATATATATATATATATATATAAACATAGACACACGAGTCTATTAAAAAAATGCAAATCATTGTAAATTTTTGTCACGCCGTAATTGTTTTTTATTATTATGTATATATATATGTATATATATGTTATATATTATGTACCTTGACATTATTTAATTAAGTATGTACGTGTGTTTTAATTTAATATAACTAATTTTATTAGTCTATAGAAAAATTATAATAATTTGTGTGTAGACACTATCAAAAAGTGGAAATAATTTGTAATTATTATATTAATAAAATTGATGAAACCCAATTAATTGTATTTTATTTTGTGAGGGGGTCACGGTGTCATTATTTCGAAAATCGAAATTATTAAAATTGAACATATAATTACTATATAGTTATAGGGTTAGTAAGAATCTTTCCTGTTTGAATTTTGGGTTTAGAAATCTTTGAAAATAAATACCATTTTACTGAAAGCAAATATTAATGCTTTCCTGTTAAAATATATTTTTTTTCGGAACTTATTAAATTTTCTAATGAAGTTACTGTTTTATTATTATTATTATTTGTACGAATTATCATCTTCAAACACTATAAACTACTTACTTTTTAAATAAAGTTTTCTAACTAATTAATCTGTATTGAATTTGTGGGTTGGGTCTGAAATCTCGTTTTCACAAAATCTCGTTTTTAGAAAATCTCGTTTTAGAAAATCGCGTTTTAGAAAATCGCGTTTTTAGAAAATCCCTTTTCTATATTCTGGAAAAAGTTGATAGTTCTGGTTTTGTATCCAAATCAAAAATCCTTAAAAACCAGATTTTTCAATTAAAAAAGAAAATTTCTTACAAATTCAGATTTTTCTATAAATTTTTTAATTTTCTAAAAACGTGATTTTCAAAAAACGAGATTTAAAAATAAAAGGTTTACTAAACCAACATTATGGAACGTTCCCGAATTTGTTTCTCGTTTTAAATGTGAGCAAGCCCTTTAAAAGATAAAACAACTACTGAAACTGAAATAATAAATTAATTAAGATTAAATTAGCTTAATATAGTAACAATTTAGAGCCATTATTTATACAATAATAGAGCATTAGGTAAACCTATTAGGTAAACAGTTGAATAATTAGTAAGAAACTAGCTCTTAGTTTTTTTTAAAACCGTAGTATGCAATAAATTATAATAAAGTACATTAGCTAAGCAAATTATATGGAGCTACTACTTGCCATGTGTTCAAATTAATGGTATAACCCATGATTAATAATTATATATTGAAAAAAAAATTACATTAATATTAAAATATAATAGACATAAAAAAATAATTTAATTTAAAAATATAACTCACAGATATAGAACACCATATAACTAAAATACAAAATATTACAATATAAACAAAAATAGAATTGTATCCATTGAAAAGCTTAGACGTTTCTACATGCTATAAGGCTTAGTATTATCTCATGTTTAAATTATGTCTGGAGTTCATGAAGATCAATTTTAAGAATAAAAATATAATATGTTATCCTCTTCCAACATGTAACCATGGTATAGACTGACTTATTATCCTAACAGCTGAATAATTAGCACTAAAAATATATATATATATATAAATATCATCGAAAAATTCCTGCGTGCCTGAGCTCTAACCTCTTCTTGAATAGATCGTCCTGATGAAAATTGACCTTGGACGTTGAAAGCGGGAAGAAAGAATTCACTTCATGCGTGGCCAAGACCTTAAATTTACTTGGAGCAATTTTTCCAAAATGTATTATTGTCTGCTCAGATAAATGCTACACCGTTTGAGATCAAGCAATAAAATCTTTCACATAAATTTTTGAATTTGTAAAGTATTATAACTCCCAAGAGAGGTCTATGTAGTACAAAAGTTCCTTGCTATCAATCTTTAATTGCAATTGATTATTAACATAATTTTTGGAATTTTAAACCTGAAGGAATTTTAAAAATTTTTTGATTTTTCAAAATGAACTCAGTACCTATACCTTCTTATATTAACATTTGATGTCAGACCTTAATTTTGAATTTTAATCTAAAAAAAAAGCAAAAAACTTAAAATTTACACTAATGACAAAAAAAAATACTAAAAAAAAAAAATTTAAAATGCCATCAACTTAACTATTTAACTGGTTTAACTGCTGGTATATAACACTTAAAAAATCATTCATTCAAACAACCACCAAAAATATGTATTTTATTATTAAATGTGTATGTGTATATATATATTTGTGTAGCTTTGTACATATAAGTACCCATAGATGTGCTTAAAATGAATATAATTTAAAAATTTGTCACGTGTACGCATTTAATCTTATTTTATTATATGCATATATATATATATATATATACATATTTATGTAAATATTAAATTATATTTGTCTACATATTACATAATATATATATATATAAATAAATAAAATTATCTTAAAATTTATTGATGTATTAACTAAAAAAATAACATAAAAACTATTACATTCAAAAAGAACAATTGAGAGCACAACCAACATACACTATACAAGCCATGCATCACATACCCAAAAAAAAATATGAAATAATTCCATTCAAAAAACTGTATATGAAAATTCGCATATGATTAAATCATTTTTTAAAAATAAAAATTGAATAGGGATGGAAATGGATAGATTTTTTTTTTGTTTTTGCCCATCTAATTTGATTTTATGCAAAATATTAAAATTTGATATTTTTGTTTTTTTTTGTTTTTCATTTACTGATTATTAACATATACTATATACATATTATGTATTGTATAATGTAACTAGTTCTATATTATTAATTCTGTATGTTAATCTTTTTAATGAAGACACTTCGTCAACGCTCTCTAATAAGTTTTTCTATTGTTTGTTTTTTTTTTTTTTTTTTTTTATTATTTTTCTGATTAAAATGTTAAATTGTGTCAATTATGTAAGTGCGTGCTCAGAAAATTTCACTAAAATATTTAGTTAAGGATTTATGAATGTATATGCATATGTATGTGTTAAGTTTAAATTATTATATTAGTGACGAGGCGTTATAGTTAAGTTTATTTAATGTAAGTTTTTCTTTCAATATTAACATAGTTTTATATAAATTTGAAAAAAGATATTAGATAGATGGCGTAAACTTTCTAGTGGATTTTTAATATGAAGGGTTAAATTTGAATTCTATTAACACTGAAAAGATTTTTAAAGTGGTTTTCGACTTGAGTCGGTTATCATTCGTTATTTGTACTTATACACAAATTCCAAATATGAATCAAACATTTTTAAAATGAACAAATATAACTTAACAAAATTGTTTTGTGTTGCAAATAGTTCAATTACAAGTTAAATAAATTAAAAGACTTATTATCACTTTTAACTCCTTAAGAAAGTTTTAATCCAGTTTATTTAATCGTTATATTCACTAAGCCGATAATTATTCGGCTGCAGTGTATAGGTTATGAAAACACAAACCCAGGCAATAGACAAATTTTATGCGCCATCTATTGTTTTACGCAAAAGCTTTATATATTTTGTATATAATTGCAAATAATATAACGATATGAACTATTACGATATAATTATACAATTTTACGACATATATTTTTTATTTGTTATTATCTGATCGGTTTTGGAATTCAAGATCTTCCACTTGAAACGTAGGCATCTTAATTACTACGCCACTGGTCAGACACTAAAATAAAGTTCAGAAATTTAAAATAATAATTTTCAAGGCTCTTACTTCAATTTCAATAATTATTTTGAAAATCTATAAAAAAAAACTTTAAACAGTTCGTTGGTTAAGATGTCGGCCTTTCAATCAAAGGGTCTCGGGTTCAAACCCTGATCAGATCATATCAAATAAAAATTAAATTTATTTTTGAAATAATTTTTTTTTTGAATATTTCTTCAAAGGAAGCAATGCTTACTTTCAATCTAAGAACGATTGCCAATGGTATATTTGTTTAATTTAAAGTGGTTATATATCCTGAAGTTACTGTTTTTAGAAGTAAGTACAATGAGTTTTTTTTTTGATTTTGCTGTTAAGTGACTGTGCTGAAAATGAATAATTTTTGAATAATGAATGATGGTACTAGACTAAAATACTGTGCTCAATTTTTATTATTGGTAGAATTTTTATAGAATACATGGTAGATACTAAATTAATTAAACATTTTTTGATCAGAAAAAATTAAAATACAACAATTCATCAAATTTGAGTAGCGATGAATTTTGATTTGTAACATCAATTGTTTTTCCCAGTTTAATTGGAAGATTTCAATTATTATATTAAAAGGTTTCAGTTATTAGAAAAGCTTTTGCTGATATTGGTTTTGAAAGTATTTAATGCGAAATAGTTTTTGTGAAAGTCTGTTGTGGTTATTAGTGGAGTAAAGTCTAAAAAGCTTTCAGTTTAGATTTCAGTAACAGGTATCTCTCTTTAAATATTAACAATTAGTAATTGTTTAAGAAATTTTTTGTTGTCATGGAAACAAATTTCACTGGTTCATAATAAGGGTTGGTATCTTACCGGTTTCAAGACCTGTCGTAATTCCGTTACCACTAGTACATATATTTATTATGAGCAGTACGGTACAATTGGCAACTTACACTTGAAAACTGGACATTTGATTAGGGAAAATTTCACAAAAGAGACATTTAACAAAGTGGACAGTTAACAAGATGACATTTAGCAACTCAACACTTGAACACACGACACTTTGGAATTTAGTATCTCACAACTACAACACAACTAGATATATAATAATTATTCTTGCAAAAAGTGCAATTTTAATCCTGCTTTTGAATCCAGTTCTTAAAACCCTGCCAATGCACAATCTGCTATACATTCTGTAAAAACCGAATAACTCTGACTGCCAAACGTTCCATTGTAAAAAAAGTTGTTCAGTGACCAAGTTGCAAAGTACCCTGTGGTTTAATATCCTTCTAACTGTCCATTAATCAAATGAAAGTTGTCAACTGGCTGGTTCCTTAGTATGAGATTGCGAAATTTTTTTGGAAATACTTTGTCTATCTAGCTTTGTCTGCTGCTATCATGATTCGTACGTTTTTTTTCAAGTAAAGCAGTATTTTTACTCTTATGGAGCATTGTCTCATAAATGTTTGTTCTATTATATTCTATCCAACTTAAGTTTTGTTTGTTTTTCCATCGTTTTTTGTTTCATAGTTTCTATAGTCATGTTAACCAGTTTAATTTTAAATTCATGTGCATATTTCTGTGAGATATTTGGTATTAATGAATGTTAAATATAAAATTCTGGTTTTATTTTTGTATAAAAATTAATTTTTAATTTTTCTTTTTTTTTTTTTTTTTCTTCCTGGCTCAAATTTTTTTTTGTGCATCTGTGTATATTGGCATGAAAATTTATTGCTTTAGTCTGCTTTTATTTTCACAACCCACTTGAAAATAAATTTTTTGATGAATTTAATTGCATCACAGCACAGTACCACAGTAGTACAGAGAACAGTATCCTATTATAGTATATAACACGTTACATTAAAAATCAAAAAAAAAAAAAAATCATAAAAAAAAACAAAAAAAGGACAATAAAATGTATTAATTTAAAGTATGAAATAAATTAAATGAGCGTGTGTACGAATATTATGCAATTGCGATCCGTACACTTGAAAAGTTAAAATTGCGTAAAATACCCAAAGGCAGATAAGTATTCTAATAACAAGTAACTATTATTATCTATTTGTTGTAACATATGATGGTTATACTGTTTCAATAGAATATACGAATATTTTACAAAATTTTTTGATTATGCAAATAACTGTTTATACATAATCTATCCATATGTAAATAGATATTTCATTAATGACAAAATATGTTTAGAGATTTTATTTTATAAAAGGGTTTCTGAAGAAATTTAAATTAAAAAAATATATGTTATACAATTTTTTCGTGTATCCAAAATTTTAATCCAATTAAAAAACCGCCTGAAGAGCTGTAAATAAGCAAACGAAAGTGAAAATATCTAACACTAATATCTAACCGATTATAGCCATAACAAGACTTCTTCAACTCGGTCAACCGTTTTTCCACAACCTCACCGAGCTTTCTAAACACAAAATCAAATAGCTGACTTCGTATCTGAACTCTTCGGATTGGATATAAAATCGCAAACAAAAACCTAGTTCATATAAGTGCAATAGGATCAAATTGGTGCTAATGGAGGCCTACGCGTAGGATATTCAAGGTTACAACATTATCTACCTACCTAACTGCTGAGAATAACTCCAACTAAAGTGCAATACTATTTCTAAAAACTTATTCTGTTAAATAGAATTATTTGTTAAATAGAATTAACCATTTTTTGTGTTAATTTACCCGATTGCATGAATTTTACTTGACGACCCATAATATAACTATTTTGAAAACATGCCGACAGAACTCGATCAAGTAATTTTCCTGGTTTTGTTGATATAATAATTCCAACTGGGTGGCAAAAACAGAAACCTCATCATATAACTGCATCGAGTGTTATTTTAAAGGAAGTTCCTACATAAGAGTATAAAAAATAAATAGTATTGTAATTAGAACTAAAACCTTATGTACAAATAAGCTCCTTTCCAATCTATTTCCTCTTCTTTTCTATTTTACTTATTTAACAATTTAAATTTACTAAAACTTAGGGTTTATATACGATAATTCTAACAACTTTCCTGGATTTAGTGTTAAAAGACATCACATAGTTTTGAATGTGCATATTTAAATTTCATCATACTTAATAATATTTTTAAATGAAAATATGGCCCAACTAAAAATATTTTCAGCTTTAAACAAAATTTTTTTTAGTAATATTTTTGGCGAAATTTATATGAGCCTATGTTCTGCTCCTTTTTCTTTTTTAGCTGAATTTTTTATTGATATATTATATTATACAACTTGCTATATAGATATGGTTTAGTTATCATATGTATACAATTCAATATTATATTGTATTCATAGGTATATGATATTTTTTCTTCTCGAATTTTTTTTGTTACATTTTTTTTTCTATGCATACTCGTGTATGTACCATTATTATTATTTTTTTTTTTTCAGAGTAGTATTATCATATTTTTTTTTCTGGTTTTTGAATATTATGTATTTAATTTTTTTTGGCATTTATACTTAGTTCATTATACTCTAACCTATTACATTATTTTTCCAGGTCCTTATTCAGTACACCTTCCCATTCTTTTATTGTTTTAGCTTTTGCAATCAGATTGGTTTCATCTGCATAAATATTGTAATTTGACATGATGTTATTATTTGGTATGTTCATTATATATTATAATAAATACAAAAGCGGCCCAAGAAGAGACCCTTGTGGTTCACCTGGTTTTATTTATAGCTCATCGCCCAAAATTTGGTTAATTTTAACGCATTGGGTCCTATTTGTTAAATAACTTTTTAATAAAAAACTATTATTTCCTCTTATTCCTATGTTCTCTAAAAAATTTAGTAATCTTGAATTATTTATCATGTCAAATGCTTTTGTTATATCAATAAATATCGCACCTACATAGAATCCATCATCTAATGTATCATAGATTTTTTCCAATGTTGCTGTAAAGGCTGACTCTGTCCAACTATTTTATAAGAAACCATATTGATTGGAATCAAAGCCAATTGTTTGTGTAATAAAATTTCTAAATCTAATATTAATAGCTTTTTCATATATTTTTGATATAGAATTTAAAATTGAGATTGACTTATAATTATTACAATCTTGATTCAATCTATATGATCGAATCTAATCGAGTTTTGCTTCAAAAGATCTATTTACGTATTAATTGAAATCTGTGGCAAAATTCAACGCATAGGTAGATATGCATAGAAAATATTTCGCCAGTCGTTAAATTTGATTTTTAATAAAATTTCATACTTAGTTGCTTTGTTTTTATTTAAAAATTTTTTTTTTTCAATTTTTATGGTTCTGTTGTCTAGGTGTTTCAGCTCTTAAAAGTCAACAGATTAAATTCAAAATAAATTCAAATAAAACACATTCACCCCCCCCCCCCCCCACATTTCGGGAATGATTTAAATTCATTACACAATGGAATGTAAAGTATATTGAAAATAAAATTCTTCGAGGTCAGAATCAAACAAAATTTATATCTTTACTTTGTTTATCATGCATAGAATCCTTTTGCTTTAAATCTCCTTCATTTTAGATAATCGTAAACTCAACAACTCAATAAAGTTTAGATCATCAATTTTTTATTTTATTTTCTACTTATTTCTGCAGTAACCCTTTTAAATAACTTTAAAATCAAAACTTATACTCTACATTTTAGTAAAAAAACAAAAAAAAAAAACGCAAATAAACTAAAAATCATTTGACAGATAAAATATGTATACTTTAGAAAAAAGCAATAAATAATTTCCAATTTGAAAAATTATTTTTTGTAGTTGTTTTGTTTTACCGGAAAAACCTTTTCAAAAACAGCATCAATGTTTATTAAGTGGGAGATGTTTTATTACTTCCTACTGTTTAAGTTTTCAACATACAATTCAAAAAAATAAAACAAAATTCACATAAATTTTCTTCAAAAAATTGTGCATATACGCAAAAATATTTTTCAATCCTAGTTTACATGTTATGAGAGAAATTGTTTTTTTTTTTTTTTTTTTTATTATTCCCATCTATTTCAATAGAATTGTGTATAAATACATACATACATATTTGTTTATAGGTATATATATATATAATATTTGATAAATATAAATCTTTATACCAGTTTATTGATATGAAAAAAGGAAACTTAAAACTTTGAAAATAAACTTGACAATGGTAAGTAGAGAACGTCAGCAAAAATGATAGAAAAAATTTCCTATACAATGATACCAACAATAGCAACAACTACAACAATAACAATACAATAGTATTAATAATAATAAAAATAACGGTATAAATTCTAGAAAAGTGAAAAGTTACGCAAAAGGATAATCATTGTCATTCGTTATTTCGAGAATAACAATATAAATGAAAGGGTCAAATTCAAGTACACAATAAAAAAATAATACAGTGGGTGACAAATAAATGTTAACAAAATATAATTTTTGCAAAGATAATTTTTTGAATAAATGGTATGTGGTTTGTAGACTTCTTAACTGCTTAGCTGATTCTCTTTAAAATTTGAATATAAAGATTTCTGGACACGCGCAGCATTTTTGGGCTACACGCCAAGTTAGAGCTGTGATGCAAGTATTGCTTAAATAAATTTAAAAAAGGTTTGACCGACTGACTTCAATTTTTTTATAGGCGCTGCTGTTTGACAATGGACTTGACTTTTTTAAGCGACTGGAAATTTGTAATTTGAAAAAAATTTTGGAAGCTAATTATATCCATTTGTGAGAAGTATGCTTTGACACAAAAGAAAGTCTCAAACATTTTTTTTGGTTGGTTCCGGTACCTTAATGCGGCACACCAACTTTTAAAATAGTTTTCACAAAACAGTTCAAAGGATTAATTTTAAATTTCCTATAACTGTTGTTCCTTAACAATGTAGTTGAAAATGGTGGGTTTCTGATAAATAATTTCAAGAAAATTAACATTTCTGCAAATGCATTCTGCCCATCTATTTATAAAATTGATTTAAAACTAGTTATATTTAATAAATTTGCTTAAAACTGCAAGAAATCAACTAAAAAAATCGTTTTAATAATTACTTCTATACATTTTTGAACCAACATTTACATTTGTGTAATTTTTGTATTAACTTTTTTAAATCAACATCAACTTCAAATTAAAAATCCATTGAGAATAAAATCCATAGCAACGTGCACCTGATATTAATAAGCTGCAGTTACAAACACAAGATTCTGAATGATATTAAAATGAAAATAAAAGGATAACAGTTTTAGGAAGCGATAGTAATAAATTGAAACCGAACAAATTGCTGTCTAAAGTTTTGCTCTTCGTACTAAAAGTATAATTTTTTATTTACAAGCAATAACAGGATGTCTAACTCTCTTGTAGCAAACAAATTTGAACAAAATAATTTTAATTTTCTATTTAATTTTTACATTCAAAATGTGCTTACAATTTAAACCTAAGTTATATACTCACTATTATCAAAGCTGTAGTAACAAATTCCATTTAACCCACTTTGATTTTCTGATTTGATTTTCTTACAGCATTCATTCCAAAGTTTTTAGAAATAATTTTCAACCATACACTTTTATTCATAAACAATTTTATGCGTATATTTTTGCCACCAACTGTACTTACACAATATTATTATAGTCTGTAAAACAAAATACAATATAAAAACATTAAGAAAGAAAGAGAGAAAAATATTCGTATTTAAAATAACAAAAAAAAAACAAATATGTTTTATGTTTCATGTGCCATTTTTGTATGAATTTATGTCCTTTATGGGATTTGCAAAATAAAAACAAAAAAAAAAAAAAAAAGAACAAATTAAGGGGTTAAATATTCGTTTGTCAGTTAATAGGATTGTATAAATGTTTTTTTTTTTTGTTACTGTCTTTGTTTATTTTCAAGTTTCAACTGTATTTGATTATAGGTTAAATATTTTGTTTTTGTTGTTGTTTTTACATTTTATTTGTGAAAATTGGTCAGGCAGGAGAGGGTTAAAAAAAGTTTATGAGTTGTAAATTATTTTTATATAATGTATCACTCCTTTTATTATTATTAAAATCATCATTATCAAAGATAGTGAAGAAAGGGGTACGTGAGAATGATACACTTAACCAGTTTGCATAGGACCCTTGTTTTTTTTTTGAAAAAATATTTTTATATGTTGGAAAATTAGCTACCATTTTTTTACGTTTTTTTGTTTAATCCAAAGGTCCTGAGTATCCTGTGATTTTTTTTTCCTGGAATATTGTTCTTTCTGAAATAAATCATAATAACAGGATAAAAGTGGGAATGATTTGTAGATTCCAAATATAATGTGCATTCAATTAAGGAAGAGGTGATTTTTTTTTTATTTGGATATAAATTGGAAGCATTATGTAAACAATTTGATGGTTTGATTTTGTTGTTGTAAAGTACAAATAAAAGAATATAATTTATAGCCGTTTGTAAAATACACTCCTGGGAACACTCTAGAGTTTTCTTTATTTTAAAATATTTTCTAAATTGCAATTATTGTGGTTGCATTGCAACCTTTGATTTCTGTTTTTTTTTGGAAGTGCTTAAGAAGGGGTGGGGTGTTGAAGTCGATTAAAAAGTCGAAATATTATCTGTTGCTTTGAGAAAATTAAAAATTTGATACTTTGAGAATAGGACGAAATGTTAAACTTTAATTGATTTGGATTTATAGCTATTAAGAGAATATGAATTATTATATTCATTTGAATTAATATTATATGGTTGGTGAGAAATATGTAAGTTAAGTACTAAAAGAAATAAAATTTAATTAAATCGTTATTCTTTTTTATAGGATTTTAATTTTTAAGCCCATATTTAAAAAAATCATTATTTTATATGATGAAAGCCATTGAAAATTGATTCTTGCGGATTAGTTTTGATCCTGATATTTATTCGTTCAAAAATGTTAAGTTCAAAGGCTTAGAGTTTTTTTTATCTGTATTATCCGATAAGCCCGTCTATTTTACAGGGATTCATACTGAAATAAGAAGCATTAAATTATTATTTTTTACACTAGTGTAGTAAATATTTGTTTTGGCATTCTTAAGATTTTAGAAATTAGTGGAAATGAGTTAAGTGGTAAATAAATTAGATTTAATAAAGGCGACAGAGTAAAGTAATAAAGTAAATTAAACAATCATGGAATCTTAATCTTTGTTTGTGAATGTGAAGTGAATGGTGATCAAGAGTTAGATTACACATAAAACTGACTTGACTTTGCATGAAAGAAAATTATTTCACGTAGATGACGTATTTGCTATTGTAAAGAAGAACAACTTATAAGACTTCTTCAACATTATCAACTCAATCCGCAAAAATATTGCATTAACCCATGAGAAAGAAAAAAATTTAGGAATCGTTATTTTTAGACATTCTCATCGGCAACCACCAAATTCGAATTTTTAGAAAACCAGGAAACACAAAAAGAGTCATCTCGAGTATACATCAAACCACAGTTACCAACACGAATTTATTTCACAGTAATATCATTATAATGTTGTAATATACTTTGAAATATCATATTATATATTTACTTCTTCTTGTGGATTAAAATTAAGAGGTACAGCAAAATTATAAAATGTTCAAAATCATATTAGATACACTAGATTTAGATAGACACTGGATGACTAAATTTTCAAAATTTCAGTAAATTTCAAATATAATATTTTAAAGTTTTATTTTATCATTTATTTTAATTTGATTCTAGAATCTTGAAGGCTTATCTGCTACCTGACTTTTATTTTAATAGGTCACAAGTTTTCAAGTAAATTTTTAATTGCTGGATGTTAATTTGATTCTTGCATTCCACACTTTTAAACAAGCCTTGTTACAATATGTTCTAAAAAATAATGTAATAATTATAACAATTTGATTAGGTTCGAGTTAAATTTTGTGTGAAAATAAAATTAATATGTGTGACGCTATTAATTATGAATTGTAACTAATGATTTCCTTAGTACTTCCCAAACGGTGAGTAAAGTGCTGCAGTCAAAGTTCACGGGAAACATTTATAATACAAAAAACAACAAACCCAAAAATTAAGAACAATGAAAAGCAAAGTGAAAGCGACATTGAATAATCGCTCTACCTATCAAATAATAAAGCTTTAAGTAACAATCTTCCGGGGTTTGGAGTCTGTATTATAAATAAGTGTTGCACAGTAGATTTAAATATATTATTTGTGCAGAATATATACGCTTTAACTAAGCAAATATGTAAACAACTGTATTTGAAAGTGACTTATCACGAGTGTTAGTACTAAAAATTTATAAAGGATTTGTAAGGAGAACCATTGATCTAAAGGATCGTCTCATAAAAATGAATAAACAATCAAATTATATTCTTTACTTTTAATAGAATCCCTGCTTTTGAATTATTGGAAAATTGTATTTTAAATACATTGTATTTAATCATATTTAATTAATAGATCTAGATTGGTGCTCTGATGTAATATCCTATGTCATAAATGAACACACTAAAAGGAGTTAAAATCCTACATTGGTACCATACTAATTCCTAACTATTAGTGTTAACATCTCATGTCCCATTTTACTTTAATAGCAATTCAATTTATTATTTCCAATATGCACTCGAATAGACCTTCCTATTCTTGTTATTATTTAGTTGTAAAAATTCCAGAATAATGACAACAACAAAAAAAACACTGTAAATAAATTGAAATCCATTTTGAACCTTTTGAGTTCGGTGTGAAATCCTATTTATAGGATTAGCTAAAATAAAAGCGAACCTTTAATACAATTGGATGATTTAAACAAACAAAAAATATGATTTGTATGGGCTCGAGTTAAAATGTAAAAAGACAAAGGGAACTTTGAAGTTACACAAAAAAAAAATAAAAAAACATTCTGAGGACCCAAAGCAAAATAATTGTTATTTATTATCCATTTGAGACAGAACTGGTCCCAGGTCATTCACAATAACAATTACCTTTTTAGTTAAAAAATAAATTTCACGCATATAGGTCGAATGCATACACATACAATGTTTGGAACAATAGATTGCTATTGTAAATATTGAAGCGACCACACCGTATATCCATTGGAAAAATTTTAGTCTATGTTTTGTTTTTTTGTTTGTATTTGCGTTTAGGGTGTTGGTGTTATTTCAAAAAATAAAAACACGACTTTCTAAACTTTCTATTCACGATAGAGTGTCAGATTATTACAAAATACATTTGCAATAGTAAAAGTACAGATTTAAAAAAAAAATAATATTGATAATGTCTCAAAGGGTTGATTTTTCCTATTAGTAGAATACATGTTATTATAATATATGTATATATATATATACATATATATATATAAATTTTCTATTTTCATTTTTGTTTTCCCATTTGTCGGAGTTCTTTGTAAAAATTATCCATGGTTTTTTCAAAAAAAAAAAATGTGAAAGCCCAGTTCGTTTTTATTAAAAACTTTGCACTGGAACAAATGATTACTTTGCATTTGTTACTTTGTGTTTGTCTGTTAGTAAGCAATGTACAACCTTTTGTACTCTAATACCTATTGTTTTCAATTTTTAGAACATTTTCAAAAATTTTTGCAAAAATGTGCCTTTTTAGCTTTACTCTGTTTGTCCGACCGTCCGTATGTTTACAAAAGATTTTGCACCATTTGAAATATTGAAAAAAAAAATAATTTTATAGATGATTATTTATTAGATAGCCCCAGTGCAGAGCTACAGCCCCCAAAGTTGAAAAAACCTTATGTTTAAGTTGTTATAACAAGAGACTATTAGGTGTATTTTCAATCTGAAAACGGCAAAAGATAGCTGGTTTTATAAGCTTTTAAAATGTTTGAAAGGCAAATGTTTAGTGTTGCAAGATAGGGAATCTTCCCCCTTGAAGGGCTATTAGGACTTAAAAATTAAACCGTTTATGTTTTTATAAAAGAGTAACTTATTCACCAGTGTATGTTTTTCCAAAATTCAACGTTGACATTGAAGCTCCTGCAATATATTTCGCACTTGTCAACAGGTTTTCTTGAGTGCATTAGGATTATATCCTGAGTTGATTTCACTATTATTCATAATTATTAAATTGATGAAAAAACTAAATTATATTGTTCAGTAAGAAAAAATTAAAAACCCTTGATTTTTTTCATTACTTGTTATTTTCTTTTTCAATTGTTTATATTTTTTATTTTATTTTTCATTTGTTTTTTGTTTACTTGTAAAAAAAAATAACAACAACAAAATAAAAATTTAAAATAAGGATCGCTTGCTAACCGTTACACAGAATGAAAACTCTATTCAATTCTGGTTTTTATTTTTTTCCACGGTTTTATTTTTTAGAATATGTTTGCAATTCAGTGAAATTTTTCAATAGGATGAGGTTAAGTCCTATTTCTAACTTCTTGTCTAACAATTTTATTCACAATCTCATTCTATTTTTTTTTTTTTTGTTTTTTTTTTCTATTTAAGGGCTTTAAATTATTCACAATAATAAAAAACAAAATAATCATAAATCATAAAATGGAATTATTGGGGTTGAAATTGTTTGCAATGCAAAAAATTATGAAAAAAAAATTTTTAGAAATTATTTGAGCAATCAATTTTGTAAGTTTCAACGTGGAAATTTATTAAAAAATATATTTACATCGAATCGTAGATGCACTGGAGAAAGTTGAATTAATTTATCCGAATTTGAATATCGTTGCTGCCACAGGTACGATTTCAAATTGACATTTGACAGTATCAAACATCAGTTGTCAAATTCAAAATAATCAAAATAATTGTGTATTTAATACAGTTAAAGTGTTCAAAATTTTATCATTTATCTGTGTAAAAAAATAGTGTTGGTTGATATTTTGTTAAATTTGGTTCTGAAAACAATGAAAAAAATTTTACCCCGAAGAACGAATTAAAATTGAACAAAAGATAAAGTTCTTTTCAGAGCTATTTCAGAGCTTTGTTGCCTTTTAAAAATTTATAAAGTATATAAAACCAGATATCTTTTGTCGTTTTCAGATTGAAAATACATTTAATAGAACTCTTGTTATAACAATTTGAATATAGGGCTTTTTCCAATTTAAGTTTGATGTAAAGTTCCGACCATTGTAATTTCGGAATCAGGAGTCGGCCGTACTTGATTGAAAAGACAAAAAAAGATTAAAAAAAAGTTTCACTGGGCTATTTATAGGGTCAGGCTCTATTTATTAAGATTATATAGGTTCTATTAAAAAAAATTTGTGATTATTTTTTTGTCGGTCCGGCTACTGGGTTCCGAGAAACGGCGATTTTTTATCAAAAATTTGTAAAAGTGTAAGAAACTTTATTTTTAATGGAATTTTATTTTTTTTGGATTTTTAAGTTACAATTCCAAAAATACCCTTCTAGAAGTTTAATTTAGATAGATTCGGATAGAGTTCCACAACGGTATTTTAAATCGGAGCAACATCGTTTCAGAACTTTTAATTTTGATTTCATTTCGTTCCGAACCCCGGTTTTAATCTTAAGTTATTTTTTATAACCTAACTTTGCGTTAGTAGATTTGCTTAGTATCGGAATACCGGATTCGAATTCCAGTTTCATTATTACATTGGCCTTATAATTTGTAATATAAATTAAAAAATAAAATGTTTTTAAAATTTAAAACACTATCTAAATTATAAAGTTAATATTTGAATATTTAAAAATCGGATCCAAAAATCGGATTCAGACCTTAAACCTAGATCGAGTACAATGTGTTGGTTCCAACACTAGTTGACAAATTATGAAAATGGTTTAATAAAAAATTTTGTAGATTTATGAAAACGAATCTTAAAATTTAGTAGTCCTACAGATTTAATATTTTAAGTTAAATTTAAAAGAATTTTTAAGCTGATGAATGACGTAATATACAATGACGTAACCGAAATACTTGAACTCTAAAATTTTTTTTGTTTGGCACAAATAATCAAATCAACACCTTTGTTCATTAATTTAATATTAATAAAAAAAAAAAAACCATAAACCACTTTTATAAATCTTTACCGTGATTTTTAACTTTTTTTATTGTGCCTTTTTTGTTATTTATCTTCTTTTTTTTTTTTAATTTCTTATGTTGAAATTTAAACTCTTCAATTGCCTTCCGGTGTTATACCCAACAAAAACAACAACAACAACTAAATAAAATAAAACAAAAAAAAAAAGGAGCAAAATAATTTTTTAATCTCTTTGATTAAAAAGTTTTTCTATTTTCTCACTCTTTCATTTTTTATTTTAAATTTTTTTTTTTTGTTAGGGCCTTTTTTTTCTCTAAAATACAAGAAACCCTTACAGAACAACGCGTCCCAACATTACAATATTGTAAAAATAACAACAACAAGAATGCACAGTAGAACCATTTTCAGTTATACGAAAATGGAAAATATCCTATAATTTTAATATCGCGATTATATTAAAGGGTATAGAACAAAAACAATATACGGTGTTTTTTTTTAGTAAGAGAAAGGGTAACGGTACTTGTGAGCGTTGGATAGAAGTTAAAAAATGCTAACGATTGCAAAACGATAGGAATTTTTTATTTTTAAGAGATACGCAAATTTAATATAATATGGTATGGTCACACGACTGGCACGTGTTTTAAGTGGATTTTTCATTAGTTTTGATTTCATGAACGCGAAGAATTTTTAGACAAACAATAAAAAATAAACATTTAGCAAAGAAGTGGATTGAACAAAAAAAAATACAATTTCATTACTGAATTTCGCGATTATAAGTAGTTCTTTTATTTTGTTCTAAAATTTTTTTTTATTTTTATTTTAGTGCAATACCGTGATTTTGGATTTCTAGTGAAAAAGTCCTTCTAGCTGGTACACTTTTATTAGATATTGTTATATAAATTATTCTTGTGGAATCAGTGGTTTGCAACCTTTTTTATTTCTTTGATTTTTTTTATACTGAAAGAACTTTGGTTACTAATTCCTTTCAAAAGTAGCGGTACAAAAGAGTCGTTAATCTGGTTTTTGAACATAACCTTGTTCTTCAATATAATTTCACAATTGTGGTCAGCAAAGATACTCTCGTCAATCTTGTAACTTTGGACGATTTCCCAAATATTGAATCTAAAAAGTCTAAAACACAATATTAATTACAATAGTATGCGGCATCGATTTTTTTTTAAAGTGTGTAGGGAGGGTTTCGTCCTTCCAAAATTACTAGAATTATTATTAGGTATTTGTAGTATTAAAATTGCCTATTCGATTTATTCTAATACTTAAATGAAATTATCAGAACTTTATCTGTGAGTTATTAGAACCAATTGAAAATTTTAAGCCGTAAAGATTAATTTTTTATTTCTTTGTAATTTTTATTTTTAATGTTGTTATAATTTTTTAATAGATTTTAGCGAAATTAGAGTAGAAGATTTCAAAAAATTTGAATAAGAAGATGGGTCGTGATAAAAAGGTTTCAAACGACTGTAATGCACATGTTATTTTTTCAAGCCCATAATTTGGTGGGCACTTTTTTTTATTAATTTTTTTTTTCTATTAATAAAAATTTTTCTTTTAATTTTTGTAGTTACAGTGTTTTATTTTCTAATTTAATCAAAATTGTTTTCTTTTTAATGGGAGAAACGTGCTTGAGAGGGCCATTTTTTTTTTCAATAAAAAAAAGCAATTCATATTTTTTTAATAAATATTCAAAAGAAAATAATAATTTAAAAATTGTTTCTATTTCAAATTTTATGTGTGTGTTTGTATGTTGAAGTAGCAAAAGTGTGTTTTGAAAAACTGAAGCTTCAAAAATTGTGAAAATTTAGATGGAGGTCCAATCTCTATTGTTTCAAATTTAAATATTTTTAAATCAAAATTTTTAAAATAATAAATTAAAATAATATTACAATTTAAATCTTATATAAAAATACCCATGTATTTAAGGACATACGCAACAAAGTAATACACTTTAATACTATGCGACTGTGATTACTTTGTACTGTGTTTGATTACTTGAAAGGGTGACAAAATTAGGTTTCTTTGCGCTACTTGAGAATTTTTCAATGAACTATAAAAGTCGTTTTTTTAATGATTATTCGTATTTTGTTGGTTGTTGTTATTGTTTTTTCTGATAAAATTTCAATTATTCGTTAAATTACTTTAATTACAACATTAAATTACAACAGGATAACGAAAATTTTCTGGATTGTTAAGTTAAATCGAAAGTAATGAGTAACGTAATAATGGCTGTTTTTTTGCATATTTTTTTGTTTTGTGTCCATTTCCTTCTATGAAATTGTTTGCAATTATTTCTAAAATAGTTTTTGTGCAATTAAAATTGAGTTAATTATAAAAAATATTTTATATTATACAAAGTATGTTTTAATTTTAATTGGGTAGTGTGTGTGGGGCTCGTGTTCTTAAATTTAAAGTTGGTAGTAATTTAAAATTGTAAGAAGGTGTGTTGATTTTAAAAAAAAAAATCTATTTTAATTAAAATTAACTTTATAATAAGATTTGCAGTATACAGTATTTTTCTCTGATCTCATGGTCTTCTTTTTATTATCTTCAGTTTGGCACACATATCAGGACCATAAACTTTAATAAAAGTGATTACGAAAAATTGATTCTTAATCTGATCTTTTAGAAAAGCATATAACGTACATTAGATCAAATATAATGTACATATTTTAGTTGGAGTTCCCAAACCTGGGATAACTCGACAAAGCGTATAATATAGAGTGGCAACCCCTTAATAAATGATTGCAGTGTATCCCTAAACCACACTGCACTTAGCCATCGGTGCACCACCTGGTCACTAACCTTGTTTTGGCCGTTTTATAGATGCATTGTAGTTGCGAACATTTATTGCAAAGAATCAAACAGTTAATACACTCTCTCAAAGTTTTCCAACGTAAATAAGAAGTGCGACCGCAGCTCATTCATTTACCATTGAATTAATAAGAGAAGAAAGCACAGTTTATGATAGTTTGTTTTTTATAGGTAGGTCGCTATTATGGAAGCAGATGATACCCAAATGGATAATTTATATGTGTAAGGTTCTAAAAGTTTTAAGAAGAAGATAAACATCCAGCTTTTTGATGTGTTTTCTCTGTATTATCCCCTGGGGGAGCATAGGGCTTCCACAAACCTTCTGTATCGCACTCTATTGTGAGCTAGTTGTTTTACTTCTAACCACCTTCTGCTGCTATTCTCAATTTTTTTTAGCGAATGACCTTCTCCAAGTTATCCTAGGTCTACCCACACATCTTTTGTCCTGTGGATTCCAAGGTGTTTATTCTCAAATAGGTACTTGGAGCCTTTTTTTTGAGGAGTTTTTGAGTAGCCATGTTTCACTGCCGTAGAGAAGAATCGATTTCACACAGGCTTCATATTTTCGTGTCTTGGTGCCTTTTGTTATCTGTGGTGATCTCCAGATTGCCCAAAGTCTCGCGAACGTCATTCGTGCTAGTTTAATGCGATTGTTAATGTCTTCTTCAGCTCCTCCGCTTGTGGTGAGGATACTACCAAGATAGTTGAAGGTGGTCACATTCTCTATATTTGTGTTAATAATTACTAGGGAAATGACGCTGCCAGCGTTCAACCTGAGGTACTTTGTCTTTGCAATGTTTATGTTCAGTCCAACTTTATGTGCTTCCGTGTTTAGGGCGTCTATTTTTGCTGCATGTTCCTGTATGTATGTGCCATCTTTATTATATCCCTAAAATATTTTTACCTGTATCTAACTGGATCCATACTTAACAAATCTCGTTCCCAATATTCTTTCCTAATCCTAAAACCAACAGTAAATTATAATTTGGAAATGGGAAATGACGCTGCCAGCGTTCAACCTGAGGTACTTTGTCTTTGCAATGTTTATGTTCAGTCCAACTTTATGTGCTTCCGTGTTTAGGGCGTCTATTTTTGCTGCATGTTCCTGTATGTATGTGCCATCTTTATTATATCCCTAAAATATTTTTACCTGTATCTAACTGGATCCATACTTAACAAATCTCGTTCCCAATATTCTTTCCTAATCCTAAAACCAACAGTAAATTATAATTTTAAAACCCATTCCTAATTTGATTTCAAAAAGGAGGTGAGGTTGTTTTAATTCATAGTGTTGCACTTAGATAAATGCAAAACTTAGATAAACAAAACAAAGAGTCATAAAACGTCTTCTAGTTAATCTGTTAAGAGGATCCAATTTGATGTGAAAATTTAATTGGCATGTTGATCATAACAAATAAAAACTTTAAAGAAAAAGAGCTTTCTCTAAGGAGTGTGAATTAAATCTGTAGTGTTATATCATTTTTACGTATTAGAAACCATTTAAATGTACCTAATAATACCCACGCTTTAATATTAAAAATAACACCCACACAGAAATTTTCTATTATTAGTCTTGACTTTTAAATTTTTCACAATTTTTATGTTTACACAAAATGTTTTCACCTAATTATTTAATACTTAAAATACATTCTGAATTAATTAGTACATAGTAATATAAAACAAAATTATTACTCTTAGATACTTAAAAAATTTAATAGGGAATACTTGAATAGAAAAAAAAACCAATACACGTTCCTAATTTATGGTGAGTTTTTTTTTACGAATTATTACCTATAAAATACGAGTAATTCTGAATTATTTTAAAGAAATAAAAAAAAAAATGTTTTAAAAATAAAAATTCGCGTAAATATAAATAAAATATCTAAGAACATAAGTGATAAAAAATGCCAAGGGTTTTCAAAAAAGCACAATATCTCAATATTTTACTCCTTGCAGCTAGTAAACAGCAAGCGTCACAAAAAAATCTTCATAAACGACTGATACTAAATTCAAGGAATCATAATGCCTCCAAACTTAAAATTTCTAACTTTTTTAATTTTTCTAATTTGAGAAGATTTGGGTTTATTTGGTTTTCATAAATTAAGTTGCATAACGGTAAATTAAAGTATCGTATAGCAACCCTATATATTTATTTTATATAATATACCTATACTTATAAATCTTATTAAACCAGCTGCCTCTTACCGCTTTCAGATAAAAATATCCTATTAAAGTCTTGCTATACCAATATATAGTACTTTTTTAGACTTCCGGAGGCTGAAGCTCTGTAACAAATGGAACTATAGTAAAAAAGTTGTTCTATAAAATTTGTTGGTAAAATGTTTCATTTTTTAATATTCATACAGTGTGGGGAATCTAACTTCTCCCAAACTACAAATTTCTAGCTTAATATTTAAGAAGATTTGAAAAATTTATTTTCCGAAAATTGAATTGTATAACGGTAAACTAAAGTATCGTATGGCAACCCTATATATTTATTTTCCATATATTTATAAAGCTTATAAAAATAGCTGCCTTTTACCGCTTCCAGATTGAAAATTTGTCTTATAAAAATCTTGCTATACCAATTTAAATATTTTTATACACTTCCGGAGACTGACGGACTTTAACGAATGGGCAACAGAAGAAAAGTTCTTATAAAATTAAACACTTTATCTTCCATGAAATTCGTAGATAAAGTGCTTAATTTTTTAATTGATATGGTGTAGAAGTCTTGTAAACGCACAGACGGACAGATTGAAACTATATAAGGCTTTTTCAGACTTTCGGAGGCCGAAGCTCTGTAACGAATGGGACTATAGAAAAACCGTTGTTCCATGAAATTCGTAGTTAAAGTGTTTAATTTTTTAAGTTCATACGGTGTAGAAGTTTTGACGGACATAGGGTTGGTCGGACAGAATGAAACTAAAAAAGGACATTTTCATATCATTTTTTGAAAATTTGCTTAAAAACAAAAAAACATAAAAATACCTAACGTTACAGTTAATAAATCGTGCAATTAACATTTAACATTATTTTTTTATAAATTTTACTCTTGTATTTGTTTTTATCATCAGGACCAATTTTTATAGCAAATAAATGTATTTTCAGTTATGTACAATACACATATATTTCAATTTTATTTTTTTTATATCCTTTCATATTTTGTTATTATTGTTTTTGTTTTTTTTTACTGTTATTTTATACATAGTATGTATTCCGTTTTTCTTAGCTCATAAATTAAAATGAAACCATCAACAATGATAAATGTGTTATCCTTAATGCTTTCATAACGATGTTATACATAAAAAAAAAAATTTTGTGTTTTATTATTTCGCAATTTTTTTATAATTTTTTTGCATTTTTTATTGTTTTTTTTTTTTTTTTTTCTAATTTAACTCATTAACAGTAACCTGACTTGAACACAAATACATAATGAAAAATGAAAAAATTAATAAAAACATAAAAATGAAAAAAAAAACACGCAAAAAAATTTTTATAAATTTTACTTTTCCGTTTACACTTAATTCAATGTCCTGCAGTCAGAGGTCGTACAAAAAAAAAAAATTAAAAGAATGAAATTAAAAAAAGGACAAAGACAAAAAGAACAATTTAGCAATTAAATATGAAAATAATTTTTAATAAAACAATAGGCTGACTGGTTGTTCTGGTAAATTATAAGGTCCAAATCTTTTTTTTTTTTTAATAATTTAGAAAAGCAATATAAGCTATAAGTATCTGGATCCTATACGTATGCTTTGATGTTTAATTTACAAGTGGGGAATGCAATAGTGAGGACTGGAGGTTTTCGACGAAGTACGGGAGGAATACCATCATATGTGATCAAGCTTTTTATTTTGGTTTAGTTTAAAAGCCTACTATAACCTTACAATTATAACTATTCAAAAACTAGCACTGGAATCTATATAATTTGAACCGATTTATCAATTAAATCTTGTAATCGTGTTTTTAAATCGCTCTATTATCTCTACATAATTGTGATGCACTTTTTAACATATGCTCTTTTAAAAGGGTTTTGATCTTCTCGATTCTTTCAACATTTTGACCATCAAACAGTTTTCGAATTTCTAATTGAGGCGTCTTAAAAGTTAATGGACGCGTTTTAAAAAGTTTTTAATTTACACCTTTAATCTTCCACATCGTGTTTTTGACGTTTTAGAGAAGTATCAATCTTTTGTCAATGATGTGCCAAAAGTTCCTTAAATAACAGTTCTTTTGTAACTTATGAGTTATGACTTATTTAGCGTGTCAAAAGTGGCATAATAACTCTAGCAAGTAAGTCAAAAATAAGGCATAATACTGTTAATTAAAAAAACAAATAATGTCAGTTGAATTTATTAGTTACCGGAAATTATAAGTATTTGTATATTTGCTTATGCGAGATTTTATGTTTCGAGGAATCAAACCGTTTGTTTCAAAATCAAAGTTAGAAAATATATTGTGTACTGTTGTATGTGATGAACATAAGAAGTGATTTTAAAGTTGGTTGCATCAACATGAAATTAATTTGAAATTTCTGATTAGGTTAATGGTAACTTAAAAAAGCGTTTTATTTAATTATTTTTTTAAAATCGTTGAAGAACTTTTGACTGTGATTACTCTAAGCCACCAATGTACAGATAACCATTTATTTAGTATCTTATCAACAAGTTATCAAACAATACAAATGCAATGGTCTCTTTTGATGTAAAACTCATTTCGTGTTGGTCCATAAACCCTTTGCTGCACAAAGACTAAATTACTTTTTTTTAATTTTAGCAGTTCTTTTTAAAAACGGCTTTTTTAACGAATCGAGTTCGTCTAGCACGAATTGCTCGAAACTAAACGATTAGGTTTTGACTGAAATCACAATAACACTTGATAGGTTGTGCTGCAAAAGGTTACCGGAGCTTGATAAAAAAGTTTTTAATTATAAAAATAAATAAGTATCAAACAATATACGATTATAAACTTAAAATTATTAATTTAGGACATCTTTATACTTTTTACTATACAAAGTCATAAAAATATTACAAAAATATGATAAAAAAATTATATACTGTGTCCACCACAGAACCAACCGCTATTACAAAAAAAGCAAACAAATTTTTATCAAAACACTTGTTTTAACGTTTTTCAACAATTAACGTTTAATAATTAAAATTTTTTTGTATTTTACATAAATGTATGTATCTAATACAAAAATTATTCTAATTAAAGTAACTTGCTATTGTGTTAATAATTTCCAACAAGATTTTTGAAAAATTCCACTAAAGACATACGGAACTATTTTTATTTGTCGGAAAAATTTTATATATGCAAATAATGTAAAAATATGTTTAAATTAGAATGATATTTGGACTTAGAGACAATTTCACTAAGTTTTTTAAACTTCGTCGGATTAAAAAACTTTCTATAGAAAAATCGTAGATCTTTATTTTGTGTAACAACTTTTATATTATAAGTGTTTTGTATTTATTCTTGGTTTAAAAAATATTCGAAAACCTAAAAATCTTCCTAGAGAAGAACTCCTTGTGTTTACCTGATTTTCACCAAATGCTTATCAATATATTAACATCAAAATCTTATATACAAAATTTGAAAACATTCCGCTCAATTGTTTAGATTATATATAACCATGTGCACAGACAGACATATGTATTACGTATGAACATAGACGAACATCATAAAAAAATGGATTCCTGTATATTTTATAAGTTTCTGTACACCGGAGCAATGCATATATGTAAGAATCTCAGTATTAAATTTTTGGTGCGAAAACAATACTTATATTTCATATAAGCGGTTGGTAATAATATGTAATTAAAACAAAATACAAAAATTAAACATAAATTGCGAAACATAAAAAAAAAAAAATATCAAATAACTGTTTAGAAAAGTGAAAATATATGTAAGTATATGTACTATATCTTCTATGTACAATAAACACAGTTAACTTACAAAAAAAAATGTTTGCTTACACATAACATAATTTTTACTTGTCTTGAATTTTAAATAGTTTTCATTTATCGTTATTTATATTTTCATATTATATTAGAAATCTACAAACATATATTCTCTGTAAAACGGACCGTTGATTTATACATAAAAAAAAAAAAACAAAAACAAGTACAAAAAACAAAAAAACATAATATAACATAGCAAGGATAACGCATCACATAATTTTTTTTAATTGTAAAAACTATAAAAATAACAATGAAAAACAAAAAAATTGCCTCACGACATTTCAAAAAAATGTTAACTTCTTGTATTATAACTGTAACCTGTAAGCTTTTTAACGGTATATTAATAAAATTAAAAAAAAAATAAAACAACAATAATAAAAAATACAGACATGAACATTATAAATACACATATAATATAAGAAAATTATTTATTACAAAAAAAGAAATGAAATGTTAGAAAAAAAAAACATAACGGGAAAGTAATAATAACGGTATACAAAGGTAGAACATAATTAGTCTCTCGTATTTTATATGCTTTTTGTTTTTATTTATTATTTTGACTTAACTAGAATAATTATGTTAATGGTGGAGATGACCATTTTTTATATGTTTTTTATGTTGCTGTTTTTCAATTTTTAATTCATTCACAGGACGCGGTATCCTTTTTTTTTTAGGCATTCTGAACATTTGTATAATTTTGAAAATTTAAGTTACAAAAAGAAGAACAAATAAAAATAATTAAAAGGAGCAAAGTAGAGAAATGTTAAAATATATTGAGTCTTCCATATTAAAAAAAATGTTGAAAAAGGACCCAGTGTCCAGGACTAAGGATGAATAATAAAGGAATGATAAAAGAAGTACTTCCGTTTCGTAAGAGTTACCCCTGCATCATTATTGGTAAAACCAATATGGAAGCATATAATGGAAGCAGAACAATATGTGTGCCACATTTTTTTTTTTTTGTTTTTTTTACGAGTGAAAGGAACGCTTGAAAGTCCCCTATTGAAACTGTGCGGTGTTTTCTTGGGTATTGCGCGTCTTTAATACACCAAACCAACACCCTTTCCGAACCAAATTTTCGGAAGTAACCTGTGATAAAAATGTACAGTTTGGTTACAGGTATGGGGATATTGAGGTATTTTGGGATTATGGGGAATTCCATAAGCCGCGTTACACTATCTTAATAATTCGACACAGCAGGAATATTTACATCTTCAGAACTGGTGTAAATCTGCTAATTGCTTACAATAACTAAGTATAGTACATTATTAACTGAATAAGATAGAAAAAGAATAAGTCAAATCTTCGATGAAAATATGTTACCGCTGATTTTTAAGAGACTTAGAATTCTTTTATTGATCGTAATGTAGGAGTTCTACATCTTTTAAACACTCTACAAGTTTCCCGTTTATCTGACTTCCTGTCTGATAATATCTGACTTCCTTCTATAATTTATATACCAAATACCAAACACAAAATTTGCAAAAAAATCTAGAGGCGGAGACGAACAGTAAATTTGTAAAAAATAATTTCTATTGAATAAAGTCTAAAACTACCCAGATAATCCTCGTGTAGCATTTACTGGGCAACTTTCTGGAAAGCTTTTAATATTGTCTGCCCAGCCTAGACAAAACAAAAAGTTAAGAAAAGGTTTTGTTCCGGAAATCGGAAATATTATCTTTCGTGGTGTGTTAAAAAGCTCATTGCCTCTTATACATTGTATATACATTAGGAAATATAATCTGCGCTAGCGGAACACTTTGACATCACTTAATTTAAAAATTGTAAAAATATTTTCTTTCAAATATTTATCCGGATTCTTTCGATTAACAACAAATTAAACTACTACATAGGTACTGAATTACTCATTCAATATTTTCACATATCCTTCGATAAGTATATTCAGTCCCATCTCTACTAAAGATCTCTTGGAAGTCTTTTTCGGTAAGTATATCCTGTCCTATCTTACCTTGTCTGCTTCATTAATTTTAACTGCACCACCGGTAACGCTGCTAGAATACTTGATATCTCAAGAGAGTTCCGATTCTTGGAAGTCTTTTAAAAGTTTCAAACCCACTAAAACTAACTATCTTGTTTCATTGTTGTTTTGAGAAATTTGAAAGTTATTTTTAAGGCTTGCAGATTCCGAATAATATTAGCAAATAATTAAATTATTCGAAATAAACTAAATTTTTTTATTCACCCACTTATGAAACACCTTGTAAAATTACAAAAAAAAATCATTATTCAAATAATACTGAAACGCAAATGACATACAAAAAAAAAAAATTGAAAAACCACCTCCAAACAAAAACATTTTCCCTTTTTCTAAGTCCCACACTAATTTTCGCATTTCCGCATCGTGTTCCACCTTTCATATGAATATTCAATTTTTCGTTTTTTTGAGTTATAAAAGTTTAGTAGGCAACAATGTCGTGTTGTATCCCGTTGACTTCTCTCATAATAATAATAAAAATTATAATTTTAGTTTTTATGTATTTGTTGTTTTTTATTATTTTCATATATGAATTTATTCCCCTCAATTTAGTACCGTTATTTTAAGGAATTTTAATCATATATTATTCATTTGCTTATGCGTTTTGTGCGTAACTTAACTTAACCATAAGTTATACGAGTATATGGGACGTATATTAATATTATGTAAAACATTTTCAGCATAAATAGAGCTAAAATATTGTAACAGTTCAGTAATTTATAATTACTATTATGTATTATTAACTGTTGTTGTTGTTGTAGTAATATTTCTTTTTCAACATACCCATTTGTTTCGTATTTTTATTAAGTTTATCATCATTGTTTTATAACTTAAAATTATGATGAAGTTTATGAGAGCTTTTTAGAGTATTATGTGGGGGCGGTTTGTAAGATTTTTATATTTTTTAATTTAATGGAATGATATAATGCTTTTATTAGTCCATTTTAATATTTGTAATTTTTATTAAGTTTTAGGTATTTAGTAATACATAGGTGCTATTATCCTTGTTTGATTTATTTAAGACGACTTTTTTTAAAGTTTCGTTTAAGATTTGATAGCAAAAAGAGAATAAGATCTTTAAATATTAACTTCACAATCACAGTTAGGTTTAAGTCTGTGGACTTAGACATTAAGATTCAATAGGAAAGAGCGATAGGTGAGCGCAAAATTATATGCCCATTTGCTCGCAAAAAACTCACTTCCAGAAAAATTGTTAAATTACTGTCAGCGTACTGGAGGCTTAAGATGAGTCCCGCACCAAACACAAAGCGTCTATCGTTCATAAATTCGAAAGTATTGTGTACAATTTGGCATTCCAAAAAATTTCCGATGCCTTTTTTGAAATTTGAAATTTTTTTCTTATTGCTTTTTCACTCTTTTTAAGGAGTATATGGTCTTGACAAAATTTATTTAGACTAGGCTTCACTTTCAATACATATTCACTAAGCCGTTAATTACTCATTGATTAACTTTAATTTAAAAATTTAAAATTTTAAAAATAAATTTTTAAATCTGACACTATTTTACTATTAACTGTCAAATTAATAGGATGTTGTTGTTAAGTTGTGTCAAAATGAGAGTGTCTTGTGTCAAATGAGTGCCAGAATTTTTTTTTATTTGATATTTTTAATATTGTGCATGAAGTTTTTGGGAAACATTGTAAAGCAACGCACTCATTTAGGTGGCTCTGTTTACTTACAAATTTTATTATCATTATATGAAAAGTGGAATTTTGAAATATTAAAATCTAACAGCAATATTACAAAAATTAATAGAAACAATTAAAGGTTTAAACTGTGGAAGCTTGCCAGACAATGTAACACTTTACGCGTTTTTATAAGTCCACCACCCAATAGTAGTCGTTTAACGGTAAATAGATACTCATCTTAAATTTAAAATTAATTTGAGTGACAAAACCAAATCGTAGCTTTATAGAAATGTTTTCAACAAAGAAACTTCAAAATCAAATGTCTAAACGATCTAATGTCAATCACAATATAAAATCGTGTTTGAAACATGTATAATTGATTTTATGTTTTTTATTTGTCAAATATAATTTTAACTAGCTATATTTAACTATCGTTATCCATGTTACCATATAATTTTTTTAACTCGTACGAATGTAGTTCAAGGGGTGTCCTAAATTCCCCATTACGTTTATGACTCTGTATAAGAGAAGGGATAGATATTGACTTAAGAATATGAATCGGATCAGAATCGAAAAGAAATTCGATTTAGTGCGACCTTTCTGTTAGTCTATTTGTCTGTCCTTCCCAACGGTTTATCTGTCCGTCCTTCAATCGATCCGTATGGTAACTCATTAACCAAATAGAAGCTAAAATTAAGGAAATTTCCACAAATTTGTTTTTATACAAGACCCGCCTTTACCATTAAATTGTATTTGTTTTTGCTCAACGAGTTCTTGTAGCCCCTTCTTATATACGCATTACTCTACATACAATAAAGCTTGTTGTCTGAAAACCTACCAAAATAAGATGCGCCTTCTAGTTAACATTTGCATAAAATGTAATTGGTGATGTGTAAGAGGTTCTAATAGCTGCCACACAACCAATTTATTCTTATATAAGCAACTCAGAGTCTAATAAGGTATGCACTTGAAATTTTACCATAATTAACTAACCGGATGATAAAATGTTGACATTATTTTCAGAGTATCCTATAATTGGCAAGCTCTACACTTGCCCTCATTTTATTTGCCTTTATTACATTCTTATTATTTTGGTCAAATGGTCAACTATTTAATATTAGTTCAGTTTTGTACATGGTGTTTAAGTAAATTAAAAAAAAAAAAAAACATACTATTTGTATGTCAGTGTTATTTTTATTACCTATAATTATTTATAACATGCCACATTCACATTCATACATACAAATATTCAATTATTTTTATAAATTTTTGGTTTTTAAGTGAAAAAGTGTGTGAAGAAAAAAAAAAAATTTAAAAAATGGACAAATAAGGACATACAGAGTATTTTGTAAAAAAATTTTTATATTTTATGATTAAAATCACTTATACCTATATGCATGCTATATTATGTATTATATTATATTATATAAGGTACCGTTAATTATGGAATGTATTTACATATACAATATTTGGTAGGTATATATGAATTTATAATATAAAATGATGGGTTAGGATGAATTAATTTTGCGTGAGCATATTAAACAAATGGTTTGAGGTTATAAAATGTGAATCTACCTCATAAAATATTAAATGAAAATATTTTTTTTTTTATCAAAATATGTGAAATATTAAAAAAAAAAAATAAAAGTGAGAATTTATGAATCATTTTTATGTATTTGGACACAAAAAAAAACGTGTAATGCATTAAAGATTTTTTTTATTTTGTGTGTGTGGTTTAATAGAATTAAAGTGATTAATAAAAATTAATAATGTGTCATAAGGGATGGTGATAAAATATTTGTTTTACCAATAAAATACAAACCAACGTAAAATAATTTTTTTTTTTTTTGGATAATTGAATTTGAACAGGACAAAAGTTTTGAAAAAAAATGAATTATATGCCAATATGGTACACGTATGTTTAAATATAGGTAGGTATAGGATATGGTGTAAATTAAAATGTATTTTTTGGACATTTATCAATGATTATATTTAAAGTTATTAATTCTCTATATGAATATTAAGTTATAAAAATTAGGTTATTTAATTATGTTTAAAAAAGTGCTATATATGGTTTTGGTATATGTATATGCATTTGTATATGCATACCCGATTTTATTACCTAAATATAAAATTGATTTAGTTGAAATATAAAAGAAATTAGAAATTTAATATGTAAAATAAAATTACACTAAAAAGTGCCTTATTGGATTACCTAGTTTAAGAAACCTTATTAGCAATTCCTTAAAATTTAATTTTAGAATTTGAATTGACAATTTAACAATATTGGTTTGAAGTATGTAAACTGTCATAAGTATTAAATCCAATTGTCAAAATGGTTGTTCACGCAATTTTCAAATAGAGGCACCCATATAGGGCTATATTTTTTAAGGCTTTATACAAGTTTTAGTTGAACCAAATATAGTTATTAGTTAAGCTTAAGTGTTAAGTGCTATAAATCACAGAAGTTTGATCTCAGCAACTTGGAGTTTGATTGTTGTTAGCACGGGAAATAATTTAATAGAGAATTTGAATATGGAAGTATATTTATGTAATGGAAGTAATGGAAGAAAAAGGAAGTAACAGTACGGTACTGTTTTCAAATGCATCAAAATTTAATTTAAAAGGATCTGATGGCATGAAGACTTTACGTCGACCTCCAAATGAGAAGTTGAATCCACGTTTTTGCAAAACGAGTTATAACAAAGGATTGAAAAGCATAATAGTGTGAGGATCCTTCACTGCGCTAAATATTAGACTGATCCATTAGACGGTAAAATAGATTGATTTCAATATAAGAATATTATGAATCATGTTATGTTGCCAAATGCTAAAGATGAAATATCTCTGACATGGATATTTCAACATGACAACGATTCTATACATACAGTAAATTACGTCAAAAGATGTTTTGAAGAAGAGAGACTTGAAGTGTTGAAATGGCCAGCAAAATCACCTAATTTTAAATCTATGGGAAATAATAGATAAACAAAGAAGAATTGCTCAAATGCGGTAGATTTATTCACACAAGATTGCTTAAGAGAACGTATGCCCGAATTGATACTTTGCTATAAGTTTTTTTTGAAAATTTAAGTTCTTAAACAGATAACTAAAGCCCTAAGCACTTTAACTTTAATTACGATATTTATTTGACAAGCTTTAGAAGAAAACCCTAATTTCAAAGCTTTACTTGTCATATTAAAAAAAAAAAAGTTAAATTTAATCGTAGAATTATTAACTCTTGAAGTATTTTATCTTTATAAATTAAATTTTTAGATTTAAACTTTTATAATTCTCTAATTTCTAACATAAACTCCCAATAAATTTCTAACCTAAACGATCCCAATAAATTGCATTTTAAAAAGTTCTTGTCTTAATCTTTTGTGTGTGTTTTAATTTAAATTTTTAGTAGTATTCTATCTTGTTAATGACTTTTTTTCCATCTAATTAGTTGTATCTTATATCTTATGAATACAGTAAATTCCCCCTCCTCTTCTGTACATAAATAAATCAAATTGCTTTTTTTTGTCTTTAAATTTTTTTTTATTACTTCTGTCGTTGTTGATTTTTCTATTATTACAAAATAAAATCAAAGGTCCTGCAATCTTTGTTAATAAGTCACTTTATTTTTTTTTATAAGAATAATATTTTACTTTTAAACTTTCACATACAAGAAACGTGATATTATGAGTTTTATAAAAAAAAAAGTAAGTTAGAATAAGAACTGAGTATTTGAAAGAAGCACAATTATTCTTTAAATAGTTATTGAGATAATAGTGTGAGCCCCTTACCACCAACAACTTATGAATTACCAAATTATCAAATAATAATTTGTTTTTTATAAGCGAATGATTTACTAATTAAAATTCCATGGAATTGTTATAAAATATTGTCCCTCCCCACATCCTCCTGTTCCAATTTGGTCCATCCGCGAAACCGTTCTTTATTTGAGCGAAAAAGCATTTACACCAAACTTCATTGAAATCGGTTGAGATTTTGATACATTATAAGAATTTGACATTCCCTAAACTCCTGGAAGCTTTAGATCCCATGATATTAGAGAAAATTTATAAAACCTACTTTTTATGGGTACCTACCAATAGTCTTTGTACTAAATTTGAGCTCATTCCGATGTTGAATATTCGAGATTTCTCGAAAAGTCTGATGGTTTTGTATGGGAGTCCTCCGAACCCGTGTTCCGATTTAGCCCATCTACGAAATTAACCTTATGTTTTACATAAGGGCTATAGGAGATGTTTTTTTCAAGCTCTTCTTCTTCATAATGATTTCTAAGTTGGTACACTTATATATTTGTGAAACAAAGATATGTAACTGTAAATATATAATTATTAGATAATATTGGCAATTACAGCTATAAAAAGCAAAGCTTTTGAATTTCCTTGAACTCTATGTTGATACGGACTGACTGACTTTAAGTGTAGAAAAATTAATAAACCATTTTAAAGTTCTCCATAGTAAAAATATACTAATTATAGGAAAACATAAAACTCCCCTGTAAAAAAAAAATCAACATTTTTAATCATTCTATATCCTTTTGTTCCTTTCACAAAAAAAAAGGAATTAAACAAAAAAAAAAACAACAGAAACAACAATCCAAAATATAATATAATACAACAAAATAATTTTAAAAAGTTAAAAAGATAAATTATATCCTTAATTACCTTTCTTGTAATCTGTTTTATTACAAGTTGTCGTCTTATATATTTTTTTTTTTAAATACAACTTATATTATATACAACATTATGTACGTATACTATACACATATATATAAATAAAAATATATACTTTCATTCATAAATGCATTAAATAACTTTTCCTTTTTTTTTGTATCCCTCTGTGTTTTTTCTTGATGTTTTTCTTATTATTATGTGTGTGTGTGTTGTTTTCTTTTTTTTAATGACCAGAGTTCATGCAATATTGCATTCTTAATGTCAAAAGTTTTATCATTGAAAAAAAAAAACAACATAAAAACAACAATAATAACACAAAAAAAAATTATTAAGAAAAGAAAAACTCAAAAGATGAAGAGATGAAAAAAGAAAAAAGAAATAAAAAAAAAATAATAATAAGAAACAAAATGAAAAACCAACAAAATATAAATAAAAATACAAAACACCTCGATAATACTCAAAATAAATAGATTTAAGTCCAGGGTTGCATAACTGTTAGGATCTTGCTTTAAAGATAAAGTTTTGATTTAAGAATTTTTTTTGGAATATTTTGAATATTTTTGAGTATTTTTCTTAAGTGTTAACTGAATCACAGCTAATACCATAGGTACATGTTGGGAAAGGGAACATTGTATATTCTAATTATTAGAACTGATCTTAAAGAATCCACATACAATTTAAAAATGAGATACTACGAGGTCTTACAAGATTCATACAATTCTTATTTGTTATATATTGTAATAATTTAATATTGAATCATGCCATTCATTTAAAGATCCAGATAAAGATTTTGTTTACTTTTACTGGGGATCAACATGGGCCTTTTCGAATGAAAGTCCGGCACTCTACATATTATGCCACTTGTAAGACAATTCAATTCAAATAAAACAAAGCCTTACTTTAACATTATTAAAATATTTAAGAGCGTAGAAAAATATTGCCAAATTATATACAGATTATCTTACCAAAGTAAAATTTTTCGATCCAAAAGTTTATTCTAAAGTCTTTGCTTATATGATAAACATTTATAGTGTAAATGTGTTCACATAATAGATTATACCAAAGTGATTTTGGTATAATCTAATATGAATAATTACAATTCCTGTTTTAAATATGTTTTTATGCTGAAGATAGTTTATTTGTTTATGTAGTAGTTAAACAATAAGTTAGCGAAGTTCTGGATAAATCCTAGAATCCAGATTATAAATTATTTTTTAGGTACCGTAATTTCCTACAACTATGTACCACTTTTGGTATATTTTGTGAAATATTTCAGAAAGTTAAATCTGTAGAAAACCCTTTCTTTGGCTTTGAATAATTTAATATTTAACTGAACTAAATCCGCGAGAACAGCTGTCTAACGCATAATTTGCAACAAATAGAATGGAAAATATAGTGGTACATTGTTGTATTCTAAGTTGCGCAACTATAGTCCAACTATGGTACATTGTTGTATTCAGAGTTACTATTAGTTCATCCATGTATTTTCAATACTGGACCATAGTTGTGTTTTCAAATTTTGTAGGAATACATAAAATTAATAATTTTAGCAGTAATACTACTTTTCACTAAAAATTAAAAACAACAAAAACTGTGAATTTCAAAATTTTGATTTTTGTCTTTTTTGCTCGTAATTGAAATTCTAACTAAAAATAAATCAATACAAACTAAACTGCAGTTTATTAGAAAACCAAAAATATCATAATTAGTAAAAATTACGCTCCTACTTAAGTTTGGCTTAAATTTTTTATTTTTAAGTTTTTTGGACCATAGTTGTAGTGCTGTACCATAGTTGTAGGAATTTACGGTATATTAAATTTTACTATTCCTTTGATTTTTAATATGTACCTAACATTTACTTTGTATCAGACATCACTAAAAATTTAATAGCTATCAAATTAAATCTAAAAAAATTGCCCGGTATAATAGAGTTACTTCAAATTAAATTAATATTCAATCAATTGTTAAATAAATATAATTATAAGTATAGTTTATTTTTAGCTTGAAAATACTATTTATAAGGAATATATAGATGATTAAAATAGTTTTTTTTAAAAACATACTTTCACTTTATATAAACGCAAAAGCATAAACCAACTAGAAGGAAATATTAATTGTGATTTAAATAATGTTGGTTAGCTAGACCATAAGAGACTAACGAATAACCTCTCTAAAACTGATCTCATCATATTTAAGCAAAAAGTTAAAGAAAACAATTACCTATCAATTACTATTAATCAACAACAAAATACAAAGAGTAAAATCGACGAAATACTTGGGATTAGTTAATGATACAGACCTATCTTGGAAAATACACATTGAAAAATTAAAAAAATCAATAATGTCACTAATAGGTATCAATGGAAGATGTCCTAGATTAAACGCACATGTAGCAAAATTAGTCTTTTACTCTTACATTTAGTCTAAAAAAAGGGATTTTATTTCCAGTTTGGATTCAGGGCTGCAAATACATTATTAATTCAATAACCATCCTTATAAACAGAGTTATAAAAATTTTATATAGATTACCACATGATTATTCGACTTCTCAACTGTATTCTTTTAGCAACCTACCTTCTGTTGAACAAACAATATTTTTAGAAAACTGTAAGTTGATTTACAAATTATTAGGACATCAAAAGCAATCTAAAACTATAAACAAATACTTCAATTCATAATAACTAATTTAAGAGTTTTCAATAAAAGATTGAAAGCTGTTTTGAAAAAAAAAAAATAATAATTGAAAAAAAAAATTATAATTAAACTTATAATTCTAAATTTGTTTAATAACATTTAATAATATTTGTTTTATATTTCAATAGATATAAGTTAGTTGTAAGTGTGATTTATAGTTTTGTTTTGTAACTGTCTATCTCTATTTTAATATAATCAAAAAAAAAAACAAACTCTTAAAACATCAGTCATATTTTATTTCTACATTTGAAATAATCTCAGAATGTATAACATACTTCACCTTACCAAAATTTATATTCCTTGAATACATCCCTGTATTTATTATTAATGAGATAAAAATATAATAAAAAAAAAACAATTCAGCTTCTAAGAAGATTTTTTGATTTTTCAGAGGGAATTATAAACAAAACAAAAACAACAAAAACCAAAAAAAAAGTTGAGAGATAAAATAAAGAGAGGAAAATTATTAAAAAATAAATGAAAAGAATGAATGATAAAAACCATTTTAAGAACTCTGGTAACACTAATTATTCCTGATGATATCTTGTGGTTAAATATATTTCAAATACTAGTATAGGACAACAAGGACTGCAATATCTCCTTATTCTCTTTATTATATTGAATTGAATCTTAGAATACTGAGTGCTCGTTCAAAACTCAATGTTATTTAACTTGACCCTGACTATTTCTGTTTTTTCTATTATTGTTTTTCTTGTTTTTTTTTTTTTAATTCAAGAAAATAAAAACCAGTGAAGCATTAAATGAAAATAATTTTATTTCTTAATTTATTTATTTATTTTTTTTTTTTTTTTAATTCGCTTTGAATAAAATGAAAGTTATGATCCGATGAAAAAAAAATAACAAGAGAAATATAATAAGAACAGGATAAGGATATGCAGTTTAAATATAATCTTTTCCATTATTCCTTGTTCCAAAAATTTATTTTTTTTATACCCGTGTAAGACCGCCCACTCTGCCCACGGGTATATTAAAATTACTCCTCCGTTTGTAACGCACCGATCTAAACATGGTAGATGAAGTGCCATAAGTATGTTTCGGATCAGTATCGAAAAGTAAATCGATTCCGCAGAGTGCATCTGTCTGTCCGTCCGTGTGTCAGCACGATAACTCAAAAACTAAAATTCACACAAAGTCATTTTTAGAAAAGCGGCTAAAGTTTCGACGGTAATATGAATTTCTTCTTACACAAGGTTAATTATATAATATAAGAGCACCTATGTGGAGTTTCAAAGTGTTACGGCTTTATTTTCGAAAAGTTGCCATACCAATATGAATTTCTTAAAAACTAATAACACTGGGAGTATGAAAATTACACATGGTTACACAAGTTTCAAAATGTTTAGGCTTCATTGCCATACAAAGCTGTCAATTCGATAACGGTGAATCTAATGAAGCTACGAAGTTAAAATCAAAACTGGGCAAATAAAGCAATAGAAAAAAGTTGAACATCACTCGGACCAAATGATTCAAATGAGGGTGGGCCAAATATTTTTTATTGCTTTATTTTTTTGTCTTTTTATACCCGTGCATACATATATGACATCGGGTATATTAGATTTGCTCCTCCGTTTGTAACGCATCGATCTAGAAGAGCTAGATATAGTGCCAAGGGTACGTATCGGCTCAGAATCGAAAAATGAATCGATCTAGCTATGTCTGTCTGTCCGTCCGTCTGTGTGTCAGCACGATAACTCAAAAACTAAAAGAGCTACAGTTTTGAAATTTTCACAAAATATTTTTCAATCAATTTCTAGGTTCCCTATTTTTTTTGGTTAAGATCGGACCAAAACTTCGGGTAGCTCTCGAACAACTAACTTTTTTAACTCCAATATTTTAATACAAAAATCTAAAATTTTACTATGTATGCATATTGTATTTAACATGAAATTACATGAATTTTGTTTTTTTTTGTTGTTTGTTTTCTTGTTTTGTTTATTTTTTTTTTTGCATTTTTTTTTGTACGATTTCGAGTTAGAATTTCATATGATTTAAATTTTAAATGATGCGTAGTTTATTTAAGATAAGCAAAAAAGAACACAAAGATTTTTTTTAAGTAAATGGCTTATTGATATTGATAGATATTTATGAATATATATGATGAATCATCATGATGATTATTATATGAATAATGATCATATGAAGTTAATTTGGCTTAAGTTTAATATATTCGTGAATTAAAAATTAATTATAAGAGATGGAATTGAAAAATTAGAGCAAGAGTTTTGAAATTCACACAAAACATTTTTGGGACATTTTTGAGGTTCCCTATTCTTTTTGGTTAAGACCAGATCAAGGTTTTGGGGAGCTGCCACACAACTTCTTTGCACCAATATGAATTTCTAAGAAACTGATTATACTACGAGGATGAAAATTACACACTGTTAGTTATATAATGAATCGAGTACTTATATGAAGTTTCAAAATGTTACGGCTCCATTTTCGGACCAACTTTTAGGGTGGGCTATTTTTTTTTTTTTATGGGATAATAAGTTAATCAAAAATTATGGGATACCTAATAAGTTAAATATTTTTTAAACTATTTTACTTTCTTATATTTTTTTTGTAATATTTATAATAGCATAGGGGAAATAAATAACGGTTAGTGGGTATGCACGGGTATCTAAAAGTTGACAAGGGCAACTATAATCTTCCTCGTTTAAAAATATAATAACATGAGGGAATTAATTAATGGTTTATTTTATTTTACACAGCATTATGGGTATGCACGAATATCTAACAGTTGACAAGGATAACTATTATCTCCTTCATTTTTGTTGTTGTTGTTTTTGTAATTAAAGTGTTTGTTCTTTTGATTAATTGCAATAATGTTTTTAAGTATTTTGCAAAAAAAAATCATGTTCTTTTTATCTCTGAGTCTCCTGGATAATGTTTATGGATTTGAATTCCAGTACAGTTTTTGTTATTTAATTTTTATTGATGTATTATTTTGATTTCATTTTGTTTTGTAGACTTTTATATCTTAAATACAATTAACATTAAAATTAGTATTATTATTAAATGTGGTCAAAACAATTTAAATTTTGGAGGAATTAACATGAAGAAGCAAAACCACACTTATTTGGTAGAATTCAAATAATAGAATTGAAGAGAACATCATTAGTCTGAAAAAAATATTGAATTTATTCAAGAAAATAAATTTTAAACTAGTTTGAAAAAAATTTCGCCTTTCAAAATGTGGTTTAAAACTTTTAATCACATGTTTCAAAATAATAATAAGGAATTATGTTTTATTGCAAAGCAGTTTGTCTTACTTGCAAGAGTTATTATCTCTTAATAATCCACAGACTTTTCGCATATTTTTTGAGGTATAAGTCCTTAGAAGATTTAGATTTTCGGGATTTTTATCATAACGCCTTACTATACCAAAACTGCATTTCACATGACTGATTAATTGTGAAACTGTATTTCATTTCATTGTGTTTCATTTGACAGTTCACTTTATTTCAATTCACCGGCATGAAAAGTAGGCTTTATTTTGGGTTCAAATAAAATTTCTCGGGTATATAATGCTTCTTTACAGGACACCAAAGTAATTAAATTCAGCCGAATATCTAGTTAAATGAAAAATAAATAGACTATGATAATTTAGCAACTTAAAAAAAAATTAAATTTAATTAATACTATTGAATTAATATAAATAGAAGTAAATTAAACATAATATAAAAGTATTATTTAAACTGAATCGTCCAAATTACACACACTTAGATGATTTTTAAGTTTATTTATATTTTTTTTTCAGAATTTTGTGAAGAAAATATCTAAAAAAAATAAATAAAATAAATAAAAAGTTATAGAAAATATACTGAAAAGAGCATCATGTGTGAATGTGCGAAGCCGAAAATGGTCACCACTTGCAGGATATAATTTTTCTACTTAAGCTAAAAATATTCCCCTTAATAAATAATTAACCATTAAATAAAAAAGTTATTAAACATTCAAACAATATCGGTTGTTTTGCGCCACCCTATACAAGATCTAGTTAAAAATTAATTAAAGATACAAAATGTAGTTTTTGAAGAAAGCTTAAGGAAGTGTTTAAAAACTTCACATAGTAATATTTGATGAGCTATAAAATTATAAAAATTACTTAAATAGGTGCATCTTTATATAAAATCTTGGTAAAACAGCTAAAAGATGTATATATACATGCTGCAATTTAAGTTCTTGTCAAATTATACCAATATATAAGGAGTAAATTACTCTTTTCTACTCTCAAGCTACACCAGCTCTTGTAAAAGAGTTGATGAGTTGGTTAGCTAATAAAAAAGTTTCCGGCAGATGGCTTTTAATTAAAATTTTTCATAATAGATGGATTTTCATTTGAATATAGGTTATGTTAAATCATATTTTTATTAGTTAACCAATAATCACTTACTTTTCCCATTTTAAAAAATATTATTTATATATATCAGTAATAAACCATAATTTTATCACTTTATATTCAATATCTAAATATATTTTAATATAAATATTCACTTTATATTCAATATCTAAACATAATTAACTTCTCAAATGACAGTTAGTTTTATAATGTCAAATATATGCATGACAAATAATCAGACAATATTATCTACTTGTCAAACAAAAATTAGCTTTCCATTTCCAAACTCCTCCTATCAACTCTTCATCTACTATTTTTAAGTGCACGGAACTCATGCAAAATAAGAACATACATAAAATAAGCTTACAATACAAAATAAAAGTCCTTCAAAGAATATTGAAATTTTACAGATAATAAAGCTGCACTTAGCCTAAGTTAAATTTTAAAATAATTTTTTTCCAAATTAATTTTATTTAGTGTGCCATTTTTTGTAATTTTTTTTCCAAATATTTAATTGTCTGAAATAATTACCAAATTAATGTCTTCAATTTTTTTTTATATTAACCGTTTTTTCTCTTTCCCTTACTGGCCTTGCCTGCATTTTATATAAAATAATGATCTTTATAATTGCTTCTCAGGTTTTATTTTTTATTCCTCGCTCCCCCCCGTTTAAATTCTTGAAAAATATTTAATTGTTTTTTACATTGTTTTAAATTTTAAAAATTTTCAGAACTTCCTTACCGTCATCCGTGCATTGTTGTAAATTGCATTACGTTGCATTGTATTGCCAGTGAAAGAAAAGGACATTTCTTTTTTTTTAAATTATTAAAGTAAATTTTTTTATATTAAAGTCATAAGGTTAAATAAAAAAGTCTTGCTAAATAGGAATGAGGAAAATATTATGTAAGGAAACTAGACAAGAAACAGTTTTCTAAGAATGAAAAAGGGCGGAGAGGGAGTGTGGAAAGAGGAGAATGCTTTTATAAAAAAATAAAACGATACTTTGCTCAAAAGGACATAAGGAAAACCAGTAAGAAAAGAAAAACGTCTTTTTCATTTAAAATTTTTTTTAAAATTATAGTTTCAATTCAATAGGTATTAAAATTAATTCAAAATGGGGTTTATGCAATGATTATTCTTATTGCTTCAACTACAATTTTAAAATTGTACACAGAGGAAAATATACAGTGGAATTAGAAATGAGGAATGCAAAATTTCGTTTTATGATATTTTATTAGCTAAATTCATGAAGAAGTTCAAAATTAAGCATTTCTGAACTGTGATAGGTTATGTTAAATCATATTTTTATTAGTTAACCAATAATGTACGTTTCCGTTTGTAATGTACTTTATCGTAAAATTTACTAGATCTTTAGTTGATATGTAGTTGATTGTAAACTTAGGAGAGTGAACTAAACAGTAGGAGGAAATAAGATCTAACAGTGCCCTCACTTTTAGCCACTCCGTGCATCTTTCTTAATCCTTTTTTTAAAAATCCATAAATCCGTAAATGCGTTCGTGCTTCTCATGAAAAAATTGGAGCTGCTGCTTTTGGTACCACGCCCGCACCCATTTAGGGCAAGCAAAAGATTTATTAATACTCTTATATATTTGATATCAATTTCGATACGTCATTGCGCTACATAGTGGAGTATCACTAATGGAGCCTCAATTCATTCCGATGCTTTAATAATTATTTGCTACCATAAATTCAGATACTCGACCCTTTTGACATTTCTTACAGTTAGTAAATTTTTGCACTTCAGTGTAATTAATAAAATACATTTTAGATATATTTGTATATTCGTTGACGTCGTACTTGCATTTCAAATGAAACCATTTTTACAATAAAACATCATTAGCGTTAAATTGCCTGTAAAAAGACGTAATTAATGCGCTCATACAGATAAAAATTGTCGTAGATACTGTGTTCTTTTTTCACTTTCCTATTTAAATCTTTTTTTTTTTTTTTTTGGGAAAATTACATTTGAAGTAAAATTCAAAGTTGTTGGATGTAAGTGCGAGCATCAGTGTGGGGGAGTTTAACATAATATATAGTAAAGTTGGAAGATAGCAAAGGGGTTGGGAAGATCTAAAGAAAAAATTGAAAATTAAATAATTGTAGTTTTCTTTTGTAAATATGCAATTAAATAAATTTTTAACTCTCTTTTGCCAGGGGTCCGAGTTGAAGAAAAAATGCATTTAGTTTCTTTTGTGCAGTGTGAAATATTAAATTGTTGTTGTTGTTTTTTTTTTTTATTAAAATGGTTTTTCTTTTCAATTTTCATAATGAGAAAAAATTAATTTGTTCGCATTTTTTTTCTTTTGGAAAAAAATTGTAATAATTCGGTGGCAGTAGTGCGAAAAATTATTGTAAATTAAGAATTTAATCTATCAAATTCTTTTTATTTATCATTGGATTGGATTTAATGGAGGGTATATTTAAGATTTTAAAACAGATGGAAAGTATTAATATTATTATTGTTTTTTTGTCTGGATTTTATTTATTTTTTTTTTGGGAGAAAAAAATTAAATGAAAATTTACTGAATTGTAAAAGAATAATTTTGTAATTTAATAATAAGAAATAATAATAAAGTTAATTATAATAAAAGAAAAAGATGTTCAATATAATGTTAATAAATGTTCATCAATTCAATTTAAAGAACATATTGAATAATTTGTAATAATTATTTTAACTTTTAGATATATCAAATGTACTTTAATTAATTATAATTTGACAAAATGTTGCTATAGTAACATGTATTTTTTTAAAGAGATGGGGGATGAAAATGAAATTGGTTAGTTACATAATATAGATTATATTAGATCTGGATTTTATATTTAAGTGTTGAATATCATTGGTTGGTCGTAGAAAATGTAGAGAATATGTAATTTGTCAATGTAGGAGTGAAGAGCTCTCCGAAGGAGGGGTTGGGTTACTCGAATCCTAGGATAAGTGAAAACTTCTTTTATGTAGCTTTAAAGATACTAGGTAAAAAGTCACTTATAGATTCAGAAATAACTTATAACCTTTATGAAATCTTAAGTATTCTGCATATTCTGATGAGATCTGTACTGCTTCTTTGTAGTATATTAATTGTATCTGTTCCTTTCCACCGCCTAATTTTATTCTTTTATAGATGCAGCTTGTTGGCTTGACCAATTGACTAATTACAACCTGAAAAGAAATTTTAAGCAAATTAAACAATATAAGCCACCATGTTTTACTTTTCACTTAAAAGTGCTAATTTCCACAATTGATTGAATATGGAACACGCCTTTCTTCAAATATGTACCCCTCAGATCATTATACAATTTTAATTTGCAACGTCTCAAAAAGAACATATATAAGTTCGTTTCTAACCTGTTCCCGACAATTCTTATCTTCATATTTTCTCCCAATTTCTTAGCTAATGAATTCCTGCCAACTCTCCTATTCTATTATATTTTTCTTCTAATTCCTTTATTTACATAGTTATGCATAAAGGTAAAAGTTAAATAGATTATACTTTATTAATTTATAAGATGTTTTATTATCTCATACTAATATATGTTCAATTGACCTATTTATTTTATTACAAAATTTTAAGTGAGCTTTATCTACTCGTAAAATAATTTTTGAATTTTTGAATAATTTTAATTTGATGTATCAAAATATGCGGTTTATAGAAATTTAAAGTATGAAATTTTCTTCGAAAATATTTAAAATGTAGTAATTTTATAGTTATTGCAAAATTTACTTAATTTTAATTTGAATACATAATTTATTGAAAATTTTCCTAGTTGACCTGTAAGGTCAATTTACATATTGACCTGATATTACTATTTACTGATTTTAACTAATCGATTACTAAATCAAACGGAAAATTGGTTATGCGCTATTTGAATCGACCTTTTTTATACTGGATTGATATTATATGTATTATTAATGGTTTGTTTTAGATTTTTAATCAAAAATGGAAAATTTATATTTCTTGAAGTAGTGCAATTTTCCAATATTAACTTTGTTAATATACTAATCGTACTTTTGACACCCTTATTCCTTATTTGGCTCTATATTTGACTCTTTTAAATCGAATAATTCTTTTATATATTAACATATTAGCCGCTCCGAAAATAATATAGTTTGAAATTTTTTTTTAACATTAACGAATTTAAAATATTGAGGAATTTAGCCTCTTTATGAAAATGTAAACCTGCTATTACTTAAACCGATTAAGTCATACCTTCAAAGATCTACAAATCTATTTTTAAGAATTTATATTCTGAAATTTAAGTTATTTGAAAATTATTCCAGCCTCTGTTAGGTCAGAACACCATTACATTTTTGAGGAAGATTTATTTATTTATTTATTTGTAGTACAAGATAATAGTACATATTGCCTGATAATTTTAATCTTTGGCCTATTTGACATTTGGACATATTATAAAATATTTTTAATATACAAGTTAATGAAAATAAAAAACGAAGTGTTTAATTTCACTCTAAATTTTATTCTAAAGATCTTTTTAAAGTACAGAAATTTTTATACATTTAATGTACCTACGTTAAATTATTGATAACACAGCAATTTTTACATTTCTTTTATTAAAAATTATAAGCAATAATTTACGTGCTATTGCATTACTATTAATATAATAATGATAATACGATGAATGGATTTAATATTGTGCAATGAATAAAAGGTGATTACATTAACATATTTGATTAGAGCATTAAACTTAATTTAATGGTTTAAATTTAATTTAATTTTTTGTTAGTTAATAAAAGATTAATGTATATGATAAGAGCATTAGACTTTATTTAATGGTTTAAATTTGATTTCTGTAAGTTGAATAATATTAATATTGTTGACTGTTCATTTACACTATATTTTTTTCCTATAGATATGATTCGACCAGCATTTGAACCCTAGACTTTTCGATTGAAAAACCGCCGCTTTACCACTGAGCTATCGATCAAATTTCTAGGAAAAATGTCTTGGACCTATATATCACCTTATTCTAGAATAGCCAACACGCTCCCTTGTATTTTTTTGAAATTTCTAGTAACAAAAAAAATTAGGAAAAAAAAAATTATTAAATAATAATAATTTTCTACAAATATTAACATTATAATAATAATAATAATAATAATAATTTTCAACTAATATTAACATTACAATAATGATAATAATAATAATAATAATTACTTCCAATTCCTTTACCCACTTATTAATGCTCTTACAATATGTGACTAAATTTTCATTCAAATAAGATTTATAGATTTTTCCAACACACACCACCAAATTACATAATGAGAAACCTTGAAAATAAACATCAATTTTTCCAAACATATACATTTACATAAAATCAAAATAAAAAGAAAAATAAAAACTTATTACATTAATAAAAAATAATAAAACATAAAATGAAATAATAATGTTTTACTTGGTACAATTTAATTAAAGAACAATAATTTATAATGGCAATCTATAACAAAAATCAGAAGAAAACAAAAATATGACAACTTATTTTAATTGTAAACGCCTACAAAATAATTAAAACAAATAAGTGACTAGAATAGAAATTAACCTTATTAATAAAAACTTATCATAGTCTTAAGTAAAATAGCAAATAAAATTTGTTATCTTTTACAATAGTTCTGAATTTTAATTTGAAAAATGTTAGGAAGCTGTGGTACACACTGATTTATTAGTTTGCTGATTCAACTACAAATGAAGTTATAAAAATGTTTAAAGTTTTTTTTTGGAACTGCCTTTTTAGAAAACCCTTCAAAAGTTTTACTTACTATTTCGAAAGTAGTTATTTGTATACCTAAGCCTTCAATTCCGTTAGCTAATTTATAGTTATCATTGAATTCTATTTTAAATCGAGGGGCAAAGAAGAGTAGGTATGGGTCCCTGTCAACCCTGGGATATTCGTACGAATATAATTTTAACATTAAATCTGTATATGAAAAAAGAAGTTCTATGGAAACTATTCGAAATATTTTGTGAATAGCTTGGATTTATGGCCTAAACTATTTATATAAAAGTTTTAGATAACCAACTTTATTAGATCTTGATTTATGCATAAAATATAAAAAAAGTAGTTAAAAGCTATTTGAACCTGAATAGATCAACGAACTTATGAAACAATCCTAGGTCTTTTACTTTTTCAGCTATAGAGCGGGACCAACTACAAGCGAACGGACGTACATAACGAAATGAAATCACGTTTTGATTCTGATCCGATTTATACGTTTGAGTACTTATCTGTACTCCCTTTTCTTTCAATCGTCTCAAACGGTATGGAAAATATACTTTACTTTTAGAACAACTTGTTATACGATTTTCACGGGAAATAAAAAGAAAGGCCGTCTTGCAAAAAAAACATTATCTAACATACTGCGAATTTCATAATGTGAATGAATAAATTAATGTAATGTAATCTATGTGTTAATATTCGATCCAGATGGGTATGTCAAGATCAAATTAAAAATTTCTTAAATCTCTCTAAAATTCGAAAGCTATCAGAAGGGCAGATATAATATCATATTTTATACCTTATTAGTATAAAACTAACTAATACACGGTGCGCGTTGCTGAGCCTCTCAATGGAGGTATAATTTAAGTTAATGTTATTGAAAAAAGTTAACACAAAAATTACATATGGTGTAAATGTTATTTTAAAATGTATGACCGATATGTGTTACCAAACACCAAGTCTGTTAAAAGATTCAACTTCATTGACTAAGAGCTTCACGTATACAAAATTTAAAGTCAATCGGTCTGATTTAGAGTAAAGTTACGAAAAAATCAATAAAATGCTGTTGGGCTACAGTGGGTTAATGGAACCACTCAAAAATTTTTTTGAGGCTTCCTCTTTGGCCAAAGCAGTAATTCACAAAATTGAACGAAATTTGTTTCCAATATTTCTTTTTGAAAAAACTTCGGGCCAGCATTGGTTAACCAATTCCAAGTCTGCTAATAGTGGCAACTCAATTTCAATTCTCAAGAAACATATAATCATATTTTTAGAAGCACCTTAAGTGAGAAAATTAGCGAGGTAAATACACTATAAAAATATCAAACAAAATCCAATGATTTGACATCTGAAACTTTTAACAGTTTTAAATAATGCAAAACACCGGCACATTTCGCAATTTTACTACCAACAAATAAAAAATATTTTTTTATATTTTGACTTAACTATACCTAATTGTGGTGTATTAATTAAATGGATTCACATAATGAATTCAAAATCCAGGTCACTATTTGTTATCTTCTTATTAAAACAAAATTTGTTTCTACCTTTTTTATTATGATGTCTTGATTTGATTCATTTACTACAACCTACAACATTTTGTTTTCTTTCAACTTTACACCATTACCACTTTTACCTCAATAAATTTTATTTATAATTTTATTAATTTTTTTTTTTTTTTTCCACTAACAAACACTGATTCACTCCAACCCAAAACAAGATTTAACCCATAAAACGAAACTCGTCTCCTAACAATGATCCCCAATAAATTCACTCTATATCTAATAATCCTATATAATAAAATCATTTATACAATATGTAAATTAGTATGATATTAATTATGTGTGTGTGTCTGTGTGTTTGTGTGCAAATGTTAACCTGTACAAATATAATTTACATTTACAAAAACTACAATACAATAAACACTTTACAATATTTTCCCAATAGTCACCAATATATACATATATATAATATATACATTTTATAATTCGAAACAAATTTATTTTCCAGTCACTTATTTATTCACCCACAGCAAAATATTCACCTTAAATTCACCACTTCACCTTAAATTACAATTAAGGTGGTAAATAACTTTTTTTTAACTTTGATATAATAAAGTGTTTAAACAAATATTGAATACCAAATAAACTGTAAATTTAAAATAAAAATAAAGAAAGTGTTTGTGAATTGTGACCTCGTTGCCGCCCCACCCCACAATTTAATATTTAAGACTCTCAAAAGAATTCGATATAGAATATAATAAGGACTTGATTTTGACTTATGTGCGATTTTTGCAAATAATAATAAAAAAAAAAAATTTTTAAAAAGGTGAACAAAAAGTTCGAAACGGAAGCCAATTTCTTAAACATTTATTATCTTTTTACACTTTATTTCTTTTATTTTTTTTTTGTACAAACAAAAACACCTTAGCGCATTTACGTGAATATTATTTTAAAATATTAAACATTGACAGAGAACACAGGTAAGCATAAAATAACAAATTCTCAACTCCGTCTCCTTCGGAGAGGTGGGGAAATTCCAAAAAAAAAAAACACAGAGGTGAAAATTGCAAAAAAACAGAAATTTGCAAAAAAAAATTTTAAGAAATGACTAATGCTGCCGCCAAACGGTTTAAAATATAAAAAAACCATGATTAGATACATATTATTTATTTTGAATGTGTGTGTTTTAAGAACCGTTATCCTTATAGTCTTTGCTTTTGTTGTAAATAATTTTGTGAAAGCGGATACTTTAAACTTTTTTCATAACCTTATTTTAAAACGTTTCACAATCGGGTAGAAACCGCACTTTTTTTAAACTTATCGAATCCACTCATCGCTTACACCTGATCCTAAAGATTTCCGATAGATTTTGTGGAGTGGGAGTGGACTACAATTTAAAATATAAAAAGAAAAAGGACGAATTCGGAATTATTTATGAATAAAACTTTAAAAATGTTTTTTTTTTACTTTTTTGCACCGTAACCAAATTTAAAAGAGATAACATATATCTTATTCTTTCTTTTTTCTCATTCTTATTCGTTTTCACTAGTCTTTTTTACTCTCAAGGGGTTCTGTGCAAAAATGCAAAACAACTCAAAAAGATAAAAAGAATATTTCGTATGAATGAAAATGAACCTACACATAAGGTTTAGTATATAATATACATATAGGCATCAGATACTGCTTTTTTATTTATTTGACTTCTATATAATATTAGTGAGTCCCTACACATTGTCTGTAGGGATAGGATTGTAAAGAAATACGCACCTAGAATTATTATTAACTTGGAAAATTTATAAGCTGTTAGTTTTGTTTTTTTTGTTTCTCACTTTTTTGTGTTTTTTTTTAAATAACTGTAAATCTTAAAGTAGTTGAAAGTGAGAGAACTTTTAAAGAAACAAAATAAAACTGAGACTAACTAAAATAGATAGACCCCATAGTTTGTGAAACAACATAATAATTTATGAACCGATTGGGGGATTAAAAACTTGTGAAAGAGTTATTGTACAAATGTTTCGAAAGCAGCGGGTGAATATAAAAAAAAAAGTTTTTAAAAAAAGAAAATAAGAAGTTTGTCATAAATCCTGATTTCTGATATTTTGAATTCGAAATGGTAGAAGGAAGGGGAAATATGTCTAACTTTATTGACTATAGAATTTAAATGGGTTTTTTTTTTAATGCAAGGAAAACTGAAAATCGCCTTTTGATCGTTTTTTTTTTAAATTTCCTACTTTTAAAGTCTTTGGAATACCTAATGATGATATTATGGTTTTTATAGAGTCTCCAATATTTGGAGAATATCCATTGTGGTATATCATTTCATCATTTTCTATTTTCTTCAAAATAAATTTAAGAAAATTAACAATTTTTAGGGTAGAACAGGAAAGCATTTTATAATATTAAAGTTTTTCAAAATTAAGATAGGTTGTAAGAAGTCCTAAATTTGATAAGAATAATTCGTTTCGTTTATATTATCAAGTATTGATTAAATTTATACGCACTTTTTATAACACTCAAATTATTAGCATTGCCAAACTAAGTTCTTGGCCTCGTAGAAAGCAAGTGGACGATTTTTTGTGCAAGCAAATTCGCATGTAATTTTTTGTCCGTTTATCGTTTTTCTGAAATGCAAAATATTCGTTAAATATTGCAGCTGTTACTGTTTTTAGAGCAGGGATATGGCAGCGTCACTATCACCTGACATTAGTGTCAACTGACAGATTTCAAGTTATTCCATCCACCTAATTCATTGAAGTGTGTTTAGAGATTTGAACTTTATGCATTAGTCTTGTGTCTTAAAGCTGCTCCAGCCTAATGTATTTCAAACTAGTGGCCCTGGTTTTTTTATTTAAGCTATCTGAAACGTCTCTATTTTTTTACTACTGAAACCTGCCTGGAAATTATTTGTGAGACAAAAATCTATGAATAAACAATGTGATAATATGACATCTTATATATTTATTATAAACATGATATTGAATTTATGAAAATGAAAAATTGTTTTTGACTCGACTCAGTTACTATTCACCATTGGGTTTAAACTAATGGCTTAATCAATAATTAATAATATTATATATCTTTAATAAAACAATCGCATTAGTTTTCTTAGCAGTTCAAAACCAGTGCAGTTGGTTTTACTTGATACTCTTTTCAAGCTTAAATGCAAAATATTTTTTAATTATTTTAATGCATAGGTACTAAAATTATGGTAAAGCTTGTTTGTAATAATATTAAAACAATTTCGTGATCATTATCTGAGTTAAGAGTATGAATATTTAAATTTATTTAACTGTGTTATTTGCATAAAGTTAAGCAAAAAGGGCTGGTAAGTGCATACTGCGAAGAAGAGTGAGGATATCTTAAAAAGATTTTTTTAAATAGTTAATTATCATTTCTTTTATCTTTTCAATTAAAATTTAAAAATTAAACAATATATTCATTTAAATATAAATAGTAATTATTATCGTCCATTTTTTTTTCGCTGGAGTCATGCTAATAATTTTATATTAACTTTTAATTAAAAGTACCTATTTTCTTTTTTTTTTTAATTTTCAAGTATATATATATACTTCATTTACATATGTACTATGTACATAACAAAAATACAACGAAATCATTTATATATTCATATTAAATTGAAATTAAAATTTATAACGCTTTAATATTAAAAATTCATTTTTTTTTGCGCTTATACTTTAGCATATTTTCTAAAAATTTCCAAAAAAAATGTGCTTATATAGTTTCACACTGTCCGTCCATCGTTTCATCCGTATGTTTGCAAAACTTTTACACCGTTTGGAATAAAGACTAAAAGCAATTTTAACTGTGGGTAGGTATTCTAAAAAACATTAATTTCGTGGAAGAACTTTTTCTATAGCTCCAACCGAAGCGGAGTAGCATGTCACCAAAGTTGGGAAGAGTACTTTAAACAGTTATAACAACAACATTTACATGGCATATTTTCAATTTGAAAACAATAGTCAGTTGATTTTATAACATTTTTAAATATATATAACATAAATATATAGGGTTGCCATACGGTATTAAGATTTTCTGTCATGCGAAACTATATTATTCTAAAATTTTTTAGCCCTAATATCTTGTGAAGGTGTAAAGATAGAAATTTAAAATTTTGGGAGAATCGTGATCAGCAGAAATTAGTATTAGTGCAGCCTTAAATAACTGTCAGGGGTCCAAAATTTATATTTTGCATTTTTTTCCCAATTTTTTCCAAGTAATGTTCAAAACTTAATGCTCTTAAAATACGTTTTAACATGTGTTTAAAGGCTTTCCTAATAATTGAAAAAAATGTTTATTAATTATTTACCAAATTTACCTTTATAATGAAATTCTATGAAAGTCACAATTAAATTCCTAGAACCTGACATTTTAGAGACAGGAAAGATCCTTGGGAACTAGCATTGCAAAAGCTTTTGAACTTTTCCGAATTAAAGGACTGTTAGGACTTCAAAATTAAAAATTTCTTATTTTTAAGAACCAATCTTTGGCTCTTGTGTATAAATTTCCAAGGTTAAACGTTAACAGTGAAGCTCTAGCGTTATATTTCGGCAAATGTTAACAGATTTTCTTGATTTTATTGAGCCGATATCTTAAATATAAATTTTAATAATATTATTCATATTTTATAACTAGTTAATGAAATAAATAAATTATATTATCAAACTTATTTTTATATAATGTATTTTTTAGCCACAACTATATTCGAAACATTGCTTGACTTCGAAAATGTCCCTTTTTTCAAAACCCTCGGCTGTTTTCATTACTTCTTTTTTTTTAAATTGCTATCTCTTACACTTTTATTTAAAATTATTCAGTCATTTGAATTTAATTCAATTTAAATATTATATAGAATATATAAAAGTAAAATAATGAATAAAAAAAAAAAAATAATATCTATTCACTTACATTCAAACAGCTGATATGATCCTCTATCTCTTATGTTTTTATTTCACTTTTTATGCTTTTATTATATTTTTTTTTTAAGTGCAGAAAGAAAGAGAGCAATCAGTAATAAATTACTTTATATCCTTCTCATTCTTTATTTTTTTTTTGTTTTTTTTTTTATTTTATTTCACGTTTATTTTTTATTGTATTTTTGCAATTTTATTGCTTCTGGTTGTTCTGTTTAGTTAATTAAAAGGTATGCATCATCAAAGCAATTAAAAGCGCATTATCCTTATTATGAAAGTAAAAAAACAAAAAAAAAATAAAAACAAAAACAACAACAAAAAAACAACAAGAACAACTTAAAGCTTTGAAAAAAAAAAATTCCGAAAAAGAAAAGTTAAAATAAAAATTATTTTGCCGTCGCGATCTGAGAACCAAGAAATTACAAAAAAAAATATATATACATATATATATATATATACATATATTTTCCGTTACGAATTTATATACACATACACTATTATAAAATTAACACTGCACATAAGCGTTTTACAATTAAATAAGAAAATATTCCCGTACCGTTATATTGTCCCTCGGTTTATTGCACACGTATAGACTCCGCTATTTTTTTTGAAATGCAATAGTAAAACAATAATTCTGTGCAAGCTTCATTTTATATACATATTTTTTTAAAAACAGTTATTTTGATTTTAACGGTATTTTTTTATTGTTTTTATACCGTTTTATTTACAATAAAATGAAAAAAAAAAAAATATTTGTTACCTGTTTAAGAGCATGCAACTAGGCAATAAAATTTAATTTAAAGTTTTAAAAAGATTTTATAGAAGGATAATAAAGCTTCTAAAGGAGATATATATATATATATTTAATAATATATATATATATATATACATTGTTCTTTAATAAAATAATTGAAAAAAATAAATAAAAAAATGTATAAAGGATTGAAAATAGCTTAGGTACCTTTTATTTATTTTTAAAACCCATTTGTTTTGTTTTTATTTTTTAATGAAATTTATAAAATTTAGGGTACGACTTTTATTGCTTTCTTCTTTTCATAAACAAATAAATACCTATAGACAGCTGCAGGTGGAAGTCAACTTTAAAATAATTTTCTTTGTTTTTAGCGTGCTACTAAAATATGCGTTTAATACAATTTATACAAAGCGTTATGGTTATAGGGCGAAGTAGTTTTCTCTAAAAAAAGGCGTTCAAGTTTTATTACTTAAGTTTAATTGAATTTTGAACGTAAGTTTAAAATAATATTTTAGTGCAAGAAGAAAAGAACGTGCTTAACGTGCTCTTTCAGGCTTCTTGGGCTGAGAACTCTTCTTAAAGAAAATTCAGAATATTTGAATGTATTGTATTCTTCGGATACACTTTTATATACTAGTGTACTTATACCCTCATTAAATATAATATATTTTGTGAATGCACGTTTAGTGTAATAGGGTTTTTTAATTTTTATTGCGTCTACGTTTGATGATTTCAATATGGCTAATATCGAACATTGCTATATATTTTATACAAATCATGTGAGTTATAAAATATGAATTAAAATTTAAAAAGTTTTCAAAATATATGCTTAATTTTTTCAAATTACATTAAATAATTAAAAATATTATATTTTTTATATTTTCATTGGCAACACTTTTCCATATTATACGTAAAGTTCTTTATTCTTGTGATACTACTTTAAATTACTATTTTAATCCTGCACTGATAATAAAAAAAAACTTTAAGAGCTTCCCATTATCAAATTCATTGTTTAAATCAATTTTATGTATATTTACAAAATTCACAGTAATATTATCATGTAGTTTTGTTTATATTTAAACTAACAGTGGATATAGTATGCTTTAGTGAGCGCGTCTCTCTTCTCGTTTCATTAAATATCGTTTTATCAAAATCTCGTTTTTTAAATAAGTACTAGCTTTTTTAAAATCTTGTATATATATATTTTTTTAAATACAGCTAATTTAAACAAAAACCGGCTGGGTTTGACAACTTGGTTTAATAATTGCCGTTTTCAGAAAATCTTGTTTTTTTAAAAATTGTTTGTTTTTTTAAATCTTGTTTAAGAAATTCAAATTTTTTATATTCTGGAAAAAGCTCATAATTCTGATTTTGCAATTTTAAAAAACGCGATTTTAAAAAACGCGATTTCAAAAAACCATATTTCGAAAAACATAATTGTAACATAAGAGATTTTCATAAAAAAAGATTTTGAAATGCGATCATTCGTACCCAACCCTATATTAAATATACATTATTAGCTACGTACAAACATTATTTACATATAAGTCGCAAAACTTTCTAGTTTCTATAAAACGTTTTTTTTTTTTTAAATAAAGTTATTTTTGATTAATAGTTCGCAAGTGTATAAATGAAGAAAATTGCGTTCATTTTTGCAATTAATTAAAAGTAATTAAAGTTATTGTTTAATCGAAGGAGCGGATCTAGAAACTTGTGTGTACAACATTTTTCCACTAAAAAAAGAATTTTCATTCCGGGTATAGAGAAATTATTTATTTAACAAAAAAAAAAAAAGTAAAACAAAAAATTGGAAAATATTTTTTTTGTTGTTTTATTGTAAAGTTAATTTTATTTTAAAAACAGTTTAACTTAGTTTTAAAGAATTTTCAAAATGAGGTCAATTAGCTTTAAATGCTTTATGCAAAATAATAATATGTAAGCATTGTTTTATTTAAAGATAAGTTGAAAAAAAAATTTAAGGAAATAAATTTAATTTACTTGTATAAAAGAGAACTATGATGAAAATTTATTTTGTTGTTGAAGGCTTTTCATTATTATTTTAATCTTTAATTTGAATAATAGAAGTAGGTACTATAGAACAATGGTATTAAAAGGGTATATAATGGTGTCTGTTTTCAAATATTTAAAAGGTTGTAATGTGTTGTGAAAGATTGTTTAAAGCATTTGGAATATTCATATATATTGATATTAGTGATAGAATAGGTTTCACTTCTAACGTGCTCTTTCAAGCTACTTGGCTAAAAACTCTAGGTTAAGTGTAAAGTGAAAATACTTGCCCGAATCATGTTTCTTTCCCTAGTGTTAGTATAACTGCACCTATTATCACTTCTATGAATGAGGACGAAATTACTGTTAGTGACGGAAATATAGTCTCAAATCCTAGTCAAGGAATTAAAGAAATTATAGAAAAATCACCAACGAATGAATTTCCTCCCACATGTGATTTTGATTCCTTTAATTATGTTATTAAAAATTATAAATTTTATCCAGAAACTTCGAAGCCTAACTCACTTGAAGCAAAAACCTGTACATTAATAGCTGAATTAAGCGAAGGTTTGTAATTTTGTTTTAAAAATAATGTTTTATATACTATTAAATTACTTAGGTCAGAAAACAATTACAGAAAATAATGAATCTTCGTCTTCTGGAATTCAATTCATTGTTGGTGGAAAATTGCGATGTGCCATCGTAATGTAAACTTACGTAGAACAGAATCCTAGAATCCTGAGGTAGAATTGCAAGAACCATATTCAAGATATAACTGTGTAGACATCCTTGATGACGGAATACAAAACCAAGGTTTATTAATTAGTCAAAAGATGTTTCGAAATTTGAATCCGAAAAATATTTTATTAAGAGATTTATTTTAGGAATCAATTAACATTTGTTTTTAGATAAGAACTATTTAAAGATTTGGTTTGACGCTATCACTTCAACTTTTAGATTGAAAGAAATTGTTGATTATTATTACTGCGTGGGCTTCTTTTAATTAATGGTTACAGCAACATTGGCACATCCTTCTAGTTTCGATGCTGCATGGGCTAAGCTGTCCATCATTCCATTATATTTGTATAATTGTTTACAAATATTCGTATAATGTCCCTTAATAGTGTAACGAACTAGTGAAAGAACTTTCCCTCGGATGCCAAATTTGTTTGGTTCTCTCAAATTGCGATTCTGTCTATCCATTTAATATTTTGAACATATGCCTATTTGGTTAGTTTGCAAAAGCTTCCATTTTGTAGCAATTCACGTTCATGAGTTAACGCTATATGCAGAAAGCCTGTCCACACTGAAACACATAGCGCCTTATATAATTAACTCAATGTATCGTACATGCTAACTGAAACTGCTTCTATCTGGCGAATATGGAAGCATTCTTATTTGGTGGTAAGTTCTTCGTAAAATCAAATTTTATAATAAAGGACACAGAACCTGGTGTAGTAGGGCAAATGACTAAACTACAAAGATAGTAAAAGTTCGAATCAAGTACATATTATATGCAGAGAAAGTTTTTCAGAAATCTTTCACATTTCTAAGTGCACTACGGTCTATGGACTCTACAGTCTTTTTGAATTGAGTTGTCAAAGGTTCATTGAAATAATTAAATTTTTTTAATATCATATGAGTTTTCATTAAGTTTGACGAGATGAAGTCAAAAAAAAAAAACAAAAATAAAAAAAAACTTTTATTCCAAATGACTTGAGTATATAGATTTAACCTTTTGGAAAAGCTATTTTCATTCTTGATTCATTTTTTCCTCTTCATCTTGATTTTTTTTTAATTCCATCATTTTTCTTTTTTGTAATTCTTTATTTTAGTCTTCATTTTTTTGTAAGTTTTTTTGTAAATTTTTACTTTATTAAAAGAATATAAAATATACTGTTACATATAACTCTATGGAAACACTATCAACAATTTTTCGTTGTTCGTATAATGCCAAGATCAATCTTACTTCCATTTGTATTATTCAACATAACTGATGTACTTTTTTTCCTCACCATTTACGTTACATATTTTTTATTAAAGTGAGATTCATTTCATTTTTTCATATAAAACTATACTTTGGGAAACCGCTCATGAAAATACGTAGGAAAAAAACCACATTAAAAAAACTGAACAGAAACCATGGAGTAAAACAAATCCTTTGTAATAGGATCACACAAAAAAAACAGAGAAATCGTGAAAAAGAAAATTTGAAGGAAAAATTCTACAAAAAAGGAAAAACTAAAATGAAAAAACTGTTCATAAAAATTGTAGAAGTATAAAAAAAAAGATAAGAATATACCTGTACTTACCATATAATAATAAAATGACTGTTGGAATCTGAAACACTAATGATCCAAAGGAAATGTACAGAAATTGTCAAAAAGAATATAGCATATATAGACTTCATAAGATAATTCTTCTGTTCATTAATATTTAATCAGAGCTTTAAACAACTTAAACTAAATGGATCAGAGGATTGACATTATTTGAACTCCCTCTATGCACAATTCAATGTATCTGAGTGAAAGGACTTTGATTAAAATATGGATGACGTGGATCCAGTTTTGGTATGCTCTTATATCAGTCCTTAGAGGGCGGATATATAACCACTTAAACTAAATGAATCTACGGTTCTCAATACTTGCTTCATAAAATGCTTTCAGTGGATCAATTGGTAGATAAAAGAGAGAGCCGTTTCTCGAACAGTACGCGAACTTCAAGAGGAGCTTTATTATGGGAAGAGTGTCTTCTCAAGAAGACGTGGATCTGACTTTGGCATTTTCTAATCAGTTTTAAGCCGATGGATATTGAAGCACTTCAACCCAATGGATCTGAAGTTATTCAAATTCTCTCTGGGTAAAATTTTCTCAATACTTTTTGTATAAAATATTTCCAGTGGAATGAGCGTAGTGTATTAAGGAGAAAAGGGCTTTCAAACTGCGAACAGAAAGAGAATTGAGTTTAATTAAGAGAAGTTAGAATTTTTTTTACAAAAGTTGATTATTTCAGTTCAAATGTCCCTACACTTTTGATTCCAACTACAATTATAATTTTCTCACTATTTTAGCACTAAAAAACCAAACAAACAATCATAAAAAAAAAACTAACACTAAAACGTTTTGTTACCGACACTTGCATGTAGACAGACAACTCCTTGATTTATAGTCTGCTAGAAGAATAAGAAAGAAAAAGGAAAAAAAAAATTAAAGGTAAAAAAGAATAGATATAAGATGAGCTGCCAGAGATTAAGTAGTAAAGGTGACACAATTTACAATTTACATTGCAAGGTAAAAATAGTGGCGCTTAAGCTGTTCTATATATACACACACTATCAAAACTGAATATAACTAGCACCTTACCTATGTCAATGTTTAGTTATAAAGGAAAAAATAACAAAAAAAAAAGTATAATGGTATAGTTTGATTTTCTACTACCGGTATTATTGTGACAGGATGGAGGAAATGAAAAATAAAGTCTTGAAAGAATTGGATAGCACAGGTGGAAGTACAGTTATATGACGTTACACAGAAATATAAGAATGAGCATACAATGAATAAAACAAAACCAATGTTTTCCTCAAACAATGATTGTGTTTGTTTGATTTGAATGGCTTTGTTTGTGTTTCTTATAGATTTAGAACAGGGTTAATCAGTTGGACATGAAAAATTTCCGCAATTCTTGGAAATTGATAATTTATAAAAATTAAAACTAAAATTTTATGCAAAATTTAATAAACAAAGTCATTTTTGTTTTTTTTAAGTGCTAACTCTATAACTGTTCAAAAATTACTAATAAGCCATAGGTTCATGTAGGAACGGGGGTGACCTCTTTTATATTTGAGTTACTGAAAATAGCTATATTTGATTTTGGTCACAGTTATTATTTTTTTTGTATTGCAATAATTTGAGATTAGGCTGAGACTCTATCTGATAACTGCTATACAATTTCACTTAATAATTCTAACAAAAAAAATGGACCAAGTTTCTATTTCTATAAATTAAAAATAAATACCCTTAGCAGCTTCACTCGGGCTGTTTTATTTTTCGCTTTTGTAATCAAATATCCTAAATGTCAAATTTTTTAATGACGAAAATTTTCAGAAGATTTTTTGTGGTTAGGACTATTCAAAGACAAAAGACTTAATTTTCAATTAAACTTTCAATCCGTAATGTAATACATACCATAAATTTGTTAAAGACGCCAAGCTTTCATTTTTATATTACCTATAATATGTTCCTTATTCCGAAACTCATACCTACAAATATGTAATTTTTTTTTAAATAACGGTATTTGCTTACTTTGAATCGAACTCTAGAATTCCTTTCAATTTCGTTTATGCATGTACCGACAATAACGTCTTTAGAAGAATGACAGCTTCTGCCTCTAAATTTCCGTTAGAAAAAATATTGAAAACCCGATTTTAAACTTTTCATTAGAGTAGCTCGAAATTCAGAATCACATTAACTTTATCATATTTTTAGAAGATTTTCCATTTTTCACAGGAAGATTCGCAATTTAGGAAACTTGACGACCAGCCTCATTTTGTATTAGAAAATTTTCACACAACACTGTGTCAGATTATTTTATGGCTTTTTTTTTTAAGTTTTTATTTTTTAAACATATCATATTTCATTTCTGGTGCTTCGATAAAAAAAAACCACGTTTATACACATATATGTACTTTTTCTCAGCCAAAGTATGGATTAACAAAATCCCCGTATAACTTTAAAATGTGTATGTAGATATCTAAAGAAGTTGGTACCGGCATAAAAATGTACAAATAATCTTAGAAAAATAAATACCCACATAACTTAGATTCTAAAAAATCAACAATAAGTTAAAACGAGGAAGATTATAGTTGCCCTTGTCAACTTTTAGATACCCGTGCATACCCACTAACCGTTATTTATTTCCTCTATGCTATTATAAATATTACAAAAAAAATATAAGAAAGTAAAATAGTTAAAAAAAAATTTACCTTTTTATCCCATAATTTTAGCTTAAAAAAAAAATTAAATTTTTAATTCCATTATACTACCATAATTTTTGCTTAAAAACAAAAAAAAAAAAATAGCCCGCCCTAAAAGTTGGTCCGAGTGATGTCCAACTTTGCCAACTAACTTGCCCTATTACTTTATCTGCCCAGTTTTGATTTTAACCTCGTAGCTTCATTAGATTCACAGTTATCGAATTGATTACTTTGTATGGCAGCTGCCCGAAAACGGGTCCGTAACATTTTGAAACTTCATGTAAGTGCTCGATTCATTATATAACTAACAGTGTGTAATTTTTATCCTCGTAGTATTATCAGTTTCCAAGAAATTCATATTGGTGCAAAGAAGTTGTATAGCAGCCCCCCGAAAATGGGGCCGTAACATTTTGAAACTTCATATAAGTTCTTGATTCATTATAAAACTAACCGTGTGTAATTTTCATCTTCCTGGTATAATTGCTTTTGAAGAAATTCATATTGATTTAAATAGGTTGTGTGGCAGCTCCCCGAAACCTTGATCTGGTCTTAACCAAAAAAAATAGGGAACCTAAAAAATGTCCCAAAAATGTTTTGTGTGAATTTCAAAACTCTTGCTCTAATTTTTCAATTCCATCTCTTATAATTAATTTTTAATTCACAAATACTTATATTAAAACCAAGAAAAATAAGCATCATATTATAATCATACTCATATAATGATCAGATCATCATGATCAAAAATTATCATCATATTCATAATTTTTTTTCATTTTAATTCATAAATCTCAAAGTACAAAGTCCAAATCTAAAATTTTTTTAAAAATTTTACGCATCATTTAAATCGTATGAAATCGTTACTTGAAAAATTCTTTATCTTCAAAAAACAAACAAACAAAAAAAAAAACAAACAAAAACAAAATTCATATAAATTCATGTTATACAAGATGTGCAGATATATTTCAAATTTTTATATGAAAATATGGGAGTTAAAAAAGTTAGCTGTTCGAGAGCTACCCGAAGTTTTGGTCCGATCTTAACCAAAAAAAATAGGGAACCTAGAAATTGATTGAAAAATATTTTGTGAAAATTTCAAAACTGTAGCTCTTTTAGTTTTTGAGTTATCGTGCTGACACACAGACGGACGGACGGACGGACGGACGGACGGACGGACGGACGGAGGGACGGACGGACGGACGGACGGACGGACGGACGGACGGACGGACAGACACACATAGCTAGATCGACTAATTTTTCGATTCTGAGCCGATACGTACCCTTGACACTATATCTAGCTCGTCTAGATCGATGCGTTACAAACGGAGGAGCAAATCTAATATACCCGATGTCATATATGTATGCACGGGTATAACGAGGAAGATTATAGTTGCCCTTGTCAACTTTTAGATACCCGTGCATACCCACTATGGTGTATAAAATAAACCGTAATATACTTATACATTTAACTCATTACTCCATAATTTTGACGTAAAAAAAAAAAAAAAAAAATTAAAAAAAAAAAATATCACAAAAAATAAAACAAAATTTTCAATCATTGTCCCATAACTTTAGCTTAAAAAAAAAAAAAAAAAAAATTAACAAAAAAAAAAAAAATTAACAAAAAAAAAAGATCACAAAAAAAAAAACAAAATTTTCATTCGTTGTCCCATAACTTTAGCTTAAAAAAAAAAAAAAAAAAAAAAAACAAAAAAAAAAAATGGCCCACCCTAAAATTCCGATGGTCCGAGTGATGTCCAACTTTGCCAACTAACTTGCCCTATTACTTTACCTGCCCAATTTTAATTTTAACCTTGTAGCTTCATTAGATTCGCAGTTATTGAATCGAAAACTTTGTATGGCAGTCCCCCAAAATGGGGCCGTAACATTTTGAAACTTCATATAAGTGCTCGATTCATTATATAAATAACCGTTTGTAATTTTTATCGTCGTAGTATAATTAGTTTTGAAGAAATTCATATTGGTGCAAATAAGTTGTATGGCAGCCCCCCGAAAATGGGGCCCTAAAAATTTGAAACTTCATATAAGTGCTCGATTCATTATATAACTAACCGTGTGTAATTTTCAGCATCGTAGTATAATTAGTTTTGAAGAAATTCATATTGGTGCAAAGAAGTTGTATGGCAGCCCCCCGAAAATGGGGCCCTAACATTTTGAAACTTCATATAAGTGCTCGATTCATTATATAACTAACCGTGTGTAATTTTCATCCGCGTAGTATAATTAGTTTTGAAGAAATTTATATTAGTGCAAAGAAGTTGTATGGCAGCCCCCCGAAAATGGGGCCCTAACATTTTGAAACTTCATATAAGTGCCGGAGTGATTATAAAACTAACCGTGTGTAATTTTTATTCCCGTAGTATAATTAGTTTTGAAGAAATTCATATTGGTGCAAAAAAGTTGTATGGCAGCTCCCCGAAGCCTTGGTCCGATTTTAACCAAAAACAATAGGGAACCTAGAAATTGTCTAAAAATGACTTTGTGTGAATTTCAAGACTCTAGCCCTTTTAGTTTTTGAGTTATCGTGCTGACACACGGACGGACGGACGGACGGACGGACGGACGGACGGACGGACAGACACACATAGCTAGATCGACTAATTTTTCGATTCTGAGCCGATACGTACCCTTGACACTATATCTAGCTCGTCTAGATCGATGCGTTACAAACGGAGGAGCAAATCTAATATACCCGATGTTCATATATATATGCACGGGTATAAAAAAATCTTTTTTAATCTGCTGATGTAGAAACTTCATATCGGATTGGATAGTATCAACTGAATCATAGAAATCTGGTATAATAAAAAATTCCATACGAGGACATTATAAACATGATAGGGATTATCGCGAAAAGAAGACGAAAAATTTATATAGAGTGCAATTTATACAGAGCACGACAGTATATAAAGCAATGAAGATATTAAATATAATGTCAATGTATTTAATCTTTGGAAAAGCACGTTCATATTGAAAGAATTAATAGTTTAAGACAAATGAAAGAAAGGATTAAATTAAAAATTGAAGGAAGGAAGAAGACCAACAAACAACAAATCATGAAAGAAATTAATGTTTGACTTAGAAGGTGAAAAATTAATAAAAAGATTTGTTTTTGAAATAAAATACGTTAGATGTATCTGCTATATATACAAAAGCTCTATGGTTTGAAGTCCTTCACAATAGAGGAATATTACAAATAAAAGTGGTTATTTTAAAATAACTTTATAATAGCCGCTTAAGATTAAAAAATAAAGAATAAAAATCAAAATTTAATAGTTGCGCTAAAAACTATTCAACTTAAGAGATAGAGGTTAGCTTTTATTTTTTGGCTAGATCAAGCAATAAGTTACCAAAGCTGCTTGTACCAAAGCATAAGTTCATATATTCCAAGAATGCAATTTTTATATTATTAAAATTGATGACAATAAACTTGGACTCAACAAAATCATGAAACAGTACTGGACCCTATTTCCAATATAAAATACCAATAACTTTTTAAGAATTTTTTTTTATTCCTTTTCCACTCCTTTAAGGAGTATAGGGCATTTACCAAGTTTATTTTAAACTTGGCTTCAGTTTCTTTTTAATCATAACATTCACTAAGCCGTTGATTACTCGGCTGTAGCTATTGTATAAGGTTATGTAATATGAATGCACAAATGTTAACTTTGTGCACCATCTATTGTCTTACACAAGAATTATTTATATATTTTTATTAAATCTTATTTACGATATAAACTATTACGATATAATTATACAATTTTACGATATTTTTTTTATTAGACATGATCTGACCGGGGTTTGAACCCGAGATCTTCCGCATGAAAGGCGGCGTCTCTACCACTACGGCATTGGTCAGATAACTTCTTAATTACTTCTTATAAATTAAATTGATTTATTTTACGAGCTTATGATATTATTGTTTGTCTGCAGGAATAGACCGTGTTACATGTAGAATGTCTTGAACTCCAATCGATACATAAAATTAATCTATTTCATTTAACTTGAAGCTATAAATATAAATTCAATTCATAAATTAATTTAAGTATATTCTTAGAGAGGCCTCTCACATTCCTGGCTTATTCCTGGAGCTATAATTCAGTATTTGTGCAAAACTTGAAAATCACCCTTAAAAGAGCCTATCAAAGTAAATTCCTAGCGCATTTATGACGTAGATTTACTAATATTGTTAAACCAAATTTCTAATACTTTTAATAAATTAAGTTTGAAATCTTGATTTTTATATTAAATTTAAATTATCAAAAGTTTTAATTTATTTTCATTTGTGGTTTTGCAAGTGATTTGTATAGCCAAAAGATTCTGAATATATACTGTTCAATAGAACTAATAATATTCTAATAAAATACTACACTGAACTGGGCATATTATATTTATTAGGTATTTTAATATTAAAAATTTTAAAAATATAATTTTGATAGAGATTTATATAAAATTTTCTAATTTTATTTAAAGATTTGCAAAATATTATTTAAATTTATTTTTTTTTAATATATTTTGAAAATTTTATTTTCATAAAAAATAATTATAAATTATAATTTGAGTATGTTTTTATTTCAAAATATATTTTATTTTTGGATAGATTTATTATCTATTACATTAGTAACTTTATAAAAGTTCTGAAAAATTTAAAGAAATAGATATAAATTAAACTTTATTTTTGCAATATTTGTTTTTATTTCTAATAGTTGAGGAGCTAACAGCGGTTTATTCATTTTGGGTGTAATATATTAAATTAATTGGCAGAATCAGTATAAGTGGGGAGGTTTCAAAATCTTAGTTAGAGTGCATCTTTCAAAAAACATGTAAAATTTAAAAAAACATTGGTTAGAGTGCCAACCTTTCATGAGAAATGCCTGAGTTCGAATCCCAATTCTACCATTTTCAGCTCAGCTCCCATTCGCCATTGGGTTCAATTTAATGGCTTTACCAATAATTAATAATCACATGTTTAATTAAGAATACATTAATATAACAATATAAAAAAATAAAAAACAAATAATTTAATTCAATTATATAACTCACAGATATATAACACTATATAACTCAAATACAAATTTTACAATATAAACAAAAATAAAGTTTTATCTTCTCAAATTCTAAGATGTTTCCACATGTTAAAAGGCGTAGTACCATCTCATGTTTATTCTAATAATAAGAATATAATATTTCCTCCTGTTACGACATTCACATATATAGTAAAGCTGTTTAGTTTAAAACAGTTAAGGGTTATCACAAAATTATATTGTGTCAACAAACTCATAATCCCTTAGTCACTTACACTCTGTTACACCAACAACTTCTCAATAATTAAACAAAACCATATTTGACAACAAACCAATAAAGTTTGTTTAGTAAAAAATGAGGGAGAGCGTAGTAGAGTAGACTGCGTCAACTCTGGAATATCCGTATGACCGTAATATAAACATTATATAATCCTGTTAATTACTTTTGGGCAAATTTCTAACATACAGCTTTATTAGGTATAGTGTAATGCTCATATAAAAGGAGAAGTTGTATGGCAGCTAGTCGAACCCATTGCAGTAGACCAACCAAATTTTGCAAAAACTTTGGCCATAACACTCAACTATTTTTGGCAAAATTTCAGACATCCAGCTTTAATACATATAGAGTAATATATATAAAAAAAAAAGATGTATGGCGGGTTCCTTTAGTTTTTGAGTTACCGTGCGGGCTGAAAAACGGACGGACGAGCATACATAGCTCAATCGATTTATTTTTCAATTCTGATTCGATCCGTACCCTTGAGTCTATATCTACCCCGCTCGTTCTCTGCGTCACAAACGTAATAACGAATTTATTATACCCTTTGATCTATTAATAATCATACGGGTATAAACACTCTCTTATTAAAAAATAATTATTTGATTAGCGATGCGTGGTTTGTGAGGATCCTGATCTTATTAGGGCTCTGATCTTAAACTGAGTACCTATTAATTACTTTCATTAAAATATTCTTGTAGAAAATATTTCTAATATTAATCTGGTGTCCAAGTCTTAAACACAACTCCAGTACTACTAATGTAGGTACTCTGTTTTTGACATGTATGAAATAAAGTAAGTAAAACAAATATAAACTTATAAAAATCTTTTAAAAATATTGAAAAGTATAATTTTTATTTATTTATTTTACTAAATTACTATTTTCATTTATTATATTTATTTCAGATTCAAATAAGAAGTTTAAACAAAGTAAGTATATTGTAAATCATTGAAATATTTATATTTATTATCGGATTTCCATAAATTAATCACAAAACTTTGAACCAAAAAAAATAATAAGAATATAAATGAATATCTTTAATAACATCAGTATGAAAGTGCTTTTATGTGTATTTTATAAGTACTAAGAACCTTCTAAGTATTAAATATATATAAAATATTACCGCATACTTATTATTAATTATTTAAATAAATTAAATTAAGCTAAATTAAAAAATACTAAAATAAAATTGACTTTTTCAGAATTATTAAAATTATTTTCTAATTTTTTATAAATTTCAATTCAAAATTTTAAATCTATTTTAACAATTTCTAAACATTATGTTATGATTTTCGGAGACATTTATAATATTAATTTAATTTAATAATAAGTAAATGCAGAAAATTACACTGCAACATTAAACATATTTACAAATAAACGATTGTGCTTTACAATTTTCTAAAATAGCATAATCTTCCCAGTGGTTCTAAAACTCCTGTTTAATTATTTGTTTCGAAAAATAATGTAAAGGTTTAAATTAAACTTTAGGAGCAAATGCAAAAGTTTATATGAGAAATTGCATACTTAAAGGGGCAAATGACAATTTTTTTGCTATGTTAAGTACAGGTTACATACGAAATGTTTTTTTTTTATTCTTTCTTTGCACAATCTTGTTTTTGTTTTTTAATATTGTTTTTCAAAATTTAATTCTTGTTTTATTTGAAGACATAATTACCCACATACACAATTATACAAACTATAGAATCCCTGCTAATTCAAAATTTCTCATATAAGAATAATAATCTAGAAAAAAAATCTTTCCTAATCTTAAAGCGATTTATTAATTACAATGGGATATATAAGTTTATTTATTTGAAATAACTTGGTATCTCTGCAAAAATGGGTTCATTGCAACAAATTAAATAAAGCAAGGTTAGGAAAATAAGATCACTCAAACAGTCCCTAACCGGGGGCTTGAGAAAACAATTTTCTTCACCGACTCGTATTACTTTCAGAGGATCTAACTTTTCCTAAAATTTTAAGTTTCTAGCTTGAGCCGTTCAGAATATATGAGAAGCCCAAAAGTTTGGAAAAATCCAGTTTTGCTTAACGGTAAATTTAAGTACGGTGTGGCAACCCTACAAATTTGCGTTTCGAAAATTTGTATTTAATATCTATCTATTTGTTTGTTTGTATGTAGCGAATAGACTCCTAAACTGCCCAGCCGATTTTCATGAAAATTTGTATATAGAGGTTTTTGGGTTCGGAAAGAAATCGTGGCCCAAAAATTTTGTTCTAACCGACCGCCAAGTTGGGGCTGTGGTGCTAGTATTTAAACTTCTTTGTTCTAAAATGAAAACGGTTTGACCGATTGACTTCAAATTTTGTATACGTGATGCTCTTTGAGAATTGAGTTGACATTATTAACAGTTTTCGAATTTGTTAACCCATGTCGGCCCGACGGTTGGTCAAAATAATTTTGGAAGCTAATATTGTCAAAATTTGAGAAGTACTGCTTTGGCTAAAAAAGAAAGCCTCAAAAAGAATTTTGTTGAGTTCCATTAACCCATTGCGGCCCAAAAGCTTTTCATAAATTTTTTGGTTACTTTACTCTAAATTAGAAACGGTTTAACCGATTTTCTTCAAATTTTGTATATGTGTTCCGTTTTGAGAATGAAGTTAGTTTTTTTAAGAGGCTTGCAATTGGATAATCCATAGCGGCCCAACGATTGGCAAAAAAAAGATTTGGATGCAAAGTACGTCCAATTTAGCGCAATACTGCTTTGCCCAAAGAGAACGTGTAGTTCCGTTAACCCATTGGGGCACAATGGCTTTTTATAAATTTCTGCGTTACTTTACTCTAAATTAGAAACGATTTGAAACGATTTGAAAATGGAGTTGTGTCTGTTAACAGTCGGTCCTTAAAATGGTCAAAAAAAAATTTTTGGAAGGAAATTACGTCAGATTTTGGAAAGTAGTTTGTACTGCTTTGAATTACAGAAAGTTTCAAAAATTATTAGAATAATCCTAGAAAAACCGTTTTAAAAAGATTGCTTACATACATTTTAAAATTTAGATGTGTAAACCGTGTGTAATTTTTGTGTTAACTTTTTGCATTAACCTTTGCTGATCACACGTATATTTTAGTAACATAAAGATCACACCTGGGTGTCTCATACCCATAAACTATTTGAGCATTCTAAATCCAAAATTTACACCATATTTTAAATTTTGAAATTATTTTTGAAAATTTATCTTATTTTTTATATAAAAAGCACATAAAAAGGGAAAATAATAAACCATAATATTATCAGATGACATTTTTTTGATTTACTCTAACTTTTATTGAGAAAAATTAATCACTGAACAATTTCATAAAAAACTAATAAAAAATATAATAACAAAAAAAAAAAAAATAGTTAATTCATTTCATTTTCAATAATATAAAAAAAAACAAAAATAATTTTGGATGTACCTGCTAAGAATTTTCTTAGCGAAACTGTACAATTTTGCTATTCAGGAAGTTACTTTATTCCAACATTCAATGCAACTTGCAGCTCTGTGCTCCATACACATTGGTTTCCTGCAACTATTGCACGCCAATTTAGTCTTCCTGTCTTTTCTCCACTTACAAATGGCGCAGCGAACGTTTTTTGGTAATACTATTACTCCAGATTGGTTATAAGTTATAGGGCTTTCTTCAACACCCAATATTTCACATATTTTTATCTTTAGTGATTTTCGCAAATTTACATTATCTAATCTGGTCTTCAAAAATGGTGTAATGAGGTACATCCCTAATTCCTTTAAAAATTCTTTTCTTGAGCTTTTTATTGAATTTGTAGCTAAGTTCAACAAAATCATGGCATTGATGCCAGATCCATCGAGCATTCCGAAAAATACTCTCATCGGCCAACGTGCTGTTTTTCTACATGTTGTATAACTCTTGCAAAGTTTGTCAAATACATCAGTACCGCCTTTCGTTTCATTATACATTACAATAACGTCTGGTTTTCCTGTTGTCAAATCAATTTTATCATCGTGATGCATGGTAGATAACATTAGTACAACCTTTTTCTTTTTTGGCGTATACGAAACAAGTGTTTTTTCATTACTAAAGGCAAATACTGCCATACCTTCTTCTTGTGGCTTCAAAAATAATGGGGGAATTTCTCTTTTATTTTTGCGAATTGTTCCAAGTAAGGTTAAATTATTACTTTTCAACATGTCAGCAGCCTCGATTGACGTGAACCAATTATCAGTTGTTACGTTTCGATTAGTATTAAAAATTGGTTCAGACAAATTTCTAACATAATATGTTGGTACTGACTCATTTTTTAAGCGATCTTTAATTTCCCCAACATAAGGAATCGCGTTGAACATATAGGAAGTTCGGGCATCGTTTATCTGTACAATTTTTATACCATACTTATCTGGTTTCATCGGGTTATAGACAACGAAACTACATCTTCCTCTAAAGCTTAGCATCTGTTCGTCTATCGTGCAGTATTCATACGGTGAGTAATATTTTTTGCAATTCGCAACATATACATCAAAAATTTGTCTTATATGAGCAAATTTATCAGCTTGCCTCCGTTGAGGACGAGTGTTTTTGTCATCAAATCGTAAAGAAGCAGCTAAAAATTTGAATCTGCATTGTGACATAGTTGCACGAAAAATTCCATTGCCAAAAGCTTCTGACCACAATTCGGATGTATTCAAACCAGACGATTTTAGTACGCCTGCCAAATATAGTAAACCTAAAAACGCCTTAATTTCTAAAATGTCAGTTGGCTTATGATAGGTTTCATTTTTTATGTTAGCTGTTCTACGTGAAATTTCCTCATTTGTGTGGTTCGTAATAATTTCAATAACTGTTTTGTCAAAAATTAGATCCCAAGCTTCCCCTGGTGATTTCACATTCTTAGCTGTACCTTTTGGCCCTGGCAAATGTAAAATAATATTTGATGAGCTCGGTCTTCCCCGTCTAGATGGTACATTAGTGCTCCATCTAAGATGTTTGTATATCAATATCTGGTCTACAATTTTCAATTCCGCGAAACTTACCTGTACCCATTTTTGCCTTTAAGACTACAAATATTTCTTTGTTGTCTAATCACTTCATTTTCGGCTTCACAAACTTCATCTTCGTCTTCGAGAATTTCATTTATGATTAATTCATCTTCCCGTTCACCAGATTCATCTATATTTTCACTATCTGTATTTTCTGATTCTACATTTTCCATTTGAAATTCGCAAATACTTTCATCTTCACTATCACTTACTAATTCACCGAAAATATCTTCATCGCTGTCTTCTTCTAATAAATATTTTAAAATTTCTTCCGGGTTACACGACATTTTCACAATTTTTCTACTCGAAAAATTGATAAACATAAAATATTGCTTATATATAAAAAGTTACGAAAAAGTCATACTTGGGTATATTATACCCACAAAAAAGGTTACTTACCGATTTTTCGTCTAACCAGTAGCACATTTCAATCTAAAATGAAGAATATGACAGTTCATGACGAAAACAAAATTTACGTTGGGGAATTCCCGGTTTATTTTAATTTAACGGAAAAATATTTAAAAAAGAAAAAGTTACTGGGTATTTCACACCCAAGTATGACCATGTACTGTTAACATCCCATTCAATTAAACCTCAATTGAGAGACGCAGCAACGCGCACCGGGTATTAGCTGGTTATATATAAAATTTTTATTTTCATATTGAAATATATAACTCTTGTTATAACTATTTGAATTTAGGGTTTTTTTTCAGTCTTAGGAGTGCTGCAGCTTCGTAGCGGGTGGGGTTACTGAAAAAAGTTCTTCCTTGAAACTATTTCTTTTACAACACTTACCCCAATTAAAATTTATTCTCTCTATTTCAAACGATGTAAAATTTTTTGTAAATATGTAGACGGACGGAGGACAAAATGAAACTATATAGGCATATTTTTCAAAATATTTTATAGCTTAAAAACGTTTCTGGAAAATTAATTTTGAAAATCGGGATAATAAAATCCATACTTAAAAAGAACTAGATTAAAATATACAAGATTTTGTACTGCTACTGATAAATATCATAATTTATGCTTTAAAACGTCAAATTAAAATAAAAACACTATAAGTAAATATATTTCATATTTCTTTAAAAGTAGTTCTAGTCATAATAATTTTTTGAATTGTCTAAATTAAAATTAATATTTTGTTCTTAAATAATTTTCTTAATTCATTTTAAAATTTGCATTAAAAAAAAAAACTGAACTAAACGGTTACGCCTTTGTAACAATAAGAAAATGTGTTTAATACCATTATATAAAATATAAATAAAATATCTTTAGGGCTTTGGTAACTGTTTATACGTTTAATTTGCAATACACATAATTTTAATACAAAAATATATACGCATTTATGAAAGATGGCCTGAAACTTAATACACATCATTTTGGCCATTATAAGTATAGTAGAAATTAAAGATGCTGAAAGCGTTTCTATAGTAAAAGAAGAATTTATTTATAATTAAATATTTTGTGAAATTTATTATATAAATTTTATTAAAGAATTAAAATAAAATTTATTTAAACACATTAACAATATAAACAGTTTGTTGATTAATTCTTAATGCTTTGAATTAAATTAATAATATTTAAATTAATATTATATTCTAAATAATTAGCTTTAAGCATTGCACTTCGACATTTGAAATTTATTAAAATTTAAAGGATTCTATGTTGCTTTAAAATAAATTAGATATGTACTAATTAATATTTCAAAAAATTTATTAAGTTTCAGGAATTTTCGATTTTATTATTAGAATAATATTGCAACTTAAAATAATGTTAATTAATCAAGTGCGATGGAAACAAATTTGAATATCATTGTTATATACAATTTGTTTTAATATATGTGTTTACAAGCTGCATGTCAAAGTGGTTAGAGCGCTAATCTTTCATTTGAGAGACCGAGGTGCGAAAATTTGTAAAATTGAAAAACTTTTAATTGATTTTCGATTCCTCTCAGCGATCAATCTCCATTGGGTCCAAATCAGTAATTAAAAATTGTATGTATATAATTTAATTTAATAGTACAACTCACAGACACAGAAATACAAAATTATTACAATATAATAATAAATAGAATTGAATACATTGAAAAGCTAAGACGTTTCGACATGTTATAAGGTCTAGTATTATCTCATGTTTAAATTAAAATATGGAATTCATTAAAATCAATTTTAATAACAAGAATATACGGCCTTATTACAAACATCGGTATCGGCCGATTTCCGACTGAACATATTTATCGGAAATCCGTAAGTTGTATATTACGAACCGATAACCGATAAAATTATTACAAACGATAAAAATAAAAGCTATAAAGCTTTTTCACTTATTTTTTTTTTATATTTTTTGTATTTCAAAGTTGAAGTTTGTTTGTTTTAAAAGTGTTTTGAATAAAAAGTAATTTTTTTAATTTTAAACTGAAAAATTGTGTTTTTATTTAAAAAAAAAAATGTCGAACCAATTTTTTTATTTTGATGATGAAGAAGAAATTGAACATAATGGAAGATTTATTATAAGAAGGCAAATTAGAGATAGGGTTATACGCTGCCATTTTTTAGTACTTACAACCTTGGTACCTACATATATTTCTTGCAAGATTAAGATCTTCTTCCAACAATTCAACCATTCTAGCGATTTGTCTCTTATTACTTACAATTTTACTCCTTAAAAAATTTATAATTTATTAATTACATTTTTTTTTAATTTATCTTTAAAACTTACTTACATTTTCTCTTATTTTTTAATTTAAAAAAAAAAATTCTTGTTAAATTTTTTTTATCGGTAAGAAATTTGAACCCGATTTAAAAATAATAAAAAACCGACAATTTATCAATGTCATAATACTGTTTTCACGACTACAATATAAAGAAACCGATAAAAAAAAAGCTTTTTCTATTACGAAAAAATATAAAAATTTCCGATGTTTGTAATATAAAACAAATATTTTTACGATAAAGAATCGTTTATCGGCCGATACCGATGTTTGTAATAAGGCCGTTTATATGACACTCCTTGTTGCAACATTTACCTTTGGTGAAGACATCCTTATTAGCATAAAAATGGAAAGAACAAACTCTCTAAATAGGTAGTTGTTAGTTGCGGGAGTTGTATAAAACTGTATGAACTCATCAACATTCTTTAGGAGCTTGGAGTCACAAGCTCTATTGCTGTAGAGTAAAATCTATTAAATGTTATTGTTTAAAGCTTTTTCTTTAAAATACAATAAATTTGATTGTCAGTGGCGTAGCTGTAATATATTGCACTTTGGGATTAAAATAGTTTAACAAATGACCTAATGATCCATGGTGGAAGGTCTAGCCCTCTAATTCGATAGATGTCGAGGTATATAATAAATATCAACTCAAAGGAATCTTCCTAATATTTCCACTAAAGAAAATCTTCTAAATTTTACTACGAACACCGAGACTCCTAGCTTACAATAAATTAGGTCATGCCTCCATTAATGAATGTACTTCAATAAATTTTGATTTATTTGTAATTGAACTTGGCTTGGTTAGGCATGGAAGAATAGATTTCCATAATAAAATAAAATATTCAAATCGCAGAACTAAAAATAGTTTACCCAATATAAAAGTGAAACCAACTCCCACCAATAACTCTTGCGTCATTATATTTTTTCCAAATACTTTTCAATATCTAAATTTTTAAATTCGATATAGTTAAAAAATATTTGGTAAAATATTACGTATTAAAATAATAATTTAATTAATATTAAATAATTTATTATAATTCTAGAAAATTTCATAACTTTTTAATTAAAAAATTGGGGAAAAACCCCGCCGGACTTATACTTGTTGTTTATTTATATTTCTTAATTTGAATTTGAATTTTTTTTTACTTTCATTTTGAAGATAAATTTTCTTACGTAACTATTTATTATGTCATTTGAAAAGTATCTGACTTTGTTTTTTCCGTAGTATAGGGAGTATATCAACTACCTATACAAGTACATAGTTATAAAATAAAATTATTAGAACATGTTATAGAATATACAATATAATAAAATATTATTCAACTGAATTTCGTCTTGGAAACCATTTTAAAGACATAAGAAATGTTCCTTTAAGAAAAATCATATTTGATAGATAAAAATTGTCCATACCATATACATTCACTACTGGAACTTGTGTAGTGATGGATTTGAAAAATACAAAAATAAAAAAAAAATAAAATTATTATTCTTGAAAATAACCTGAAAACATATCGCAGTTAATTAATAAAAGTTTTTTTGAAATAAAAAAGATAAAAATTTAATTGGAAAATATTTTTTTTTTATATTTTTTATCTCTAAGGACAATAAAAAAGCAAATAAACAAGATAAGATAAAAGATAAATAAAAAGTATTACAGATAAAATATCTGCCAATGGCAACTCTTGGAAAATAAATTTACAAGTAATAATATTTATTTTTTATTTTAAGTTTTCACTCACCTTTTATGCATAAAATATATGTTTTTAAAATTCTAGAAATTTAATTTAAAAGTGAATTACATATAGTAGGTACTGTATATACTGTGTATATATATATACTTATATAGAAAACGAGGAAGAGTGTAGTAGAGTAGACTGTGTCAACTCTGGGATACCCGTATGACCGTTATATAAACATTATATCATTATATAATACATTATACCGATATATAAACATTATATCATTATTATAAACATTTATTACTTCTGGCAAAATTTCAAACATACCAGCTTTAATAAGTGAAATATAATGCTCATATAAAAGTAAGAGTTGTATGGCAGCTACTCGAACCCTCTGCAGTAGACCAACCAAATTTTGCAGTAACTTTGGCCATTACACTAAACTATTTTTGGAAAAATTTCAAACACCCAACTTCAATAGGTATAGAGTAATGCTCATATAAAAGAAGGAGTTGTATGGCAGCTACTCGAACTCACTGCAACAGACCAACCAAATTTTGCAGAAACTTTGGCCATAAAACTAAACTACTTTTGCCAAAATTTCAGACACGTAGCTGTAATAGGTACTGAGAAATACTCATATAAAAAAAGAAGTTGTATGGCAGCCACCCGAACCCCCATTGATCAAAATGGCTGGATTTAAATAGCGATGACGGCTATTGCAAAAAAACGAATTTGCGAAAATTTCAAGATCCTAGCTCCTTTAGTTTTTGAGTTATCGTGCGGACGGACGGACGGACAGACGGACAGACGGACAGACGGACAGACGGACGGACGGACGGACGGACATACATAGCTAAATCGATTTTTTTTTCGATTCTGAACCGATCCATACACTTGAGTCTATATCTACCCCCCCTCCTTCTCTGCGTCACAAACGTAATGGCAAATTTATTATACCCTTTGACTATATAGTCATACGGGTATAAAAACAATAACAGAATACCACCAACTTATTTTAATTTTGTCACTTGGAATCTTAATATATTTTAACTTGGAATTTAGCTTGAAAATTATACAAGGTTTAATTCGGAAGAAGTTTAAAAATTATTTTGGAATTTAAATATTATTTAAATTAAAATTAAAATCAAGGACAAAATTTTAAATATGATATTCTCCTAGAAAACAAAAAACAACTAGGTAGCCACTTATTATTCGAAGAAAAGTATATTGTATTGTCTGATGCTAATAATTGTAGGGTCTAATAGTATGTTCTATTAATGTCTATTAGGTAATTCTTAAGAAGAAATTAAAAGGTTCCTGTAAAATTTCAACCATGTTCACGTTAATTTTATAAATAACATATAAGTAACCTACCTAAAATAAATTTATGGTGTCTTTGTATCAATCGAAAATTCAGCAAAATACCTGGGAATGACACTGGATGTCAAGCTAAGGTGGAATGAACATGTTAAAAAGAAAAAACACGAACTTGAAAATAATAAAGAGAAAATTACTGACTCATAGGACTTTAGTCTAAATTAACAATATATAATAAAGTGTTAATTTATAACCAAGTAATTAAACCTATATGGTTATAAGGCATTCAACTTTGGGGTTGTGCCAAGCAAACGCATATTAAAAAAATACAAACCTTTCAGAATAAAGTCCTACGTAACAAAGTAAGTGCTCCCTGGTATGTACGTAATAGTGAAATTCATAGAGATTTACGAAATCCCAAAATTATAGATGAAATAAGTAGATATGCCATAAAGCATAAAACTCGTCTAGAAGGACATATAAATATATTGAAGCTGCTCAGTTAATAAATAATCAGATTATTACATCTAGGCTTAAATGAAAAAGACCTTTAAATAATATATCATAAAGTACAGATTTTTTAAGGGAAAGTACACAAAACCTATACTCAAACCAAAGATAGCAAAAAATTAATGGTAAGTCAGTTCGAAAGTTTTAATAGAAGAAGAACTTGGTTTAATCGGTTAGAATCCCGCATATACTTCTGCTACGGGGCAGTTTGTGTCTTTCGAAGATTCCCAACAATTCCCAACACAAAAAAAAAAAAAAAATCGTCACATCAATAATAAACAAAGAATATAAAACAAAGACTTTAGTCATTTCAAAGATATGGTTTTTTAGGACTTGAGAGCTGCGTGTGAGATACCCGAACCATCACTCAAAACAAGAAGAAACGCCCTTGTATCAAATTTGATGGTTTGATCCTCATTGGTTTTGGAGATATGATAACTTGATTTAAACGGAATTTTCCAAAATCCAAACCCAATCTCACCCATTTACAAACTCCGACTTGCCACTAGTCATCGTCATTAGTAACCTGCGGAGTAATTTTCATCTAGTATAATAATATTCTTTGGTGACTTAGCTGGTCAAAAATATATATAGAAATAAAATTATAATTGGACACTTAAAATTTATTACTTTTGTGAAATATAGCTTTGGTAAAAAATTTTGTGAATTTTATTTTTTGAGAAATTTAATATGAACGCGCTGGATTAAAATTTTGAAAATAGGAAACTAAGAGTTAATATAAAAAGACAGCTCTTCAAAATGTTTATAATTGAGAAAATGTATAATTGAAACTTTTGATTACTATTAATATAATAAAATTAATCTCCTCTTTAATTCTAAATAAGGAAAAATATGGGTGGACTGTGGGCCACAATTATTTAGAATTTTATAAAGTTAGAGGAAGAGATGATGATTATTACGGATTTTCTAAATCTGAAAATGAAAATTTTTCTAAAATTTGGGTGTTTATTTTATAGTTAACAAACTAATACCCGGTGCGCGTTGGTGCGCCTCTAAATGGAGGTTTAATTTAAGTTGATGTGTAAATTTTATTTTAACTTTTTGCAGTAACATCAACTTAAATTAAACGTCCATTGAGAGGCGCAGCAATGCGCACCGGGTATTGACTAGTACACTATATATAGTGGATTAGATATACCCTATATACTATTTTATTTTATATTACGATATAAACTTTTTTTCTTCCATGGCGCTACAGTCCGTTGTCGAACCTTGGCCTCCTTATAGTACGATATAAACTTATACGTTCGCTAATATAAATCGGGTATTTTTTTATTAGATAAAACCTGACAGGACCTTCAATTAAAAAGCTCAATTTATCAGATTATTACTTCGGTTTATAAATACTTCCGCTCAAAGTTTCCAAATTTAGAAAAAAATATTTCTAAAGATTTTTAGTCAATGGTTTTATTCAACAGTCATTTAGGAATCTTCAAATATTAATATCAAAACTTCAATATAAAAAACCAATTTTCCAATTTTAAATTCAGTAGCCTTAATGTACTTAATAACTTTTATTTAAAATTCAATTTATTTAATTTTCATTTAAATTTAAAAATTTTTTTTTTTTAATTTTAATAAATAGTTAATAATTAATTAAAAAAAAAAAATTATATAATTAATATAACAATAATGTTTATTATGTATATTAACAATCTGAACTTATTTAATAATCTCTTAACAACTTCATTTTAATTTTTTCAATTTAAAATTGACATTTATTAAAATATAAAATTATTTAAATTCTTTATTTAAAATTCATAAAATTTTGTATTAAAATCCTTTAATTTACATCACATCAAATTTAAATTAAATTTTTCTATCTGTAGATACTTTACTGTTTTATTGTTTTTTTGAAAATAAAAGGTAAATTGAAAATTTTAATATAACTATTATGTTCAATTTACCTATCGAATTAAATTTTATTAATTAAAAATTTTTAATAAAATTTTAACATGTTCATATAAATTTATATTTACAGATATAATAACTACGTGTAACTATGTGCGTTTATAAAAGTAATTATATGTTATAAGTATAAAATGTATTTACAAAATTGACAAAATAATCCGAAATCTTATTAAAATTTTCTTATTTTGAATATATGTATGTAGTATCTAATAGATGCATTTTCATTATACCCTCAAAGAAATTCCATTGTTATTCATGTGTTCTTTAATTTTGAATCCTTGAAATCAAAAATTTGTTTCTGCTAGACTTAAATTCTGAATATTATATGAAAATCAAATATAAATCTTTCACTATATGTACTGATTTTGATACTTCTTAAGAAGGACACTCATTTAATACTCATTTGTACATATAGACATAAGTAAGATGATGTCTAATATTAATATTATATATAAATTATAAATATAATGGTGCAGGGTCACAAGTCCTAGGGTCATAAATCCCCTAAGGGACTTATGACTCATAGCAGTGAGCTATAACTCCTTAAGGGACTTATTACCCTGAGAGTTTTAACTCAGCGTGGTGGGTCATAACTCCGTTATACAGTTCTCAGCTGAGAGGTTACTAGTAATATTAATTTTAATTATATAATATCAGTGACGGCTACGCATTTTGGGGTTGGATTCCAAATCAGAGTAAAATTGGAATTCCCTTTTTGCAATATTAAAAAAACAATAATAATTTTACAATAAAACTACATTTTGAAAGGCTATTTTGAAAAAAGGGTAATCCTCATTTTGTAACCAAAGTCTCGCATACATGAATTCACAAATACGCTGGAAAAAAGGTCAAATTTGATTTTTTAACCAAATATGCTTCCTAGTATAGTATCTCGCATAGATAAATATTTAAATACATACTTATATATTTTTATATTATCATACTTTAAATTATAAAGATCCAAAAAGACTTTCAGAAATTATTTCAAAATTTTGACTTTAATATATTACGCTCAGGCTCAATCACACAATTTTAGTTATATGATTTTATAATTCAAAATTTAATAAAGGGAGTTATGACCCATTATACTTAATGGGTCATAACTCCATAAAGCAACTAATAATTTTATCAAGAGAGTTATAACTCACTTAATGGGTTGTAACTCCCTAAAAGGACTTATGTTGTAAAGGGACTTATGTCCAACGTAAATATTTTAAAATCCCGAAGAGATGACCCCGGGAGTTCTGACCCTGCACCAAATATAATATATAAATTACTATATAATATTATATATAGATTTGAAATAAATTAATGTTTTCTTACATTGATCCTTTATTATTTGTCTTGTTATTAAAATAATACTGATTAAAATGATATTAAGGCTAGAATTGGACATTATATATAAGGGTATTAAAAAAAAAATGTCCTCGTACTACTCTATATATACAATGTTTAAGGACAAATATAATAACACCCTATTCTACTGTATTTTATTTATCCTAATAAATTTTATACTTGCCTGGATTTTCTTTAACTACTACTATTGCACAATTTTAAAACTATCATTGGGAAATTTATAAGGTTTATTAAATTGCTGTTGGAATAGTGTAATAGTTTGCTGTTTCTTGTAATTCCTTAGGATTTTTTTTTTTGTTCTTATTTGAAATTTTTTCGTCCTTGTTCGCTTTCATTACAAAATTTTTCACTTAATGTAGCATTACAATGAAAATGTGATAAGTTTTTTAGCACATTCGGGGTTGCAGTAATAATTTAAATGTTGAATGATTGATTTAAGTCAAATCTGTTGAAAGTGGTTTGCAGGATAACAAACTTTGTTACCTCAGGAAAAGGGCTAGGTCAGTTTTCATTGTTTTTCAAATTGTTTTTAATGAAGGGCTTGTGTTACTTTATCTGTATCTTAAAATTTAATAATAGATGTTTAAATTCAAGATTACCGAAGACAGATCATCCTGCTACAATGGTGAGCATAATACCAGAGGTAGTTAAGATGGAAATAGTTTAAATATTAGGTTTTATTCTTTTATTTTAGAGGTAGTTAAGATGGAAATAGTTTAAATATTAGGTTTTATTTGAAAAATATACATTAAAAAAAGTAGTTGCTAACTCTTTTATACTAACGTAATAAAATCTAATGTACTACGCTAACTGTACCTAATTGATTAGACATAGCCAACCAATATACCCAACCTTAACATAAATTTTTAAAATTTATTTCTAACTCATATTGTTAAGTCCCTTACTATTTCCATATTGATTATGTCCTCTTTTCAAACGAAATTTGTCAAATTTCAAATCTAGTTAGTCCTTTTTTTTAATCGTCCTCGTAAAATGCCCCTCTTGATTTTCAAAAGTTGAATTGGCATGTTATAAAAAACATAATCTTCAATTCTGCAATAGAATCTAAAAAAGAAAGAAAAAGTCCCAAAAAAAGTACCCAAATTTATGAGGGATATTTTTAGGGCACGCTTAAGAGTTCAACTTTTTCAATTTTTTTTTGCGGTATTATCAATTTATTGATGAGTATCGTATTTCAAATATGATGATCCTTCTACCCGATCCGACTATCCATGAAACTGGACTGAATAAAACAAAACCATTTTTAATTTGAAAATTTAGAAGTTTTTGTACCTGCAAAGAAAAAAAATAAATTAATTTAAATTATAAACTAATTTCATTTGAAAAAGGACCAAGTTCCTGTGAAAAGAGTATATTATAAAAATAATCACTAGGTTATCTAACATTCGGACGGACTATTCCAAACAAATTAAATAAAATTAAAATTATATTTTCAAAACAATTTAAATTTAAAAGACTTTCAGTCTTGGCATTTAATCCTTCTTTAATTGTTTTCATTATTTCTGCAAGATTTTTTCTTTAAAGCCTGTTGAAGGGATAACAAAAATATTAAGGACAGCTTCCTTTAAATATTGTACTCTATAAAAATTTCTGAAAAATAAATATTATTTAAAATCAAAAAATTTAGTTACAAAAATTGAAAAAAACGTTAAGAGAGATTTTCAACTGAAAATTAAATTTATTTAATAATTAAGAATTTTAAAAATGGGGTTTTAGAAGTGTTACCATTATATACTATTTACGGTACCATTAAGTTTGGGATACCCTTGATTGGTTTTTTCAAATATACACTTGAGACATAAAAATAGAAAAATATATGTACATATATATACTAATTTTAAATATATAAACAAATAATATCAATTACCTACTTATTGTATAATTTAAGTGTTATATATCTGAAACCCAGAAGAAAAGGGTTTCTCTAACTTTAATTACTTTATTGAAATTAAGAGTATATAAAGTTTTTCTATATAAGGGTTAAATTTTGGACAAATTAAAAATAACAATCTTCTTCAATATAGAAAAGATTAATTATTTTACTAATGAAGACCTAATAAATGTTTAACACGATCTTTTTTGGCATAATTCGGCTTGAGTTATAAAATACTTAAAGAACTTGTTTTGACATAATGAGCAGTTAATCTCATTCCCAACGCCTTTAAGAAGACAGATAATATGCGGCATTGTAGTTCCATTAATATATTGAAGTTCAAAAAGCGTATCATCTAAAACGAAGTAACTAAACCTTGAGATACAATATACACAAGTTACAGCAAGAGTATATAAATTAAAGAAATTTTGAGCTAGGTAATTAAAAAAGCTAGGATGTAATCTGCCGTGCTAAGGACAAATGTCGTAAGCAACAAATGCAAATTTTCGGGATAATGGAATATTTGGCATCAGGGAGCTGTCTCACAACATTGTACTAAGAAAAAATGTCACGTATCTCGTTGCAAATTCATTTAAAACTAATAACTAATATGTCGCATCTACCTCTAAGTCACTCTACGTCTAAGCTTTAATAACTTAATAAATTTAGTATTGCTTTGCATAAAATTCGTATGTCCAAATTAGCTTTGAATGCCTAATACTATCTTATCTCTAGTAAGTTCAAAAAAATTGTTGTTCTTTATTTAACATATTTGTTCTTCATAAATTTAAAAATAATTCAACATAGCGATGCGCGATTATAAAACACTAAAAGTTAAATGACCTAAAACGAAGAAAATGTAGAAACGACTTTCTTTCTTAGGACGGCAGTAATGCTGTTAACACCTAAAACGGCTTTGTAATGATTATGAATGCTGAACTGACAATATATAACTTCAACAATACTTAGATTGATTCAATTATTCAGTTCAATTATCCAATCATAATATTTCTAATATTATGATGGTCGAATAATTTATTCAAAAATTTAAAGGACAATATTCGTCTATTTGAGATCCATTTACTGTAATAACACTTTAAATCCAAATTTAATAAGGATTGAATATATAGTATTCTTTGGATTGAATATATAAAATTTTTAATTTCAAGTACTGTACATAATATCCATTTCATATAATATATATTCAAATATACATAATACACTTGTATTTAAAATATACATAAGAAAATACCCTACAAACTCTTTCCGTCACTCACTCTTACTATGTGCCCTCCAAATGAAACAACTTAAGAGAAATCAAATAAAAGGAATAAAAAATAATAATTCCATTTTATTATTTTTTTTTTTTTGTTTATTTTTCAATTTTTTCTTCTTTTTTTTTTAGAGTGAGATAAAAATATATATATGTATATATGTATTGTCCAGATTATGTTAAAACAAAGAAGGTCAAACATTTTTGTCCTTAATTTTTTTAGATTTATTTTATTATTTCTTTTCATTAATATTTTTCTAACTTTGCCTTCAAAATAACATTAAAGTAAATAAATTAAAATAAATCTTAAGAAATTTTTGACAATTCAGAGAAAGACAGAGAAAGATAGATTTTTCAAAAAAATTCGTTGATCTGTAATATTACTTGCAAATAAAAACAAAAAAGGATTAAAGTGTGAGATATAGGAAAATATTTTTGTTTATCTTGTTAAGGATGAAATTTTTGTAATAATTTAATTTTTGTTTTTTTTTGTTGTTGTTTTTCTTGGTTTGTAATGAGCAAATTATTAAAAAAAAAACAACAATAATAACAACAACAACCAAAATTAAGAGTAAAAGAGCAAATAAATGATGTCCTTTTTACTTAAAATAGAAAATCACTAGAAAAGAAAATTCATTCAAATAGAATCTAATTAAATTAACAGCTAGAATGATTTTTGAATTTTTTGTTTTTGTTTTTTTTTTGACATTTAAAATTTTTTTTGTTTTGTAGAGCAGTTTTAATTTTAGAAATTTAAATTTTCTATTAAATATTTTCTAAGGGTTTAAATTTATTTAATAATTTCTTGAAACTTTTAAGAGACTTTTTTTCGGAATAATGTGACGAATGGCGTAAGGGTTAAGACGTTGATTTTTCATTTAAATTGGGGTTCAGGGGTTGGAATCCAATAACATACAATAACGACTTATGGAGAAAGAGTATACTTTGAAATAATTTGTCCTGAGAAAAAAAATTTATATGACTTTAGTGTAAGATAATAATAGATGGCGCATGAACTTCAGGTGTTGTGTACAGCGGTTAGAGCCGAAGAATAATAAAAATTGAAGCTTAGTCTAAATAACTCGATAAATGAATTAGGCTCTTTGAACATGAGGAAAGGGTTCAAATTAAAAATTTTAAAAATAAAGTAATAAAGACTGAAACTGAAATTTAGCACAGCCATGTCCAAAGAGAGCATCGGCGGCTAATGGTAAAATATAAAAAAAAAATTTAATTGCTCAAAAGTGAACGCGAGTTTGAATCATTGGAAAGACATTTGCTTTCTTGGGTGATTCCAGAGTGTTTCCCAAAATCATGTGTAACAAATACTTCTAGGTCTTAAGGCAATGAGTTCAGATATACAATTAAAGTTACGCCAATCTTGAAAATTGCTTTGATAAAAACGTTGACTTTTGAACTTCTCAAATTTTAAAGTGATACTCAATCATTGTATAATGGCTATTCGTTTAAGAAAATTAATTCTAATACTTAAACCTCTTACTTTTGAAAGTATTCTAACTTCTTTCTATTTCAATTAAATGGAATTAGAACTCCTGTTAGATCTTTAGTATATAAAGAAGTAATTACCCAAATTTGTAAAAAATAAAATAAAATTCTTTAAATAATTCTAATACATAAGTAGATATAATATTTATCCAATTGTTAACTCTAATTTTGTTATAAAAGTATTTTAAAAGTCAAATTAGTAAAACTTTATCACAAGTCCTATATATGTAAAAGTCATTGTCTAAAAGAAATAAAAATTTTTTAAGCTTATAAGTTCGACTTCCAAATATAAAATTAATCAAGAAATTGGGTCGATAGCATAAAACTGATTTGAACTCAAATATTACTTTTTTTAAATAAAAATCAAACTTGAACTCATAGAAATTGTTTGTTAATCTGAGGTTTGGGTTCAAAGCAGGTTTATGCAATCGACCGATTATCTTTCCTTACCATATTACCATATTTCAGGATCATCCTGCTCCTTGCTGGATTTATTATAGTTTCCTTTATCAATACGAATTCAAGTTAGGCTATTTTTGTACCTAAGTATATTAGAGCCAATTGTTTGTAATTCAGTAAGTCGGTGTAAGGGAATTTAACAAAACTTATGAATTATATTGAAAGCATCAAATCGAAGACTAATGATAAAATACATTACGAATCTGAATTTCATTATGAATTGGCTAATTAAATATATTATCGTTTCACAGTCTTTATGCAGTTGTACTGTTCCAAAAATAAAAATCATTGTCACTTAATCTGTTTATCAAAGGATTTGTCACAATACACAACTGTTCAAATTTTAAATATTTTTTTCAATTATCTAATAATACTTCATATAAATGATTTTATCTATCGAAATTCCAAATTTTTTTATTCCAAATATATTTCGTCCTTAATTTATTTTTTTTGTTTTTTTTTTTATTTTTTTTTTTCTGATTTACCCTTTTAAGCTTATGTCCAAATAAAATAAAGGAAAATATTTTGTCAATGTTGAAACTCTTAGTCTTGTTTAATTCTTTTAAAGGAAATTCCCCTGCGGTTAAAAGGATTCAGCTAAGGACTCTACGTTATTTTTTTATTGTATTATGCAAAAGTTCAACAGTCAAAAAATGATTTAAAAAGTACAATTCCCTTGTTTTTTTTTTGTTATTTTAATTTTTTTTGAAAGGATTTTGTAAGGATTAATATAAAATATCTAATTATTACAGAAGGATTATTTCCAATCTGATTCTTTTAAATAATAATTAATACAAAATGAAGTTTTGTGCGTTGGAATGAATGGAAAACAAAAAAAAAACAAAATATGAGGGATTAAAAATATCTTTTTCTTAAAAAGTTTTTTTTTGAAGGGATAAAATTAGTGTAGGATTGCAGGACACAACAAACGTACGGTTATATGTACAGTGTAGTGAAGATTTTAATTAATTATTTTTACGTTTAATATTCCAGAACTTATTGTGCAAGGAATCAAGTTGGCAGCAAATAAATGTCGTAAGAATTGAAGATAGGAGAGAGCTTTAGTGGAAAAAGGAAATCGAAGATAAGAAATGTCAAAAATGTGCTATTTGATTTGAGAAGTAAAGTATAGGTTTCAAACAATAGGAGAGTGAATCTAAGGAGCCAATTTCTCTCATACTCCATGATCCAGAAGTTCTATATTTTCGGGACATTTGTATCACAAAATTGTGTTCGCATCAGACATACGATTCTGATAACATATAACAAGCCCCTTCTGTTAACAAGTATTGATCTAGTATTGTCTTATAGTGCTCGGGTACATTCAACTTACATAAGAGTCAAAGCTGAAATATAAGATATCATCTCCAAAATTTCTACTAAAAGCTCTTAACAATGACTGCAACAATGATCAATATCCTAGTCATATATTTCACCATATCTTTTTCCACTACTGTACTATAATTCATTAATCAATTTTAGCCATTTTTAATTAGACTCTTTAATATGAGGGTAATAAACTCAATTGAAGCAATGAAAACATGAACATAAGTCTCATAAAAATCAAGAGAATGCAAAAAAAAATTAGAATCATTTTATAGAGTCTTCAATGAATTTAGTGATGAACAGCAGAGAGTGAGTAATTGAATGATATTTAAATAGAATGTATATCTATTAGTATCATCTCTATAAGGAAATTAATGAAGAAGGAACTAAAAATAATTGAAATTATCCAAGTTTTTTTTTGTTTTTCGGTTTTAAACAGTCAGTATGAATTTCAAACTTTTTGGAAGAGTAATCATATTTTTGTGATAACAAGGATTAAGATTTATTGCATTACATTCTTACGTATGTGTATGATTTAATCTTGAGGTACGCAATGTTATAAAATAAAGAGTGTATTATAAAAATGGGATTAGGTTTATTTTTAAAAATTAAATAATTTTCAAAAGGGTACAAACTTTCACTCTCAATTATTTTAAATATAAAGTATAAAGAAATGAATTAGTTGTCTACAAATGGGGGAAATTAAAAGTTACATGTTTTATATACTCGTAAGTATGTATATGTTAAAATCCTTTAATTTCTTTAAGTTTAAAAATCTTTATGACTATAACTAGAAGTATTAGTTTGAAAAGTTAGTGAAGTTAAATTCTAAAAAATTCAAACTCAATTTTCGCAATTCAAATAACCCTTAGAACTGTTGCACCAGGTAGATTGCGGTTTAGTTTTTATCAAGGCCGTATGATGGTCAACTAGGATTTTAAAGCTCTTTAATTTAGAAAAGATTTCAATAATTAATTTTTGAAGCCCACACTATGGAAGTATCATTTGTAGAAAGAGATCCCATCGATGAACTGTATTATTAGGCAAGTAATTCCTTTCGTATATAACATAAAATACATTGCATGTTGAAGATCGAATAATTTAAGGGTTTGTTAAAGGAATTCCAAGCTTTCATATGTAACATAATTTACAGTTCACATAAAAATATAATATTATAAGCTTTTATTACAGAAGTTCCGCTGATAGGTTACAATTTGCTCTGAATAAAATCAAAAACTTTTTTGTAAGGGTTAAGGTGATTCAATCGGTCGGAATTGGTCTCCTGGATGAACTTAAGCATAAGGAACCATTCGTGTTAAGGTAAAAAATATATATTTGTTGACTATCAGATGATTTGAAAGTTAGTAATAGTCTTTTCTTTAAGGTGTCTTTAAAATCATTCAGTTTTATTTAAATATACACGGTGGGCTGAAAGTCAGACCTGTGTGTTAAAATTGAACAGCTTTTCTGTTTATTTTTATTTTCTATTGTTTTGTTTTTTAAAGTATAATATGAACTTTCTTGATTTAAATAATTTTGATTTTAAAAAAATAATTTCAAATAAATGACCACCATTTTCATCAATACAAAATTGAACAACACGCAAAGTATCAGATACTATTGGACACAGTTGTAATATTGTGCTTTAGCTGCACTATAATTTGGGGCTGTTTCGCATATACTCGTTCTTTGAGATAACCCCATAGGAAATACTCTGATGCAGTTAAACTTGAATCCTGAATTTCTTGACATAATTTGATCATCAAAAATTTCACTTAGAAGAGTAACTGTGGATTGGAATTAATTATAGGAAGCTACAGGGTGCAAAAAATTACCTGTCCCCATTTACTGTCACAGAATTATCAACTTTATTCTTAAAAAGAATAGAGCCCTTTAACACGTTGTGATGCCAACCCACATCATGCTGTACACTTGAGCTAGTTTATTTGACGCTGGTTAACAATTCTGGCGTTGGCAGTAGTGCAAAAAGGCATATTTTGATTAATCACGTTCTTTAATATGGAAATATCCTTCATTACTCATAATTAAATTGTTAAGTAATTTTGTGAAAAAAAGTCCGTTGCTCGTTGGTGTAATTTTTTACTAAACTTATAAGACTTATAAATTATTTGTAACACAAGCACCTGCGATGATAAAATATAATATTTTAGGCTTTTAATACAAAACAAGCACATGGGGCGCACGATCGACAATCAGCGTCCCCACACTGCGAACATACGGCTAAAAATTTGGGTAATTTCTTGTGACACATCGCTCTAATTTCATACAAAGTTTTGGGTGCCCTTTCATTTATTTTTGGCGTCAAAATTCGTAGGGCGTAGATTAGCAGAGCCTAATTGGATAAGGGTTTTAATGTAATTTTTAACATTACTTTAACTTATATAATATATAAGTAGTTTCTAAATATTAGAAAGTTTTAAAATTGAAATTTCATATAATTCAATAGGTTTAAAAATAAAAATGTCCTTTGTTAACAATTTCTTGTGTCCTCGAATTTTCTTGGAACAATAGAAAAAGAAATTGTTCTCCATTCAGAAAATTACAATTTAAAATCAAGAAAATTTTCCAAGTATACCTACATATACTTTTTCAAATCTTATTTAAAATTTAACCCTTTTGAGAGTACAGAGAAAAGTAACTAAATTGTATCTATTCTGGTACAAAGGAAGCGCTATTAGAGTGCAATGATGCAATAAAGAGGACATCAAAGGTTTGACTTTAAAAATTGAAAAATTTATATGTATTTTGAAGACTAATTGAATTTCTGGTCTATATTTTTTTGTTTTATTTTCCAAGAAATTGCAATTGCATCATAATATAATTGCATCAGATACTCTATCAAATTTTGTTTCATAACTTTTGTTGAAACTATGTACTTTGTTCCTATACATTTGTATCTACAAAAGATTCAATATATAACAAATCGAAAAAAAACGATTTTGCAGAAAAAAGTAATTTTCTAAAATGATTCTAATATCGTTCAATTAGAATTCGATTAATACTTTGAATGAAGCAATACACTTCAGGTCACAGTTTAGTCAATTCAGTTTTTCGATCGAATGGAAGTCTTTTAGTTAATAAAAAATTAAAATACTTGTATTGGTGATTATCAATATAACTCAAACTTTGTTACCTAAAAGAATCTGGTTATGAAAAAATAACTAAACTCATTTCAGGCTAATTGAAATCTAATTTTAAGACTTAAAAATTTTTATTTCCTTTACACGCTAGTGAAACGTTGGGAACGGTTTTTTTATACACATTATATAGGTTTAGATTTTTAAGAAAAGACCTGTAAAGATTAGTTTTAAAATTTTGTAAATGGAACGCTATTGTTGTAGTATTGACAGAAGGGAAACACATAAAATAAGAAGTTGAACATGTTACCGAACATTTTAGCACTCCTCACAACAAATGTGTCTCCATCCCAGCATTAACTCCTTTGGAGTTTCCACAGTATGGAAGTGAGCACTTGCAGTTGCTCTGGTAAAACGTAGGAGGAAGCATAATTTACTATAGAGCAAATCTCATTACCTATAAGATATCTATAAAACTGAGAAATATCTTGAATAAGATTTAAGTGAAGTAAGTGTTACTTGTTTGTCAAGTAACGCTTTTAGACGTAACATGCGGTATTTGGCTTTAGGCAAGATTTGGAAATTTGCCGAGGTAGCTCAAAGAAGCTTGAAATGCGCCATCCCAAAATTAAGAGTTGTACTCCATATTAGGTCGAAGGTAGGCTTTATATATATTAGACAGATCCATTAGAGAGAAATATTTTTTACAAAGAGACAGAAACTCCAAATATTTGGCAGCCCTTTTAGCTATACAATAAATCGTTCATTTTACTATAGAATAGCAAATTCTTGGATTTAAAAAGAGGTGCTTTGTTGGTGGCCATGAGTAGGCGGGTAGGGACCGATAAAAATTCAAAAATGGTATTATAAATTTGGAGTGTTGATGTACAATATGATCTTATTTCATCTGTTTAGATTCCATAGATACAACACTCGATTTTTAATATTGTACTTCCTTTAAAAATAAAGTTTAGTACTTGAACCTAATAGATTTTAATTTCCTAGCAAAAAGGAAAAAAGGTATAAGGAAAACCTAAGTCTATGTTGTAGTGAAAGATTCTTAACCTTTTACATTGTCTCTTACTGAACCCAGAATTGTGGAACTGTCTTCTTAACTGCATACAGAGGAACGAATATGTTTTTCCTAATTGAGGGTTAAGTGATTGATGAGCTACAAGTTTCCTTAAGCTTATCTATTTTAGAACCATGAAACAAAAGATGCACTTTACTTGTTCTTGCTTCCATAATTCTTTACTCTGCCTAAAATAACCTTCAGTTTGCTTTATGTGAAATTATGATTAAATGCATCAAAAATATAAAGTAAAGAATAAGTGTTTCAAGTCCTCAATAATTCATCTCAATATCATACACATATAAATAGAAAAGTATAAGGACGATATCCTGCTGCAATCAACCATTGAAAAGTGAAAAAAAAATTTTAACTTGTATCTATACACATATACAATCCAAACAAAGAGTTCAAGGATTTGTTTCTTTGTTGTCCTTTTTGTTTGTTTGATCCTTCCTTTTATTTTGAAAAAATCCTTAAGAGCTTTCTATAAAGTTAATTTTCTTGATGGTCAAGTCAAACAGTTTTTTGTTTTTTTTTTTCTCGAAAAAAAGTATCCAATTTTCAAAGATGAAAACTTAGTTTTTAAATTTAGTTTTTCTTTTGATTTTCTTTTAAAATTTTTTTTTTTTTTAAAGTTTAGCCAATTTATTTATCTTTAGATACAACTGAATGCAAGGTACCTACAAAAAAACAAAATAAAATAAAAAATTGACAAAATAAAACCAGAAGAAAAATACGAACAAGGAACACCCTAACAGGAATAAGTTAGGAACTTGAATAAAACTTTGTGGACAAGAGAAAAATCATGATTTTCTTTTGTTTTGTATTTTAGTTTTAAAGTAAACTTTACTGTCAAACTTTTATGTATTTGTATGTTTGTACATATGTTGGTAGTTGTTTGATCAGCAGTGATTCGAAAATAAAAAAAAAGTTGAAAAAAAGGTCCTTAGTGCAAGTTTGTAGCTTAAATTTTAAACTTAAAAAAAATATAAATAAATTATTTTTTGATAAACTTGAAATAAGACTTTTTTAAGAAGACTTTTGATTCTTAAAATGAAGAATTTGATGACATTATTCAGTAGTGAAAAATTTATAACTTTGAATATCGCATGCTTCTAGTGGTGCAATATGTCGAGATCGGTCTTTTAACGGGGAATATAATGTAATATTCATCGCCTATCAGAGATAGTCAATGTTAAAATAATCTGTTGGAGCTCTTCAATAACCGAAAGATCAAATCAGTTTTTTATTATCTATTTAAATTAAGATTTAACTATATTCGAAAGATATGTAATGTATTCGGTTTAGGAAACTTAGGGTACCGGACATAATTCTTAAAGGACCTAATAACATAAAGGATCGGCAATCTTCCTAAAGCTAGTTACTTAATTGTAGTTTATTAAATCTAGTCTGATCCTCAAGTTACAGAAGCAGCCTATAATAGGATTAGCACGCTCCAGGTTTTTGTTTCATTTTGCCCAAGTCTTGATGACCTAAATTCCATAGACTTTAGGTCATATCGATTATATAAATTAATTTGGAATTAGTATTTCATATTAACGCAATCTTTCGCAAGAATGATAGAAAAATGCAGAAACATATGCTACCAAAGTGCAGAATCCTATAAAATTTCTACCAATCGTTCTACCATCAGGATTTACTATAATGATCTTGGCTTCAAAATTTTAAATTCTATTAAATTTTGGTTTTTTACCCTTTGATCTTGACCAAGTTTCAACGATCCAAGCTCTATAGCTTTGCAATCAAATATAAATTGCCTCAATTGATTAATAATAAAAAAATCAAAAAGTTCTTCATTAGATTTGATCACACTGAGAAAAAATTGAAGTTTTTGAAAAAATTTTCTGAGACTAATTTTCCATTAACAATATTACCTTGATTTTTACTTTGTATATATATATCTTATTTATTTTCTTGAATTTTTTTTCAATTTTTCACATACACTAAAGAAAATTTTATACTTTATATACTTTCAAGAATAAACAAACATTAAAATAAACAAACAAACACAAAAACAAAATTTAATAAATAAAAAAAAAACAGTATATATATAAAAAAGGACCTACTTTGCTCTTCTTTACTCCATATTTATATTAAACATCCCTTTTCTCATCTAGTTTCCTATATTTTGTCCTATTTTTTAAAATTTTTTTTTTGTTTTTCTAGTAAAGTAACGGTATACAGTATAAAATGAGCAGAAATCAATTTTAATGTCTTTAAAGACTTTTTCTATGAGATTTTTTTTGTTTCTAACGGTACTTCAGCTAAACTTTTATATTTTTTCTTCTCTTTTGCTTTTAAAAATTGTTTAAATTAAATTAAGAGATTCTTGTTTTTTTTTTTTTGTATTTTTCTATTCTGAGATTTGTTTTCCTTTAAATATTTTTTTGTACCGTTATTTTTGTTTGTTGTACTGTTATTTCTTTAGTTTTTTTTTTTTGTATTTTTTTTTTTTTCAAAAGGATAATTGGATATTTTTCTGTGTTTTGTAACAGTAATTCTTTGGTGATTTTAGCAAATTATTTTAATTAGGAAAAATTTGATTAAGGTTTGTTAAATGGACTTTTGGATATTTTTTTACTGTTATTTTGTTTTTCTTTTTGAAAAATGTCCTTTTCAAAAAATTCTCTGTATACAAGATAACATTATAAATGGGTTGAGTGAAAGGGTTAAGGATTTTACTAATGAAAATTTTTTAACAAAAGATGGAGGTTAATTAAAAAATTAAAAAAGATTTAGAACATGTTTTTGAAAAAAAATATTTAAAGTAAATTAAAGAATTTTTCATTTTATTATGATTTAGTTGGAATTTTATGTAATTTGTAAAATTAAAGATTAGTAAGTGAAAAGTTGTTTATTTACAAAATGTTTTATAATTTGGATAATGATTTATTTGTGTCAACCATTTTAATTGCTTGCATAGAAATTTTTAACATGAGATATAATGATAAATCTAGTGTGTTGCACTTACTTTAAGATCACTTAATCCACTAACTGCCCACCAATTATTCATTTGTTGATTTAGAAAGACGGAAAATAAAAATTGAAAAAAATTTAAATTAAGTTTTTCTTTCTCTAATGAAAAAAAAAAATTAATAAATTTTTAATATTAAATATAAATTATCTAAAATATATTATAATATATTTTAATTTTAAATATTATTTATATTATTCAATTAAAATTATATATAGGCATGGTGGGCATTGGGGTTAAAATTAAAAGCATAATAGAAGTATTTGAAGAATATTATTAAGCACATGTTTCGAATTACAAGTTTGTAATTGTTTTATTTAGAATATGAATTTCTTTCAAAGTAATTATCAGATTTCCAGTGATCTTTACTAAATTTTTAAATATTTTTAGATTTTATCATATATTATACGAATATTGTGCCGACATACGAGGGTTCTCCCAGAATTACCCGGCCTAACAAAGAAAACGCAAAAATTTAAAAAAAAAAAATGACCATGGCTGATAGTCTCAACTTTATAAAGCTTAACTGTGAAATAACACTTTTTTTTTTTTTTTATAGATTGGCGACCATTAATAGTGAACGTTTTCAGTAAATTTTTAATATGGAGAAAATTGATCATTGTTATGTGGTTCAATATTTTTATTTAGAAGGTCTCTGTCCATCCGATATCAAAAGTGAACTTAATTCTACTCTAGGGGAGTCTGCTTGGAAGGAAAAGCCATCAACGGCGAGTATTATGCAAACTTATTGCAGCGTTTAAATGAAAAAATCCAGGAAAAACGTCAGTATTTGGCGAAGAAGAAAGTGTTGTTTCATCAAGACAATGCACCAGTTCACACATCTGCTATTGCCATGGCTAAAATAAATGAATTAAAGTTTGAATTCAATGAATTGAAATTTTTCATGCACCCTATTCACCAAATTTAGCCCCCTCAGACTATTTTCTATTTCCAAACTTAAAGAAATAGCTTGGTGGTAAAAGATTTTCTACAAATAAAGAGGTAGAGTCTGCGATTGATGGTTATTTTGCGGAGTTCGATGCTCCTTACTATAAACAAGGTATTGAAGCAATTGAACATCGCTGGGAAAAGTGCATCGAGCTAAAAGGGGACTATAAATTTTTTCAAAATTATTGCCTTTTCTTTGTTAGGCCGGGTAATATTGGGACACCTCTAGTATAAACAAATCAATCAGGCGCAGACTTGAATGGTATGAATTCCAAAAGCTATTAAGATTTGACCGATTGACTTTAAATTTTGTGTATATGATCCTCTTTAACAATGGAATTGACTCTTTAAATAGACTTAAAATTTGTTAACCAATACTGGTACAAAAGTTAGTAAAATAAATTTTGGAAGAAAATTATGTCCAGTTTTAAGAATCGAGTGCAAACACTGAAGAAGTTGGGACGTCTTAGACGAAAAACATATTTTCATTAAATTTTTATTATTGGCATTACGTTTTTGTTAACTTAGATAGCCTGGAGAAGATGAAAAAATAGTTTTAATTATATTTTTAATATTATTAATGTTATTTATCCTAAAAAATTGAATTCAGCATTTTCGACCACATACACAAGAAGTTTTACCCTTTTATAGAATAAAAAAATTTTTTTTGTATAGATAATTTTAAATCCTGAATATTCAGTAATATGGGAAAGTAGTAAATTCAATATAATATGGAAAAGTAGTAAATCGGTACTGAAGTTCCGTGAAATGAATGAAACAATAATAATATAATTGAGTACTCTCTAAATTGTCTTCTATTATTCCTAGTAGAGTGTTCCTTATTTCCACCATAAGTAATTAAACTTAGTTGAAGTTAGAATTTAATTGACGAAAGTTGAAAAAGATATTGAAACAGAACTGAGAAGGCCATTCATATTCACTGCTGCCATCAATCGCAGTACTGAAAAAATTCTGAAAAACTTGTTCCATTTGCCACTGAAAAAGAATACCTGAAGGAAGTAGAAGAACTTTTAATGTGTTAGTGCAAAAATGATGAAAAATATTTTCCCACCATCCTTACAAAGTCAGTAGAACAGAAGTAATTCCATTCAGAAGTGCAGAAGTACTTTAAAAGTACTTTTGGATTTATCGGGGTATAACCGATAAGATACATTATTTATTTGATTACTTTGTGAAATAAACACAATATAATTCATATGACAAAACTCACTGCAGTTCATAAAAAAAAAAATTTAATATTCTCTAAATTTTATAATTTATGTCCCTTTAAATTTCAAAAGAATAGAAATTGAATATTACGATAAAAATCTTTTTAAAAATAATCAAAAAAATTTTAAATGACAATTTTATTGTTCTCAAAAAAATTTTTTTCAATACCCCCCAATTCAAATGTTCATCATTTAAATCCATTTTATCTTAACTATATTGATAGGTCTGCAGTCATTTGATACATGCCTGCCTACTCAATTGGAAATCAATTTTTCAAAATCGCATCAACTTTCATTTTTATTCTTTTATTCTTTTGTTATAACTTTTAATGTACGCATCCTTTTTTTTAATTTTTTGTTATTTTTTATTTTTTTATTCTCAATTTCCTTATCTAAAATGGTGTCAATATCATGCATGTGTTTGTACGTAACGAAACGACTCACTAAAAATTACTTAAATGATTCTTCAAAAACAAAAAATTTATGAATTTGAACCCATTTAAAAAAAAAATTTTTATTTTTAAATTTGTCTAGAATTTGCTTGTTTTTAAAGTTTTTAAAATTTTCAATTTTTCAAATTGAAAAATGCTATGAGGAAAAACAAATATTTTCTTTTCCCTGCATTTATTCCGGAAACAGAGCAAATATCATTTTTCAATTTTAGTATTAAGATAGATGCACAAATAGAGAAATCTGGTTTTTTTTTTGGTTTTTTAGGTAAATCTAACGATGTAAGGTTTGTATTACTTAGGATTCTGCTGAAGATAATGGAAAAAAATGACGCGTAATGTTTGCAAAAGAGTTTCAAAATGCTTTAAGCAAAAGGGGAAAATAGTTTACATTAACAGATCCACTCCATTTATAATTTTTAACCAGTATTAGGTCAAAACAGTATTCGTTGGAGAACACAAAAGCATTTCCCAATATTTGGGTACGAATTCAAAAAAGGTCTGTTCACATTAATTTAACAGTACGACCTTACGTCATTGTGAAAGCGAAAGGTGAAACCAACTTTCTTCAGCAGAAATTAAAATTATTCTGTCAAAAGTTCAATCTTTTCAATGTAACACTCGTTCAGTAGCTCAAACTCAATTAAATACTAAAGGGCTTTTTTAACTAAAATTCTAAAATATAGAAACTCCTTAACTGTCAAGGGTCACATTATTATTGAAAGTAGAAGATTTGATTTTTGACAGTTAAAACTTTACGTTACCAGGAGGTTTAAGTTTCCGGGTTATCTTTTGAAGTTTTGCATCTCTCCTACGAAACAAAACAAATTCTATTTTCGAAGGGCTTTTTACTAGTTCAATCTAAAATCGCTTTTCTGGAACATGTATCACAAACACCCTGGCATTTAGCTAATAAAAAAAACTTGATTAGCTAATATTGTTGAGATTAAATGACGTCACAAAAATGTAAAGAATTTTCTTTCAAATAAATTAAGAAAATATTTTAAACAAACCTATTTGCAGAAGGATTGCCCATTAAACTATATCTATTCATGGATTTTTATTATTTAAAATACATACATAAATACATACATACGTACGTATATCACTTTAAAAACAAAAGAAACCATATACCCAAAAATTTTAGTTTTTTTTTTAATAAATCGCATCAGACAGACTTTTATACAATTATTATTTTTCTTATTATTTTTTTGCTACCAATTTAATAGATAAAAATCTTAAGATAAATTTGTTATAATCATACAGCTTATAACGGTTTTATTATTATTATTCACATATACATATGACAGATTTTATATTAAATCGAAATTTTTTGTTCATTTAAAAAAAAAAAACAAAAAAAAAAAATTGCGTAATATATAAATATAGATAACTGTTAATATGGACCATATCTAACTATTATATATTATTCTTTTGATATTAATATTAGTCTGGTTATGTTTTCATACTCCTGGTTTTTCATTAAATTGAAGTTTTGTTGTTGTAGTTTGTTTTTATTATCCTTATTTGGGTGTTTTGATAGCAGCCCTCTACAGTAATAACAAAAGATTTTTTTTTTTTTATTTTAATCCATTTTTTTTTTTTTGAATTTGAATTCTCATCATCTGTCATATCTGTCGTCACAAACTTCGTTATTTGTCTTGTCTTGTTACTTGTTTTGGTTGTATTATATCAACAAAATGCTTTTTATACTAGAAAAATTTATCATCTATCTATATTCAATATTGATATCATATTTGTATGCGTGTTGTTTTGGGAGGGTATTATGAATTTCAAATTATGATTGGAACTCATATAGAATTATGAAACTCTTTTTCGTCTTATTGAAATATGATTGTTATTTTAAGGCTTAAATTTTTAGTGTAAGCCGGCAACTCTAATAAGCCAGAAGTACTGCAAAAGTATTTATGTTAAAGTACTTATGGACAAAATCCATCACTTTTGCACTAGTTCATTGATAGCTTTTCTCTTTTCTTTCAGGACTTCTTCATCACTTTTTTAGTACTGAATGGAAGTTGATCGTTTTAGTGCATAGAAATAATCGAGTAGTCTTTTCAGTACTGCTTCAGTACCTTTTCTAAAGTAATTGTACTATTTATTAAAAAACAATGTAAAACAGATTTTCAGCTTCTGCATTTTAACGCTAACTTTAAGAAATTATCGTTAACACTAATTAAACGACGTGATCTCATTAATAATAATATATATACAGTGTGTTTCTTATTTAAGTGCACTGCTATATATCACTGCATACATACTTATGAGAAGATAAAAAAAAATGTGGGTTTTTAAAAAAAAAATTGTTTAAATTTTAGAGTATTTTAAATTTAAAAGCTTGCTTTTAAGTTTTGAAAGTCTCAAAGATAGAAAACCCGAACAAATTAAAAGAGGACATCGTAAGTAGTCTAGGTACAGAATTAAGACATACAAACAATGTGCCTACTCAAAAGCACCTCTGCAGTGGTATATAGCACTTAATTAGGAAACACCCTGTATATTAAAAGTACAACTTACTATGTTAAGCATTTTACTGATGCTTGAAAATCATTAATATTTCAGAAATTCAGCATCGGCTGACGGCTGACGACTGAATTGTGTTGTTCTATACAACTAATTCTGGAGATTTTAATGATTTCTAGGACTTTAAAGATAGCTTGGAACATTAACATTTCTGAAGAAATATTTCATTGTTAGTATACTTGAAAATATTCCTATTAAATATCAAACGCCCAAAGTATTTATTGAAAAATTGATATCGGCAGCAGACCTATATCCAATCCGAATTAAAGTACTCCATAGTATAACAGAACAAACCTAATCCCACTTATCAAAATATTTTGTTTTTTTTCCATATTTTGTTTTTTTTTGCTACTTGATGCTGAGTTTCGTTACTGCTGTGTTTTTATGATTTTCTAGATTATTGTCAATTGAAGGAATTATTCGAATGGAAATAATTTGATCAAGAGTTTTTCTAGAGTTTAAAGTATGCTCTGATATCTTTTAGATAAAAAATAAAAAAAAAAGCAAGAGAGAATTCAAAAACAAATAAAAAGTGTAAATAAAATTGAGGCAAAAAAAATATTTTAAAATGTTTTTAGAGTTTTTTGGGTACAGTTTAAATGTATACTTTAAGTATTCCTAGATTTTTTTTTAATTTCATTCCTATTTCTGGATTCTGGAATCCAAATAAAATTTTAAAATTAAAGGGAATAAAATCATTTTTAAAGATTCAATTCAATTTTGTTTTTGTTTGTTTTTCAGGAATTGATTTTTTGCACCTCATTTTTTTTGCACCAACAATTTTTTAAGTAAGTACGCAATTATAGGTTGAATATTTTTTTTTTCCTGTAATTGAAGAGGCTGCAGAGATGCTGTAGGAATTGATTTTGAAAACAAACAAACAATAACAAATTATATAAAATAAATTGTTTAATGTTTATTCAATACAAGTACATGTACATACAAACATATGTTTTTATTAAAATATTGCTTCAAAATTGCGAAGTAAAATAAAAAACACTTCAAAGAGTGTTATTTTACAAAAAAAACCCAGGATCTTCTCAAGTTTTTTTATTTATTTATATCCTAATTTCTACCCTTGTCTTTAAAGTGTTTTATAAAATTTCATCATATTTTTTGCAAAGCTGTTCAATAACTTCATTGAAGTAGTTAAGTTGAATTTTACATATCTAAACTTGAGAATATATTGTCTAGTCGTATACTTTCTGAATCTGATGAATCCGAAGGATGTGACTTATTTTTTGTTTTTAATTAATGAATTAAGGATTACTCTGATACATTAGTTAGAAAATAAAAGTGCGACTGAAAGTGATTTTTATTGGATCAATGATCAGTACAGCCTACAGGTACATTAAATGTTTCAAGGTCATGAAAAACTTTAAAAGATTGGTCCTTAAAAATTCAATTAAAATTTTTTTTTGTCGTTATTGCTCTTCTTGGGAGCATAGGGTATTTACTAGACATCCTCATCTGACTCTATTCGGTGCAGTTATTTTTGCTTCCTCCCATGTTTTTGTAGTTGGGTCAGTTCTTCTAATATCGTTGGCATCCAGGTGTTATTGGAGCAGCCTCGTCTTCAGTTTTCTTTAGGTTTCCAATCTAGTGCTTCCCTTGCTATGCTTTCTTGCGGCTTTCTAAGCCCCTCCATCTCCACTTTTTCCTTTTGATCCTTTTGAACCCGATCGGTTCTTACATAGGTCATTATAGCTTATTGTGGTGGGCATATGATTTTTAGACTTTTTTTAATGAGTACCTGTAGTTTCTAGACGATCTTGTTGGTAACTAACCAGGCTTCACTTCACTTTACGTAGTGCCGAATATTTTAAATTTTGTATCCCTGAACATTTGAGTGTTTTTCCTTGTAAGCTGTAAACGACCGAACATTACCCTGGCCTTCTTGATTCTACTTTCAATGTCAGCGTTTATGTCGCCATTGTTATTCATAATGTCGCCTGGTTAGTGGAAATTATCTACATATTCGAGGGGTTATTAAAATATATGAGATACTATTTTTTATTAATACATTATTAAAGGTATTCCACGTAGAAAAATTTTAATGTGTTGAGAACACAGTAGGTTTAGGAACATAAACGAATATGAGAGCAATAAAAGAAACTTAAATGTGTGTCATAAATAATAAAAAGGAATAAATTGAAGGCAAAATTTTTCTACACTGCTATATTATGAGCTCTATAGCTTCGAAGACCTTAACCTAGATTTGCTACATAAACAAAGTTATATAGGAGCTGCTCCAAAACTACAGCCTCACATAAACTCCAATACAAAATATCTTACAAGGTGGTATATGTGACGATACTCAATTCCGAATCACCCTGCATTTGTAGCAATTCAAATAGATAGATTTCCTTAAAAAGTCTTGTTTTGAAGCACTTGAGCGCTTCATATTTATTAAAATAAAAAGTATAAATTTTTTCTTACAAGAATTTGAATAACTTAAGTTTGCTATTCTTTATTCGAAAATTAAATAGTTTTTAAATTAATAAATTTAAAAATTTTTAATTAAGTTAAATTTAAATAAATTTTATATTAATAATTCGTTAATTGATTCAAAAAAGCCTTCTTCCAATAAAAGAATAAACAATTTATTTTCAGATTAATCGATTGACAGATCAATTGAACTCCAAATTAAATGCTATATGAAATTTAAGATAAAATTATATTACTTACTTTAAAATTTAAATGATATTTTTATTTCCTTTTAATATTACCTAATTAATTATTATTTTTAATTCACTCAAAGAAAATTGAAATGATAAAAAAAAGAATAATATTTAAAATAATTATATCAATAATTAAAAAAAAAATTAAGATTATTATATTTACACATCAATTATCTTAAAATAAATTTTTTTATTTATAAAATACAAGACATCCTCACTTAAATACCTGTATGGTTTTTAAGTTTTATTTTCACTGGGTACGTTTAGTAAACGGCAGTACTGCTGAGATCTCAAATTATTGAATGGCTTTATTTTAAATATTTAGCTTAGAAATAAAAATGTTTATATTTGTAAAATTAGACATTTAACAAATAAAATCTTAATAGCTAATAGTACATACTAACATCTCATACGATTTAAAAATTAAATGACAGCAGTAACACAATATGCCAAAGTATCAAAATTCATTCATGAAATATAAAAGAGTATTATATAAAGAGTATACTAAATTCGTCTATAAGTTTCTGACGCCAGGGAAAGTTTATTTAAAAGAAGGAGGATGGATATAGACTCAAGTTATTGTAACTACCGATCAGATAAGATTCAAAAAGTGAGTTGATTTGGCTTAAGACATTCGATTAGCTATAAATGTCAGAAACTGACTATATGCCCTTCTAATCGGACGTTATGCTTCGTTGCGTAGCCTTTATTTCTCACATACCAAGGATTATTCTTAAAACTTTATTTTGTAATATTTAAACTCGCTGTAGATGAATCTGTTCTGAACACCTGCGAAGTTTTTTGCCATATATTCAAATTGGCTTAATTATATGGCTATAAAATAGTATTTTATACTAGAGTATAGGTCATTCAAAAACTCTATTTAGACTAGACTTAAGTTTCTTTAATCGTTATATTCACTAAGCCGTTGATTACTCGGCTATAGCTATTGTCTAAGATTATGAATATGTTAATTTTGTGTGCCTATCTTGCACAAGATGTATTTATATATTTTTATTTAATCTTTTTATTAAATTTTATTATTACGTTATAAACTATTACGATAATAGTTGACTGGGCTTTGAACCCGAGACCTTCCGCAAGAAAACATGTGGCTTCTTCACCACTACGCTATTAGTAATTTTTCCATTTTTTGGTATATCAGTTGCTTCTAGCAGTATATCTTATGCTGGGGACAATAATACTCAAATTAAACAATTCGAATTATCAATAAATATCTTCAGGACACCTTGTTCACTTTAAATGTACATATAATTTGTTTATTTTACTTTTGTATTTAAAACAAAAAATTTAACATAATTATTTATTAATATTCAATCCAAAAAAAGAATATTAATGAGTTGAAATTAAATCGGTTGCCAATAAAAATTAAAACAAATTATAATAATAATGAATATAAAGTAATATAAAATTAAAAATATAAAAAAAAATGCGCCCATCAAGTAAATCTTTCATTATAAATAAATAAATTGTATATATGTATGTACTTATACAAAAATATAAATTATTTGCAATGACCTGTTCATAAGAATATTAAAAGCAGCGTGCAGCTATGACCTATAGTTTAGTTGTTTTTGTTTTCATCCTCAACATAATTGTTTCAATTATACTTACAATTTTTTTTTTGTTTTATTTTTTTATTTCATTTTTAACCAATAATTTGTTTTAAATTCAATACTTGATTTTTTTTTATTTTTTTTTTTTCTTTTTACATTTTCACCTCATGGTGGTGGTCAACGAATTGAAAAGTAATAAAATTAAAATGTCAATCAATTTATCGACAGGAAAATTGAAACAATCGAAAAAAATAAAAAATCGAAAAATAAGAAATCGAAATTTTTTGATACAAAATATTTAATGCAGGGCTTTTTTATTAATAGTTAAAATAGAAAAGTGAAAATGCTTTTATGAGACTTTCAACAGCATAAAAATTATTGTATGCACGAGTGATATATTGATCTATTGTTTAATATTTCATGGTATTTAATTAAAAATTAAAAAAAAGGTTTCATTATATTGAACAAAATATAGAATAAAATTAATAGTTTGTTATAATATTCATAATGACACGGATTAAAAGAATTAAAAAATGGCGGTTTGAAGTTCACTGATTTTTGAACTGTTGTGGAGTCTGTATGAGATTTCAGAGTAAGTATTGTTTTTTAAAATATTAAATTATGAATATTCCTTTTAAAGTTCCAAGGGTTGGAGTAAGAAGGAAATAAATTTAAATCTGGGAGACAACCTATTTTTATATCAAAATCAAAAAAAAAAAAATTAACTGCACCGGTATTCAACGAAAGCTTTCATTGGCACTGCACATAGTTTTTTGGTTAACGTTTGTGTTTAAGACACCAATTATTAACCCCTTTAAGAAGGCTGTATGAAGTCACCAAGAAAAAATTCTTGGTGACTTCATACAGCCTTCATTAAAAATTAAAAGTCACCAAATTTGTATGAAACTCTGGGGAAAGAAAAGAAAAAATTAAAAATTCCTCAAAAGGATTTTTATAGAATAAACGCGGCACTTAGATTCAGTTGGTTGTGCTGAAATTTTATATTTTTCAAAAGCAAAAGGTATTGCTTTTTTTAGAAAATATAAATAAATTATTATTTTATTTATTCCTATTGTAGCATTTAATATATTTGGGGCAACTACTTCCAAATCCTCGCTAAACAAATCTCTCCTTACTTTTTTAGTAAATAAAAAGTCAGCAACAGGCATTTAATAAAATGGCTCAGGCTATTGGTAAAAATTATTGGAACCCTGATTTTGTTTTGTCTCTTCAATCCAACCTAACTTTTTACCTTAATAATTATGTCAGCAAAACTTTACATAAAATGCAGCTCATTTAATACTCTGGAAAAAAGAGCAAGTCTAATTTTCAGTTCTGTTTTAAAATCTTTTCGAATTTTGACAAAATTGGGAACTTTTTTCGTAAAACCTTTTAAAACTGAGTTTATGATAAAACAAGTGATACAAATGTACAGTTATTGCTTCAAAGACATCGACCGTAGTCAATAGGACTTTTCATTAGAAAATCATTGTAACCGAAAAATTAAAGAAAAGATGTAAAAATGTTTTTCTTGATTTCAATTGATCAGATGATTAAAAGGTTCGACATTAACGTAATATGTAATTTCCCATTTACATATAAATATCTTACCAAAGGAGTAGTGATTTTACCTTAGTTGAATATCAGGAGCACGCGCTCTGAATAAGTCTCGTAAATAATATAGCTGTTTAGAAATATTAACGGCATTAGTATTTTATCTATAATGTATCATATTGCAAATATTTTATTGCATGTATGTACTTAAATTGCAAATAAATTAGAGATCTTATATTGTCAAAACTATTATTTAATAGTAATTGACATCAATTAACCACTTTTGACATGCTAATATAAAAGATAACTGTACTTCCTAGAAACCAATATATTAACCTTCAAAGTAAATAATGTACGATTATTTTCGTAATATAAATAGAATTAAATAAAGGTAATTAATTCTTCGAACTTAAAACAAATTACCAAGAAAGTCTTTACACCTTTAAATGTTTAAACATTTTTGATCTGTCATCCTAGTGACGCATTATTTCATTACTCGTTTAACTTTCGGTTATCGTTTGACATTTTTTGATTCATTTTAATTAAAATTTAATACTTTTTTTTTTGATAAAAATGTCATTTTTATATTTATTTTAATTTCTTGTAAATTGTTTATTGCTTTTGATTCTAGAACTGTCCTGTTGTGTCAAGAATTAAAAGTAAAATTTATATTCATCAATACACAAATTAATTAAGAATATAAAAACCTTTCATTACGAACAAGAATAAAATAATAATATTTAAGATAAAATTTTCATTTAATTTGTATGCGAAATATTAAAAATATGAATTTTGTGAAATAAAATTGCTTGATAGAAAGAGAAAACATGATAATAATGTATAGGTATATGTATGTATATTATCAAAGGTTTTCTTTTCAATATTAATTCGATGGTTGTCACATCATAATCATGATTTTAATAAATATAATATAAAAATATAAAATTATTATTTTTATTTCATGCAAGCTATTTTATATAATAATATTATTATTTTATTTTTTTATTTTTGTAACGATAAAAACATTTTTATTTCGGTTACATGATTTTTCGAAAAACGTGAGATAGTTTTTTTTTTAAATGTTAGCCAAATTGTGTTACAGTTTAGTACATAGTTGTTTTTTTAAACTTTAGGCAAAAAAAATATCTGACATATGGTGAAGAATCATGGACCATATCCAACTAAAATGAAACTCTGATAGGGTCTTTTGAAAGTTAGGTTTAACGGAAAATTTTTGGTCCAATTTGCATCAACAGAGTTTGGAGACAGCGACACAATCGTGAGGTGTATGAATTTTAAGACGATACTGATCTCGTAACTTGAATTAAAATCCACAGATTTCGCTGGTTAGGTCACGTAGTAAGAATGAACGATGATTCTCCAGCAGGACTGCTTTTGACTCCAATCCGGAGGGTAGACGCATAAGAGGTCGAACACATCTTCGATGGAAAGACGGTGTCCAGTCAGACGTAAGAATGCTGAATACTGTTAGAAGTTGGAGAGAAGCTGCGCAAGACAGAAGCCAATGTAGGAGGGCTTTGGACTCGACTCAAAAATAATAATTTGTTATGCCAATAAAGCAAAAAGTAAAGTAAGTTAACCAAATTGTAGCAGAGAATATCTACAGTAAAATAGTAAATACTAAATCAGTAAAATATTTTTTTTACAAAATCAAATATACAGAATTTTATTTAAAGGTCTTCCCGAATAATTGCTCAATTGCAGTTTTCGATAATAAAATTATCCGGGATATACTGTAATTATGTAGGAATTATAGAGAGAGAGTTCCTTTTAAAACGTATCAAATTGTAATGTGGAGAATTTCCTTAGAATGCATAACATTTTACGGGATCATTGCATTAGTTCTCACATTGATTGGGGATTTGAAGTCTTCCTAGTGTTGCATTTAAAATATTTGGAGAGAGGTAATATTGATTTTAATTAATTTAATAAACCATGTGTCAATTCCTTCAATAGCCAAAGTGTTGCATTTGTTAAAGACATAAACTCAAATATTTCATTTCAACGTTTGCGTCCTTTAAACTTCATTAGTACTTGATAAAGGCCAGCTTAAGGGTTGATTTTAAGCATCACTGTTTAAGTCATAGGAACATTAGAAATGGTAGTTTATATGTTAGAATTAGATCTTTCGTTGAATGCTTACGTTATAAAAGATTGTGGAACTATAGAAGAAATAGGGTGATAAAATCTAATCATAAATATGCGTTAACCACTGCGTTTTTTGATTTAGGTGGATGTTAAAATATTAAGACTTCTGGACTATAGAATTCAAAATAATTAGTTCTTGGAATTCAACGTCAAATTACGTAAATTTTATAAAATGGTAAATTTAATTGTGTCCCATTTTAGATCTGTACCAACTCCTTTTCAAAGTTTTCTCTCACTGCAGAAAAAGCTAAGAATTAAATCCTTATTGCACAACTAATTTGCTTTGAAATGGTTTTTTTTTCCATGAATGGGAAAGATTTGAAGAGGCAATAAAGTAAAAAGAAAGATAAACAATTAAAAGTAACTTGAAAGATAAACAATTAAAAAGCGACGTTAGAATTTAGTTTTTCTTAATTTAGAATGCCACGCTAGAAACGATGCTAGAAAGGTAAGGTAATTTTTTGATTTAAATCAATTATTTAAAAAATTAAATTATGTCATGGGTCTCCCCAAAAAACTATTTAACTATTACTTAAAAAGGTAAAATTTGATTTTTCATTTTATTGCAAATTTGGCATATTTTCTGTTTTGACAGTAATCAATTTTTGAGGTTATTTTTTATTTAAATTTTTTTTATATAAAAAAAATATTGCAAAATTGTTATTATTTTTAACATTTAAAATAAATTTTTGACATATTCCAGTGGTTTTTCTTTTTATTTGAATAATTTTTTTTATAAAACATAATTAAAATAAAATGTCTAGAGTAAAATTCAAAATAGAATCAATTAATCAGAGTAAGTTATAAAAAAAATTAAAAAATTGACAAATTTTATATAATGATTTTTTTTTTAAATTTAATTGGAAAAGTTCTTTGCGTTATTTTGTCTTTTTAAAAATAAATTAAATTTATTTTAAGTGGAAATAATTTAATTACAATTTTGCTTTTTTTAATATAAAAGTTATTTATAAAAATGGAAATTTATTCAAAAAAAATTTACTTTTATTATATTTAATATGTAACATATCATAAAATTTAATTGGTTTTGAGTTTTTTTAAGTTTGATATCAGTTGAATATTTTTACCTTTAGCATTTCAGATAATTCACTTCAGATCTTAAAATGAAATATTTGTTTCTTTTAAATGCTAACAGGTCAATTGTTAGGCTCATAAGTCTGACCATCATATACAAATGGCGATGACCCAATACTCGCGTAGCTTCTAGCGTTACTTTCACTTTTAAGTATAGAATACGTTGATTTAAATGAAGCATGACGAAATAGACAAGCTAAAGGGTGAAGGGTGAAGCAACTTTCTAGTTTTGCTCGCCTTGACTTTAAATTCTTTTTTTTTTAATATGAGAAAACTTAGTTTATTTAATAATTTATTTATTTCAAAGATAAACAATTAAAAAGCGACGCTAGAATTTGATTTTTCTTTCTTTAGAACGTAACGCTAGGAACGACGCTAGAAGCAACGCTAGAAAGGAAGCAACTATTAGGTAATCACTCTTGGAATTTATTCAAATGAATTCCACATACAATTTAAACATGAGATGGTACTAGGACTTATAACACGTAGAAAAGCCTTTCAATAGATGCAGATCTATTTGTTGTATAGCTATTGTAATAATTTTATATTTGAATTATAATGTATTCCTATATCTGTGAGTTTTATAGTATTTAATTAATTAATTTATTTAGATTTTGTATTTGTTTTTGTATCCATATATTAATATAGACTTTACAATTAATTCTTGGTTATACCATTAATTTGAACCTAATTACGCTACCATTCGTAATTAGGTTCCGAGCTAAATCGAAAACCCACTTTCACACTTTCCTTCATTGATTTGTTTTTCCTTGAGCCTAAGTGCTGATATATAAGATAATGTAATCTAAGTTTTTGAAATGTAATTTAAATTGAATATTTCTCAAAAATTGGTACAAACATTAAACAATTTTCTCATACTTTTATTTGACACTTGCTCACTTTTACATGACTAACACCCTTTTACATTTTAAATTATTTATAATTTTTTATTTTCTATTCATATAAATTAAAATAATACAAGGCCATATGTGTACACAGTCCCCATATGTGTCACAGTCCTTTAAAATTTAATAAAGTAATACCCAAAGTACCAATTCCCATTAAAATCAAATTAATTATTTCTAGCCTCTCATCAGACATCATTAAAAAATGTCCATTAAAAATTCACAAAAAAAAGTGTAATGATTTTCATAAAAAAATTTAAAAAGTTGTAAATTAATTTTTTTTTTATCTATTAATATTAGAACAATATTGTACATAGGAAAAGAAGGGAAGTTGATAATCTCAAATCTCTTGAGATTTACTAAAGCGTGATAAAGTATTATACTCTATAATTTTTGTTTTTATCTTCAGTTCCTGCACGTTTTTAAGTTTTGACTCTTCAAATTAACAACTTTTTAAAATTTTAAAATAACATTGTTAGTTGAAAATATCAATTATTTTATCCTTCTAAATGGGTATACATATATACATTTCTATATATATAATTCTGAGTCCTGACAAATAGATTTATTTTCTTAATTTCCGTATTTTTTTTTGTTTTTTAAACACCATTAACGCATAATTTTCTATCATAAAATTGCACAATAAAAATGAAAAGAACTGAAATAAATTTGACAAGAAACTGAACAAAAACAAAAATTTATGACTTATTTCACAGCAGGATCTACCGGTCATTACCATTGTGTCCTTTAGTGTTTGGACATTAATATAAACAAAAAAAAAAGCTTAATGGTTTTATTAACCCTAATGAGGTTGAAATAGAAATTCAAGTAGATAATTAGTGATACATGGATGATAATTAAAAGCACTGTCCTCAGTCAGGACTTTGGATAAATGATAAGGACGCAAGTCGAAAGTAATATTAAAAGCACTCTCATAGCACTCGTATTTTTAAAATGTTTCTTTTAGAATCAAAGGTTTGGAATAAAAGAACTAAGATACGCAAATGATTAGTGGTTACTTTATAAATAATATAGGGACTTCGTTCCATATCATTAATACTCTGACGAAGGCAATACATTGGCATCAACCAAAAAAAAAAGGCCCGGATTTGTAATTTTCATATGTCGTCGAAAATATTATACTGGAAATAGAATTATTCATTTATGAGAAATATTATCCCTCGTATGAAAATTCGAAGTTCGAATGCTTAGTCTCAATGCGTCGAGTCTTTCAAAGGACTACACGAATTTTTATTGACAGACGTTATAAGATGTCCGTTCTTATTTGGTAAGCTATAATTCCAGTTTTAACTATAAAAAAAACTAACAATAAACAAATTCCATATACAAACAATTTCGTCCATGAATCTATACAACATCTCCAATATATATACAATGTAAGTCATTTACATCTAACTATATATATACGTAAAATCCATTAGTGTTAAAAATGGTCAAGAGTATAGTTGTAAAAAAAAAAAACCTCATTATCAAATACATGGTTATCATTAAAATGATTTCTAGACAACATTATAGAAAAGGTCTAACAAAAAACAGCAACAAAAAAAATAAAAACTTTAATTATGTCAAAATGAACGCACACGATGACGACCAGACGCAGACCAGGAAATTGTCAAATAGGGAAGAAAAGAAAATAATAAAAGTAAAAACTGAAAATTGAAATTTTTATCAAACTGGGCAGGGTAATTAATCTTTTTTTTTTATTTGTAAAAAATATAAGGGGGAAAAAAAACTTAAGGGTGTCACTAAATTCAAATTTGTTAGAAAAATAAGGGATGATATTATTAAATGGCAACACAAAATTTTTTGTTTTGTTTTTATTATTGTTTTTTTTTAAATTTTTTTCAAATAGTCACAAATGACATAATATCTTTTAATTCTAAATTCATAGACGACATTCTGAAGTTTAAGAGTCATGTGTTTACATGTTATGTAAATTTTTTAATTTCCATATAAAAATATATTATAATATTATGCAATGGTTTAATAGATATTCACTAATGAAGTAAAATAATTTTTAATTAACTCTCAAAGAGTTGAATTTGTTTATTAAAACAAAAAATGCCCGAAAAATATTAATTGACAAAAAAGAAATAAATGGAGAATCAGTAGCCCAAAACGTGACAGCTGCGATGAAATGGATTGAAATCTTGTAATTAATATTTTGTGCTCTAATTGCATTTTTTTTGTAGATTAGGTTTATGATCTCTTAATTTTTAAAAATGTTTTTAGTTTTAATCTAGCACTGATCAATTGAAATTAATTAGGATTCGTTTTGTTAATGGCTTAATCGGATTTTACGGTACTTAAAATAAATAGGGCAAAATATAGTTCAGTACCCCTTTTTTTTTGTAACGTGGGAAATGGGAAGCTCAAAAAACCACCTAAGGGAGCTGTGCGTAGTTCCTATAAGTATAGTGCAACTTTTAATTACTAAAACTAAAACCTTTATTGAACTAGATTTTGGATGGGACCTGGAGTACAAATTTATTGCTTGTTTTGAGGATAGGGATGTGAAAAGATTTTTGAAATCGGGTTTGGAAAATATAGGATTCTTACATTATTGGGGGTTGGGGAAATTGGATATGATATTTAGAAGAAAGATGTTAATGTAATTCTATAAGTTTTGGAAATCGTACACATTCATTATCAACTTTCGAAAAAATATTTATTTTTAATTATATATTTATTTAGTTAGTATAAGTACTTTAGACATAAATTGATTTTGTTTAATTCGACAATTTTATTACTAAATATATTTGTATTTATTTCAATTCTTAATTCAAAAGGCAATTTATTGGAAAGCTTTGAACCATTATACATCAGTATGGTTTTAGTTTTTTCATTCCTAAATAGATTTAATGTAAAACAATTTGCATTTTCTTAAATTACAATTATGAATATCTGATACATAAACCAAACGCTCACCTAAATAATTTGGATATTTACCAATTTTTACCTTGTGCATTATTACCAACATTCATTAAAATTCTTTGATTGACATTTATCTTTTTTAAAGTACCTATTTAACATAAAATCACTTGATATGAATCTATTTGCTTTAAGAATTATTCTCATAGCCCTGTTGATATTTTGTATTCTCATGTAGGTCTTTTTGGAGGGGTTCCAAAGGCGTGATAAATGTAAATAAATGAGTTTCTTAAGCTGTGTTCAGTCACCCGCGTAAGTTTAATTGTGTTGATATTTTGTATTCTCATGTAGGTCTTTTTGGAGGGGTTCCAAAGGCGTGATAAATGTAAATAAATGAGTTTCTTAAGCTGTGTTCAGTCACCCGCGTAAGTTTAATTGTGTAGGGAAGGTTATATATTATTTTCTTTGCTTCCCTCTCCTTGAAATGAAAACTTCGGAAAAATAGCAGCCATCTTTTGCTAAATAAGACGGCATTGACTTTTGTCAATCCACTCCATTGATTTGACCTCATTTGTGAATTTAAACTAAATTATTATTTAGTTCACTTATTGCGAAATGTTTTGGTATTATTATAAACTGATGATTAAATCTACAAATTTTTATTTCATTAAAACACTTTCAAAAGGAAGCCTTAACTAGTACATTGATATGTTGTAGAAATTGCAGAGACATGACTTGATAATAATATAAACATACTATTCCTACAACGGTGCTTCCAACCCAACATTGCTTCAGCATATGTACTTCCAGCAGTAAGTTCACCCATGTACTTATAAACTGTTATAAAACCCGTCTACTCTAAAATAATAAAAAGTGAGCTTAAGAATTTTATAACTGAATTTTAGTATTTATAAAAAAACACTTTATTTATTTTTACAGTTATTTTATTTTGAAAATTCCACTAAACACTTATTATGATGTTACTGTGTTAGGGCTTCGATAGCCAGACTGGAACTCTTACTTACAATAATTCTTAGCTTCTATTTATACTAAGATCTTATCAACTAATTTTGCATAAGTCAGCTTTTATTAATATAATTCTTAATTACTAACATGAATTCTTAATAAATATAATTATTCTTAATAATTGATTACATAACATTATTGGTTTAATATAGGCTTGATCAATCAATTTACCTTGAAAGTGTTGCTGACTTAATATATATTAGTAATTTACTTATTAATATGTTAATGACCTTATGGGTGTAATGCAACTTTCGGTTATAGCGGAAATCATTTAGACATGAATACAAATGTTATTATTTCCGAGAATTGTTTATTAAAAACAATTATTGGAAATTATGCAAGTGCAATAAAAAGGTTATTTAAGTTCAAGGTTTTTATATTATATCTATATTATATTTATACTACTTATAACACCACCCCCCTTAGTCTGAGGCTCCGACGAAGGTATTATTAATTTTACGCGTTTGTTTGAAATGTGATTGTAAATAGTAATCACTAGTAGCAAAGTTACGAATATTATTGTGCCCGAAAATAAGCTAATATTTAATAAGTTTCTTAAGTTATTTGTTTCCATGATTTCCTCTATATTTTGCCTATTATTAAAAATTTTTTCTAAGTGTAATTTCTTAAAAATTATTTCAGTATTATTTTTATTTTCTTTTACTGGTGTATAATAATTAGGTAATATGAGATGGTCTTTAATTTTTATTGCATTGTTTGTATATGTGATATTGTCAATTTCAATTTCACAGTTTTCAAATTTAATTAGTTTAGTACCTATTACCGTAATATTTAATTTGTTACAATTATGATTAATATTGGTTTCTTTAATATTTTTTGTAATAACTAATCCATCTCTTATTTCGTTTATAACGTTATCGGTAAAATCTTTCATATTACAATATACATTTTGTGATTTAAATATGCTTTTAATACATTCATCTCTTATTTCTATTAAATTATTCTTATAATTATCTTTTACGTTACCCATGTATACATTATTATTTTCATCTACAATTATTTCTTTTGTTATATCAATATTTAGTGTTTTATTATATTTGTTTGGTAAAGAATCTACATAAGTTGTAAAATATTTTTTATTTGAAAAGTTTGGTACTAATAGGATTACTACAATTTCATTGTTAAGACTGGCTAATGTTATTTTTATATTGGCGAGAGCTTCTATGCTTGGAATTTTATGTAATTCATCATCCGTTAATATATTTCTCGAAAGGATTCTTAATTTACTGGATAGTATTATTTGTTCTATTTCGTCGATGTGAATTCGTAAGAGGTCTATGTTATAGTTAATTTGGTAAATATATTCAAATCTGTTCCTAAACCGTTAAAGAGACCGCGACGTTTCCTATGGTAGGGAAGCAATTTATTTAATTTATTTTCTAATAATTTATAATTATAAATTGTAGTTTGAATAATTGAATTTGTTTTCTTTTTGTTATATAGCGCATTTAGATTGTCTAATATGTTGTCTTTTGCAATTTGATACTCAGTTAAGTTTATTATATGTAGTATAGTTGTCTGTAATTTGTATATTCTCTAATTTTATATTAATGTACCCGTTATCATTAGTGAGGTCTTGAATTTCAATAGTTTGTGTGTGTGTAGTGATTATGTAGGTGAGTAATATAATTGTTGGGATAAGCATTTTTTGTAATTATGAAAAGAAATATGCATGTAAGTATATATTATATATTTTTTTGTTTTTAGTAATTTTAGATTTTAATTTGGAAAAAAAAAAAATTTTATTTAAATAGTCTAATATAATTTGATAAATTTAGCGTGTGTTTGTTTCGTAATTGTTTTGTTTAGAGTTTTTCTTTTTTTTTTTTTTTATATAGGTTATGGATTGGTTCGTATTGAGCTCGTGCCTTTGATTATACAGTTGCAAAGATTTATTTTTCTCTCTTTTTTTTTTTTGAGTGCTGTGGGGAAATAAATATACTGAAAATTGTAATGTGATTTCTAATAAAAAAAAATAATAAAATCGTTGATTAAGAATAAATTTATATTTTTTTTTTTTTTTTTTATCGTTGGAATTTTTTTCTTTTCTTTATATGGGTTTTGTAGTATTTTAAATTTCTTTTGTTATCAATAATGTGGTCGTCATCTAATTTTTTAGCAGTAATTTTCCGATATTTTGAGTGGTTTTTTCCACCTCTGATTTCTTTAATGTAATTTTTTCCTTCTCTAATTTCAAAGTCTTTCCTGTTTTCATTTAGTTTATCAATTGTTTTAAGTTTTTTATTGACGATTAAATTATGGATGTTTGGGTAATCTATTTCTGAAATTTTGCCATTAATAAAGTCGATTGGTCTTTCGTTAGTCGTACCATGAATTGTATTATTATAGAAATATATTATTTTTAAGATTTTCTCTTCGACCGTTCCTGAATTATTGATATTATCGTGCTTTAATAAGCGAATGTGTTCGTTAATTGTGTTGTGTAGTCTTTCTATGTCGGCGTTTGAACAATGGTTACTATTAGAAGTATAATGAATTTCTATATTTTGTTCTCTAAGGAACTCTTGGATTGGTAGTGCTTTAAATCCGAGTTCGTTGTCAACTATGATTTTTTTCATTTTACCATGTGTACTTATATATTGTAAAAGTTTTGTTCTAAATTCTGTCCATGTTCGTCCTAGTATTTTATAGGCTTGAGCGTATTTGGAGAACTTGTCGATAGTTGTCATAAATAGATTTTTTTCTAATGTGTAAAATACGTCAATGTGTACAATTTCGTTAGGTTTTATTGGTGTTTCAGTGATTTTGAATGGTATTTTTGGTGGATTTCTATCATATTTTTCTAACATACATATCTCGCAGTTATTTATATATTGAGTAATTCTTAATTTTAAATTTGGGTGATAGATGATATTTTTTAATTCTTTATAGACTACGTCAATTCCCCTGTGGTTGTTATTTTTGTGTTCTTTTTCAATAAGTTCTACTAATTTATTTTCATTTTCTATATCTTGTAATTTTTTATAGCATCTTAATATTTTAAAATCTTTGTTATTTGAAAAATTGTTATTATAAACTTCTTCGAAAATGTGATAAAATTCTTCCTCTATTAGGATTGCGTTTAACTGTCTTGGATTTAAGTGGTTCTTAAGTATAGTAATTGCAGTTTCTCTATCTAAATTTTTTAAGTATATTATTTTCCTTTTATTCTTAAATATTTTTATGTTTTTTATCCTCATGGCTCCCGATGAGCCATGAGATGAACGAATGATTTTTCAATAATGGTTTGGTTTCTAAATATATTTATAGGCGACTCTGTGCTTTCAATGGTATTTAAATTAATTTCTAAATTGTGCGTTTCTATGCGAGGTATTCTAGATAATGCATCGGCGTTTCCGTTCTTTACTCCCTTTTTATATTTAATTGTGTAGTCGAATTCTGATAGTCTTATTCTCCATCGAACTAATTTAGAATTTGGTTCTTTAATTGAAAATAACCAGGTTAGAGGTTTATGGTCAGTTTCGATTTGAAATTTTCTTCCGAATAAATATGGTCTGAAGTATTTTGTTGCCCACACGATTGCAAGCAATTCTTTCTCTATTGTACTATAATTTATTTCGTGGTTGTTGAGTGTACGGCTTGCATAGCAAATAGGATGGTTATTTTGAGATAATATTGCTCCTAGAGCGAAGTTGCTAGCGTCCGTTGTCAAAGTGAATTCTTTTGTAAAATCTGGATATATAAGTATTGGGTCAGAAGTCAGTACTTGTTTTAGGGTGTTGAAACTTTTTACATATTCGGGGTCTAAAACGTTTATTTTGGTGTCTTTCTTTAAATATTTGGTCATTGGCTTTGCTATAGCCGAATAGTCTTTAATGAATTTTCTGTAATAGCCCGTAAGACCAAGAAATTGTTTTATTTCTTTCGGGGTCTTTGGTATTGGGAATTTAGTAACGCATTCTACCTTTTTTTTTTTGTTTGGTTTTATACCTTCTTCACTAACTATATGTCCAAGAAATTCTGTTTCCTTTTTTAGAAATTCGGATTTGTCCGTTTGAATTTTGAGTTTTACTTCTCTGAGTCTTTGTAAAATTTTTGTTATAGAGTCTAAGTGTTCTTGTAGAGATGTTGAAAAAATTATTATATCATCAAGATACACTAGGCAAATTTTATTTATGTAATCTTTTAAAACATTGTTCATTAGTCGTTGGAAAGTTGCGGGTGCCGTTTTCAAACCGAAAGGCATTCGTAAAAACTCGTAGTGTCCATCTTCAACACTAAAAGCAGTTTTATGAATATCGCTTTCTTCGATTTCAATCTGATGAAATCCTTTTGCTAAGTCCAAAGTGGTAAAGTAGTGACATTTACCAAGTTTGTCCAAAATTTCGTCGATATTTGGAATTGGAAATTTATCGTCTACTGTAATCTCATTCAGTTTTCGATAATCAATTACCAATCTCCATTTTTGTTTTCCACTGGCATCTACCTTCTTGGGTACTATCCAGACTGGAGCAGAATAAGGTGAGTTGCTATGACGAATAATTCCATTGTCTAGCATCTCTTGAATTTGTTTTTTGACTTCTATTTTATGTATATATGGATATCTATAATTTTTGGCTTGAATTGGGATATTATTAGTTGTTCTAATTTGGTGTTTAATAGCGTTTGTAAAACTTAAATCGCAATCTTCTTGGTAAAATACATCTTTGTATTTTTTTAATACATTTAATAAATTATTCTTTTCTTCTGAATTTAAATGTTGGATACGTTCTTTATCTATAATGGGCTTATAATTGATTTTTTGCTCAATGTTATAATTCTGTTTATCTATTTTTATTTGATTTATTACTTTTTTAGAGTTAAATATATTAGGTGTTAATTTAAGTTTATTTTTTGATGAAGAGTTATTTATAATTTTGTTATCTGAAGACTTCTGTTCTTCAGGATAAGTTGAAGTATTTTCATGATCTCTATTAGATAAGTGTAATTTGATTTGTTTTCCCTTAGTTATAAGAATATTATTTTTTAAATCGATTATGGCTTCTAAAGGTATTAAAATATCGTTTCCGATTAGTCCGTCGTAGTTTTCATGGAAATGATATACAAACATTTCTATTTTCGTTTTAGTTTCGCCAAATTCTTCGAAAAGTGGGAATTTAGCTTTTTGTTTAATATTAGCAACATTTGTAACTGTTTTTAATTGCACGTCTTCTTTTAACGTTTCTATTAATCTAGGATGACATATATTAGGGTTTATTATGGAGTGAGTTGCTCCTGAATCTATTAAAAATTTTAAAGGTCGTGAATGGGTTTTGATTAAGATATAAGGTAATGAGTGTTCGAGGCTTCTGATGGAAAATTTTTCAATTTGATTTGCTGGGTTTCTACTATTTGTATATATATCGACATCCATTGATTCTGGGTGTTGAGGGTTTCTAAAATTGTTATAATAATTATTATGATTGTCGTTGTTATTAAAGTTGTATGGGTTAGGTTGGTAGTAGTTATTATTTTGGTAATGACGTTGATTTGGGTTGCCTTGTGATTTATAAAAGTTTTGATTTGGGTTGCTCTGTGGTATTTTTTGGTTAAAATTTTGGTTAGCATGTTTATAATTGCTACTATAATTGTGATTACGATGATAATTATTATTGGGATTACTACGATTGATATTTGTGTTATTACGACTAAAATTGTTATTAGGGTTACTATGATTATTATTTATGTTTTTACGATCAAAATTGTTATTAAGGTTACCACGGTAGTTATTTATGTTACAATTAAAATTTTTGTTAGGGTTACCACGGTTATTATTTATGTTATTACGATTATTGAAATTTAAAGAGGCATGACCACTTGTGAAAAGGATATCTATTGCGTTTTCTAAAGTATCGGGGTTCCGACAGGCTAAGATGGTTTTCATAGGATCAGGTATTTTAGATTTAAATATGTTTAAAGCTGTTCGCATGTTATTCCCCGCGCATTCGTTTGCAGCGGCTCCTTGGCCTAGTACAATTACTGTTTTATTGTTTAAGGATCTAAGTTTATTTTTAATTTCGTTGTAAAATTCTATACTACTATTTTTAAATGTTATAGTTCTAAGTTCGTCGAATAATTCATCCATGCTTTTCTTTTCTCCAAAATTGTTTTGTAATATTGTTTTCATGTCAGGCCATGAAGTGGCTTGACAATTGATTTCTATTATTTCCCTAGCTCTACCTAATAGTTTGCTTTTAATAATATCTGAAAAAATGGTTTGTGCTAATGCGTCGTAAGTTGTTAACATTGGATGTATTCTATCTACTAAATTGACAAAAGTCTGTAAGTCCCTACTGTCACCATTAAATGTAGGTAATCTATCTAAATATTTTAACGGATCAAAAGTTAAATTGTTGACGCGATTGTTATTATTAGCCATTTTTAACAAAGAATTTGCTTACAAATGTAATAAGAAAAGTCTACTTAAAAAAAATTTTCCTTAGAATTAATTAAACTTACGTTTGATAGTGGTATTGTTGATGTTGCTATTACTGTTGTTGTGTTGACGTTGACGTTGGTGTTGTTATTTTAGTTGTTTTTATGTTGACGTTGGTGTTGTTATTTTGGTTGTTTTTATGTTGACGTTGGTGTTACTGTTGTTATTGTTGTTAATTATTAAACAGCGCACTGGGCCCCTGTTTAATTTTAGTATTTAGAAAAAAAAACCTTATTTTCTTCTATGTATACAATTTGTTGAGTGGTTGGCCTAACAATTTTTTTATTTGCGGCCTGTGTCTCCTCTTCAATTGTACTGTTTTATTAAGTTGTTGGCCTAACAATTTTTATATTTGCGGCCTGGAAACTTATTTTTAATTGTATCAACTGTTTTTTGATACTTTTATGGTGTAAGATGAAGGTCCACTTTTTATACCTTTAGGTATCAGTAGTTCAACTAGCACCTTTTTTATATATTACTGTGCCTTAAGCAGACTCACTTAAGGATAACGAAGAAAAAAGTCTTGTTTCACAGTATATATTGTTTTTAGTTCAAAACTTACAAACTTCTGCTTCGTAAGTTTGACGTTTAATAGTACAGCTCCTTAGCTGAAACTATTTAATGCAGAGATACACTATTAAGTATTAATATGCAAGTGATTTGATACCGTTTACCCAGACTCAAGTAAACTTTTATGCAATTGGAGTCTTGTGCAGTATCAAATGTTATTCACTTAGTGTATCCTACCGACTGCGCCAATTTTATAACTGGATTTTAGTATTTATAAAAAAACACTTTATTTATTTTTACAGTTATTTTATTTTGAAAATTCCACTAAACACTTATTATGATGTTACTGTGTTAGGGCTTCGATAGCCAGACTGGAACTCTTACTTACAATAATTCTTAGCTTCTATTTATACTAAGATCTTATCAACTAATTTTGCATAAGTCAGCTTTTATTAATATAATTCTTAATTACTAACATGAATTCTTAATAAATATAATTATTCTTAATAATTGATTACATAACATTATTGGTTTAATATAGGCTTGATCAATCAATTTACCTTGAAAGTGTTGCTGACTTAATATATATTAGTAATTTACTTATTAATATGTTAATGACCTTATGGGTGTAATGCAACTTTCGGTTATAGCGGAAATCATTTAGACATGAATACAAATGTTATTATTTCCGAGAATTGTTTATTAAAAACAATTATTGGAAATTATGCAAGTGCAATAAAAAGGTTATTTAAGTTCAAGGTTTTTATATTATATCTATATTATATTTATACTACTTATAACACTTAAGCTCAAAAAATATCTAATATATTTGTTTCACCCCCCTTCTACTTATTATAATAAATATTATAAAAATATTAAAGTATTATTTGAATATTTCTATTTTATGTTACTCTTAACAAATTAATTCCAAATGCATGTTAAAATAATCTGAGATTTATAAATTTACTTTCAGATTAATAATAATTTAATTTTAAGATTTATTTTCATGGCATTGACATTTTATTTGTACAATATTTTGCTTAATACAATACGGAAGGCATAATCCAAATAAATGGAAAATATAATATTTCTTTTCAATTAATTCAATATTTATTTAATAAAAACAAATTTCTTATTCATAATACAAATCAAATCATATCATAATATTTATTTAACAAACCCAATGCAATTTTTCCATATTTTAATATTTTCACCCCATATAATTACAAAATTCTCGCATCAAACTTAAATACAATTTAAATTAGCACAATTTTTCGCTAAAAAAAATTAAATCATGTACAAAACAACAAAAACAACCGCACGTAAGAATTAACAAAAAACAACAACAACAAAAAGTTTGCAAAAAAAAAACCCGAACAACAAGCAATTCAGAATTGCGAAAAAAAAAATGTGTCATATGCCATAACACGCAAATCATCGTTAACAATACATAGAATTGAGTAAAGCATAAGAAGTTTAGAAATATTATCATCAAGGACCATTAATAGATCTAATTAAAATTTTCTCAAGGATCTTTTCATATTTATTTTTAATAATACAAATAACAACAACAACAATATTGGTTTTTGTTCCGTTTCACAAAAAAATAAAAAATTTCAATAAACATAAGTGTGCGACGCACACCATCTATATAATCAATTCAATTCCTTTTCAATTTATTCGATCCTTTTTCAATTAAACATATGTTGAAACTAATAATAACAAAAAAAAAAAGAAAATAATACACTAATAAGCTCAATAATAGGGGCAATAAATTTTACCTGGGATTTAAGGAACGTTTTTTTTTAAATTATTATACCATATGAGGCTTGTGTGAACATGTAGTAATTTTTCTTAATAATAGAAGTATTAATTTACCTTTTCATTGCATTTAGGTTCACATGAGTTTTAAGTCAAGATTTTGTTTTGTTAAATTAGGGACTTTTTTACGAGCATCAGTTGATTGTTCATCTAGAGAGTTATTATTTAATTAGAAGGACCAAAACATGTACCTGTGATGAATTAAAAGATAAGTCAAATTAAACTACACATTAATATTATAAAACCTTTGTTTGACTAAAACTTGAAAATAACTCTGACATATTTTCTTATATACTCAACATCACTCTTCAATATCTGGACAAAATACAAAAAATATGTTCTTATAATTAATGATATTTATGTCATAAAAGACTTAACGTTATTAAGTCGTCGTCAAAATGTAGCTGCTGTGGTGTGCTGTAGTTGAAATGTCGTCCAAAAATTAATAGAATTAATACCGAACATGTATGAAGTGACACAACTCTCTGTATTCCACAATGGTAATACCAGCGAACCATTCATCACCCAAATAGAAGAAAAAAAGAGGTGGCCAATGTCACTAATCCTCTTTACAGTAGGGCTAGATGATATCATAAAAAAATCAGCTTTAAAAGAACTGGAATAACATGGAATCTCTTCAGGCAATTGGAAGATCTACACTATGTTGATGACATTTGCCTGCTATCACATACAAAAGATAGCATGCACGCTAAAATAGACCAACTGGTAATATTAGCTCGAAGTGTTTGCTATGAAATAAATATCGAGCAGACGAAAGTAATGACCATTACCATCAAAACACCACTAGTATATGTAATTTCCTTTACTTAGACTTATAAATAAGCATTACATCAGCGGCAACATAAATGCTGATATTAAAAGCAGAATGAAGACGTCCAGGGCAATGTTCGGTTGTTTGTAGCCAATATGGAAAAAAGCCCAAATGTGTAGCGTTATAAACTTGAGAACATTCTGCGTAAAGACCACATCAATATATGGAAGTGAGACCTTGTTTGTTACGAACAACATCACACAGAAATTACAGGTTTTCATTTACAAGTGATTAAGAATCTTATTTTGAGTATACTGGCCTAATAGAATAAGTAACAATGAGATATAGAACCTTGCCAAGGTATAACCGATTGGGCATGATATGAAAAGAAAAAAATGTAATGGATAGGGCACACACTCAGAAAGCCGCAAGAAAGCATAGTAAGGGAAGCACTAAACTGGAACCCACCAGAAACCCGAAATTGGAGCCGCCCCAATAACACCTGTAGGCGAACGATATTAGAAGAACTGACCTCAACTGAAAAAAATGCGAGCAAGGAGAATTAACTACTCTAAATAGAGCCGGATGGATATGCCTAGCAGATTTCCCATAAGGACATAAGGAGTAAGGACAAAAAAGAGATACGTCTGAAGAAATTAAAGAACTTGTGCCAAAACTCCAACCCTTTTGAGTTAGTTGGTTTGACCGTTTTTAAGTTGGTTAAGCGGGTCTTTAAAAATTAAGAAATGTCTGTTTTTAAAATTTTGCATAAAATTTGAAGTAAAATTTTAATAGAAGATGTAAAACAAACTAAGAACGAAGTTATTAGAGATACTAATTAGATAACATAGATATTAATTGGATCCTTCAAACTAATTTATGACAAGTAATATGAAACAACTTTGACATTATTTCCCAAAAAAAAGTCATTAAGCTGATCATTGTATTTGCAGATATTCATAAAAATATTAGCTAGCCACTTGAAAATATCCTTGAAAAAAAAGACAGCAAAACACAATAATAGATTTGCGGTTAATATGGAGATATTCTATTTTTTTTTATTTTGAATTTTTTTCAATTAATTTGTATAGCACAAGTATTGTGTTGAATGGCTACTACTTTTTTTTTTTTTTGGTAAGCTTCTTTGTATATTTGTTCATATACATAGATATGTATTTATATATATATATCAAAAATAGTACAGTTTAATTCTCATGGAAACGGAAACAAAATAAAAAAATAAATTGCTTTGAAAAGACATGGTAACGTTTATTTGATTGTTTTGATACTTCTGAAAATCAAATCTTCTAATATATAAAAGCGAAAGTTTGTTTATTTGTTTGTTTGTTTGTTTGTTTGTTTGTTTGTTTGTTTGTATGTTTGTTTGTTTGTAGCGAATAGACTCCTAAACTGCCCAGCCGATTTTCATGGAAATTTGTATATAGGGATTTTTGGGTACGGAAAGAAATCGTGGCCCAAAAATTTTGCTTTAACGGACCGCCAAGTTGGGGCTGTGGTGCAAGTATTTAAACTTCTTTGTTCTAAAATGAAAACGGTTTGACCGATTGACTTCAAATTTTATATACGTGTTGCTCTTTGAGAATTGAGTAGACACTATTAACAGTTTTGGAATTTGTTAACCCATGTCGGGCCGACGGGTGGTCAAAAAAAATTTTTGGTCCAAATTTTGTCCGATTTTACGAAATTCGGCTTTGGCTTAAAAGAAAGTCCCAAAAAAATTTTTGTTGAGTTCCATTAACCCATTGCGGCCCAACAGCTTTTTATAGGTTTTTTCAATACTTTACTCTAAATTCGAAACGGTTTGACCGATTGACTTCAAATTTTGTATACGTGATGCTCTTTGAGAATTGAGTAGACACTATTAACAGTTTTGGAATTTGTTAACCCATGTCGGGCCGACGGGTGGTATAAAAAAATTTTGGGTCCAAATTTTGTCCGATTTTACGAAATTCTGCTTCGGCTTTAAAGAAAGCCCCAAAAAAAATTTTGTTGAGTTCCATTAACCCATTGCGGCCCAACAGCTTTTTATAGGTTTTTTCAATACTTAACTCTAAATTCGAAACGGTTTGACCAATTGATTTCAAATTTTGTATACGTGATGCTCCTTGAGAATTGAGTTGACACTATTAACAGTTTTGGAATTTATTAACCCATGTCGGGCCGACGGGTGGTCAAAAAAAATTTTGGGTTCAAATTTTGTCCGATTTTATGAAATTCTGCTTTCGCTAAAAAGAAAACCCACAAAAAAATTTTATTGACTTGCATTAACCCATTGGGGCCCAACAGCTTTTTATAGGTTTTTTCAATACCTAACTCTAAATTAAAAACAGTTTGACCCATTTTCTTCAAATTTTGTATACGTGCTCCCCTGTGAGAATTGAGTTGACACTATTAACAGATTTGGAATTTATTAACCCATGTCGGCCCGACGGTTGGTCAAAATAATTTTGGAAGATAATATTGTCAAAATTTGCGAAGTACTACTTTGGCTAAAAAGAAAGCCTCAAAAAATTTTGTTGAGTGATTTGGAAGCAAATTACGTCCAATTTTGCGCAATACTGCTTTGTCCAAAGAGAAAGTGTAGTTCCGTTAACCCAGTGGGGCACAGTGGCTTTTAATAGATTTTTGCGTTACTTAACTCTAAATTAGAAACGATTTGACCGGTTTACCTCAAATTTTATATGTGTAAAGCAACTTGAAAATAGAGTTGAGTCTGTTAACAGTCGGTCCTACGATTTTTCAAAAAAAAATTTTTGGAAGTAAATTACGTCAAAATTTGGAAAGTAGTTTGTGCTGCTTTGAATTACAGAAAGTTTCAAAAATTACTAGAACAATCCTAGAAAAATCGTTTTAAAAAGAATGCTTTCATACATTTTAAAATTTACATGTGTAAACCGAGTGTAATTTTTGTGTTAACTTTTTGCAGTAACATCAACTTCAATTAAACCTCCATTGAGAGGCGCAGCAACGCGCACCGGGTATTAGCTAGTATATATATATATTGCACACTTTTACTGACAAAAGTAAAAGAAATTTAATTTTGAATTGTTGATCCTACATATGGTTGTTTTTAGTTTTTTTTTTAAAGGATAACTGAAGGTTGTTGTATTAGATTTTACATATATAAAAATCAAAAATTTTGAAAATAAAGCAATAAGTTAGAGATGATTGCTAAAATTTTCCATTTGATTTCTGGTACAAATTAGTAATAAAACCGTGGTGAAGTAGATTCATTCGGGAAGTTCTTCAAATTTTTATTTTAAATTTTAGCAATGAATAAAATTGTTGATCAAGGCTTTTTTAAAATTTTCAACGAATAACATTATATAATAAAAAAAAAGGCTCTATATTTAATGATTCATTTATTGCAAAAAGAAATTCTTATGACTCTTATAACTCCTAAATCGTGAAACAAATATTTTAATTGTTAGTTTCTTTAAAGGCTTGCGAAATTGTCTCTGGTTTGACAAGACTCTGAATTATTAAAAAATTCAGCTACTCAGAGTCCTGCAACGAAAATAGATAAGATACCAGTGACCAGAAAATATTACAATAATGATGCACTTTCATAAGTTACATAGTAGTCTTAATTATGTATTTATTTGGAACAACATAGATTTGGCCAGCGAAAGTTCTATGTTCTGTAAGTTTTATTCATCTAACTTAGAATGGTCAAAAACATTGACTTTTTAATCGCACTGTAAGTTAAAGTTGTATTCTTAACCTCTTATTTTACCTAAATATGCGATGAAAGAAGTTTTATAATACTAGTGAGTAGGGTAAGCTTCATGAACATGGAATGAGTTTCGGAAACGGAAGTATTAAAAACTCCGAATCCTTAAAAAATCTTAGACATGGATGTAAATGGAAAACATTTCCTATATTTTCGTGGAACAACGATATATATAGTATCGCAAGAGCAGGAGTAAGAAATAATTTGCACCCCCAAATCTACTTCAAATGTACAAAATATATATTCGGCCAAGACTTTATTGTTCTCGCCTACTCTAGCACCCAACACGGCTCTTCAATATCTGCCTAAGATACAAAAAATTCGTATTATCAATGATAATCTCGGCACAAACAAACGTCAAAAAAAAACTGAACGTATTGAAGTCAACTCCAAATTGTTGGAACTACTTGTTTGTATATAAATATTTACGATGCTACTAAATATTTACTTCTTCTGAATGAAATTAAAAGTATTATGCCAAAAATTCAATCTCATCGTCATTTTACAGCGCTAAGTAATCTCATTCATATACTGTAGAGCTTTTTCGAACTAGAAGTCTGCAATATAGGAACACTCTTATAAGTCACACTACGAAATTGTGAAACACATTACCCCCAATACTTATGATTTAGATTCAAGAGATATTTCAACTTATACATTCTGGGTTTACCATTTAACCCTTATAGCTATTTTCAAAATTTTTCACAATTCCATTAATTACAACTTTTTACACCTACCTTCAATCTCAAAGGAACATTCCAACAAATTGTATTTAATTTTATGTACCTACCTATTATTTAACACCATCTAATTAATTAAAAAAAAACATATTCCATACCTATCTATCTGTTTTTTTTTCAATCATAAAAAATTATGACAGAGAGTTAAAAAATTAATTAATTCTAACGCTCATTAGTATAACTTGCATTCTTTTAATTTACAATCAAATGAACACATGTATAACGTCTATCATCATTTTCTTCCCAAATTTTTTATTTAAATAAAAAAAAACAAAAACAAATAAAATTAAGTTGATTTTAAAATCATTTCTATTATTGTATTTATGACACAGTGTCACTTTCGTTACCATTATCCAATATTCCACCCCTTATAAACATTGAACAATTTATCACGTAAATGTAATCATTATATCATTTGTCATTTCATCAATTTTATTTAATTTTAACAAAGTATTCACCATACCACACGGCATTTCAAATATTCATAAGAAAAAAAATATAAAATCTTTCCCATTCCCAATATTTTAGTCCACATTTTGTTTTGTTTTTTTTGCTATATTTTGTATTAAAAAAAATCTTAACTTTGAACATTCTTAACTACCACCATTGCAAATTGTATTATTTTACATTAAATAAATAACAGTTATTTTTAATGTTCGCAGATTGTTAAAGTAGTACAGGAAACAGAAAATAATAATAAAAATAATAATTCTTTCCATCCCTTAAAAAAAAATAATGTTAAAATTGATTCAAAAGGATCAAACTGAATTAACTTACAGATATACTATTAAATATTATGAATGTTATAACAATACCGTACAAAATTGCATTCATAACGGAATTTATACATTATTGAGTGTACATAATATTTTAAATAACGTTGAATGGTTTTGAAACCATTTATAAAATTTTAGGTGATTCAGTTAATAAAGTTTAACTTTTCAAAATAAAAAATTGTATGACATCTAACTGCGATACTTCGAAATGTCAAATATATAAATTAAAATATATGCCACTAGATCATCTGAACGTTACTGTGACGACCGAAAAACAGCTCCATTTAATACGTAGAAAATTATACTGTTAAAAGAGTTTGGAAATTTAAATCTGCAGTTCTGTTCAACAATGACGACATTTCTGCGACGCTTCCAAATGTCAAAAAAATAAATTAAAATATATAGTACTGGATCATCTGAACGTTACAGTGACGGTGGAAAAACGAATTCATTTAATACATAGAAAATAATACAGTTAAACAGTTTGAATATTTAAGTCTGTAGTTCTGTTCAACGCGGACGACATTTCTGCTACGCTTTGAAATGTCAAATAAGTTAAAATAGTTGTATTCAAGTTTTTGACATTTCTCAAGCCTCAAAGCAAATTCGGCACTGTGCATAATTTTAGAATAAATCTTGTGTTCATTTTATAACTACCATGTAATTTGTTTAGAACAAAGATACCATTCAATTTTATTAATCAATAATTTTTGAAGCAAAAGTGTTAAGAACGGTAAGAAACTGTTTCTTTAAATCTTTTCTGAATTTTTAATCCTACCATTTTGAAACTAAACAATATTCAGGACAAATTCAGGTCTAACAGAGTAAACACCAAAAATCAGCCCACGTTATATTAAATTTTTTTTGTCGTTAATAACTAAAAAAAGTTATGTAGGATTTCAGAGGTGGATTCAAAATCACGGTTCCAATAACTTGTTTTGTGAAGGTTCGGGAGCGACAACCCCTATTATTTTAAATGCTTTGTTGTTAATTTATTATTTATAAAAAAGTTAGGAAGGATTTCAAAGTTGGATACAACATCAGGAACGCTTCTTTTTCCAGAGTATTTACATTTGCCTTTTATTAAATACATATGCATGAATATTTAAGTGGAAATTTTTTTGGAACTTCGTACCCAACCTGAATAAGGTTTCATAATTCGAGATTTTTTTTCAAGATTTTAAATCACTCGGAATTTTTTTTTCAGTAAAGTGTCATCGCTATCTTTCAATCTGTCTGAATCAGTTATTAAGCCATAAAATGTTCACCAAATTTCAAACAGTACTGTTCTGCATATATGTATATGCTGAATAATCATATGCAAGGATTTGTTTTTCTTTTATTCAGCTATCATTATGTTATAGAGAATATATAAAAATCAAAGTAATATTATAAGTACAAATACAAATACACTTCTAAATGTATTTACAATATTATATATTTCATTAGATACATTTTATTTTCCTTGTAATTCATTTAGAATAGTATAGTAGAATCATGCCAATGCAATTTTTTTTATTAAAATACTGCACCCTATTTTTATAGAATTTGTTTTTTTTTTTTTTTAAACGAGGAAAAAACAATTGCAAAAGAGTAGGGGGTGCGAATGTTGAACGCAATTTCAAATGCTTTCAATAATAAATCAACCAAGCGTTTATTTCCTTGTTTTTTTTTTTTTTTTTGTTTTTTTTTGATTTTTTGGTGTGTTTTATTTTTGGTATCTACCGTGCGTGTATTTGTTTATGTATGTATATACTTACTTAGAAATTGTTAAAATATGAATATTTTTTTTTGTATATATATATTATGTATTTTAGTAGAGGATGTCTTTCCTGCTTATTTATGCCGTATAAATGCAAAAGAAATTTTATAATGTAGGGTAAAATTTTTATCGTAATTTGAATTGTCTTCAAATTGGTTTTTGGCGAGATTGAACAAATAAAATTCTTTCTTTGTATTAAATATAGAATTTTACAGTGTCAATTGTTGTTTTGCTTTTCGGTTAAAATATTATAAGGAAAAGCTCTCATCTCAAATACATCGTGGATACATCGTAGATTCGAATTAATGTCAATGTCCCTCCTGTAAGGGATTCAAGCACAAAATAACTGAAAAATACAAACGGTAAAAATACGGTATATTGTCAAATGCGAAATACTGTCACCATATGCAGACCATAAGATGATAATTTACCGTATAAAAGTTTCCTAGATGACTTCAAACTCAAACCACAAACTGATTCTTAATATTTTAGGTTTTTTTGTGTATAGAGTTTTCAATATGTAGTTGTACAGAAAATCAAGTTTTTTAGACTTAGCTCTTCAATAGTTATGGAGTATAAATTATTGGATTGGAAAATCGGAAAACATAAGTTTAGATTTGGAAAAAATTATGTTGGCTGCAACATGCATACTATTGTGGTGCCTACTAGAGAATTAATTTCAATTTGAATGGTTATGATTAACAAATAAACTTTATTCTTCTGAATCTAGTTCTCAATCGTTAGGAGGTATGGCATAGGATAAAACTTAAACACTGCAGTGAGTTCAATTTTAATCCGACAAAAATGAAGAATGCTGTATTATACATTTTCAAAGGCAAAATTTATTTAAAACATCTTAAAGAAAAAAATTCAATGGATTGCTATTTAAATAAGACAAAAATACAATGGGTTGCCAAATTATTTGGGAATTAATTATATTTAAATACATTTATTATTTTGTTTCTATGGTTACTACGATTTTAAATGTTTCCAAAATAAAACAACACGTATGATGTCCACATTTTCTGTCAAAAAATTTCATTATTTTTAACAAAATAATATTTTTAGTTAAATCGTGTATTTAAAACACCCTGCCTCGTAGGAATGGTCCAATATCTAAGAAGTGTTATAGTGAGTCTGCAATATCTTCTTAAGACATGGGGAGACTATACATTGTCGAGGGAACAATGAGACAAGATCGGCAAAGTAAAATTAGAAACACGTATTTTCTGAGATCTAGTTTTTCGGATTTCTGAGAGCCAAAAAGTTATTGAAATATCATATAAAAATTAAAGTTTTTTTTTCTCAGTGTATCTAGTATATTGTAAAGCTACTGTACTTTGAAATAAATTTGTCATAAATCAAAATGAAACTCTCCTTAACATTAATAAACTTCCGGTGGCTCCTGGATTCTAGAAGGTTCCCCTTCAAACTTTAATGACCACTTTCAATTTTCTTTTAATTTCACTGTAATAAACTTTTTCTAAAAAATTTAAAATTGTATAAAATATTAGATTGCATTCTGTCAGACGGTCTGACATCCTTCCCCATACAATAAGTTTTATTTCATAAAACGCAGCAGATAGTTAAATAAAATAAACAAAAAAAAAAAAGTTATTTTTTTAAAAAGAGAAAAGTTTAAATTGAAATAAATAAAAAGAAGAAAAAAAGGGAAATATATAAAGAAAAATACATAATATTTTAAAGATAAACAAATCATTTTCATATTACTTATTATATACGTCATACTTAAATAATATTTATATAAAGTGAATACAAAAATTTTCAAAAGAAAAAGTAAAAGGAAAATTATTATTTGGTTTGTATTAGTTTTTAAAATTTTAATAATATATTTTAACATACTATATAATATGTATGTATGTATGTAAGTATTCAAGATTTAGTTTGCTCTTTTATTCCTTGCTTCAGTTCCTTTATCATTTTCATTTCAAACGTTTATTTATTGTTTTTTTTTATTTTTTTATTATTTATTTACTTTTCAACAAACATTTTATAAATTCAAAAATGATTATTTCATATTTTGTTTATTTGTTATTTTAAAATTTTTATTTATTTTTTTTATTTTTTATTTTTTTTAATATAATTTTTAATGTTGTGATTATTTTAATGTATGTATGTATGTGTATGCAAATTTTCCATATTGAATTTTTGAAATTTTCCTAGAATATTGTATATATATATATATATATATATATATATATATATTTATTATTTATATATTATGATGCGTATGCAAATGCTGCCCTATTCATTTAAAAAATATTGAATATTTATACCCGTATGACTATATAGTCATTATACCCGTATGACTATATAGTCAAAGGGTATAATAAATTTGCCATTACGTTTGTGACGCAGAGAAGGAGGGGGGGTAGATATAGACTCAAGTGTATGGATCGGATCAGAATCGAAAAAAAAATCCATTTAGCTATGTATGTCCGTCCGTCCGTCCGTCCGTCCGTCCGTCCGTCCGTCCGTCCGTCTGTCCGTCTGTCCGTCCGTCCGCAAGATAACTCAAAAACTAAAAGAGTTAGAATCTTGAAATTTTCGCAAATTCGTTTTTTTGTAATAGCCGTCATCGCTATTTAAATCCAGCCATTTTGGTCGATGGGTTCGGGTGGCTGCCATACAACTTCTTTTTTTATATGAGTATTTCTCTGTACCTATTACAGCTACGTGTCTGAAATTTTGGCAAAAGTAGTTTAGTTTTATGGCCAAAGTTTCTGCAAAATTTGGTTGGTCAGTTGCAGTGAGTTCGAGTAGCTGCCATACAACTTCTTATTTTATATGAACATTACTCTATACCTATTAAAGCTGGGGGTCTGAAATTTTGACAAAAATAGTTTAGTGTAATGGCCAAAGTTACTGCAAAATTTGGTTGGTCTACTGCAGAGGGTTCGAGTAGCTGCCATACAACTCCTTCTTGTATATGAGCATTACACTACACCTAATTAAGCTGGTATGTTTGAAATTTTGCCAAAAGTAATTAATGTTTATAATAATAATGATATAATGTCTATATAACGGTCATACGGGTATCCCAGAGTTGACACAGTCTACTCTACTACACTCTTCCTCGTTTTATATTAAAAAGGGTGCAAAGGATAGGTTTTACTGTTATTTTATAAATATTTACGGAGTTTTATTTTAGTTGAACATGATGCAGAGATTTATTATAATTTTTATTCTGTTTAGGGAAAAATGATTTCACACAACAGAATGGAAGAAAAAACATAGCAACAGGACTTTATTAAACATTTTCTATATTAATCTTTGATTTTATTGCCTATAGCCTGACAATATTTCTACTTAAATTTATTTTTAAAAATTTTAGTTATTTTATAATATTTTGTTTTTTTTTTTTAAATTGGTAATAAATGTGTTTTTTGATTTCTGGTATTCATGCAGGCTTTTGAATCATTAGTTTCTTTCAGGAGCAGTTATGGAATTGGAAGTATTGTACCTACAGCTATGATTTTTTAATTTTAAATTAAATACTATGGTAAGTGAATGATTTAAAAAAAAATCTTGTGACGAGTTGATTGAGTGACGCAAGATTTATTAATACTAAAAACAGTGTATAGTAGACTTTGTGAACTCTAGGATACCCATATGAAATATAAACATGATATTATTCGGTTAATTACTTTTGACGAAAATACAAATACACACTTTAATAGACTCTATCTTAGGTATAAAATCTGCTTTTGGCTATTCGAACCATTTACACAAACCATTTATATATTAGACCATTAAATTTAAATACTTTTGACAAAATTTCATACACTCAGTTTCATTATATATTAATTTGTTTTCATTCATTTTATTAAATATTAAACCAGCTGGATTTCATTATTGAAGAGGGCTCTTTCTATAATTCATTCCAAGTTCCTATAATTTTTGAGTTACCGTGCAGACGGACGGACGTCTAACGGACATATATAGCTATATCGATTCACTTTTTGATTCTAATCCGATATGTACCTTTGACACTATATCTACCTCTCTTCCTTCTCTGCGTCACAAACTTAATTGTAAATTTAGTATACCAACTTCAAAAAGTTTAATTTGCAGATATTATGAGTAAGAGTCGAGACTATAATAACCCTAACCTGTTCAAAAAAATCTAAATTCTGTTTATATGTTAAGAATTTTTGCTTGCCTGTTATGCCATTTTTCGAATGTTTGTGCTTTGCAGTCTTTAGAGAACTCTAAGAATAGCTCCGAAAAACATAGGTAGGTACATAATTTTTATGACAAAATTATATTTTTGCTTTGTTAATCTCCAGATTCTGGAAGAAATTATTTTATGAATTTTTCATATTAATAATTATTATCAAGAGGTGTTGCATTCATCAATGATGCTCCTAAAGTATACAAATTTCAAAATTCAGATTCAATATTTTGTCAATATGGAAGGATATAAAACTCTCTCTTAAACCTCTTCTCCTATCCGCTTCCCATCCAAACACTCACTCAAACCACTGACCAAGTAGTTTAAGTAATTATTACTGCAAGGACGTATGTACAATTATGACTTAGGGTAAGGATGTTTATGGAGCTTTTAGGATCCTACCCTAAACTCTTATGACCTAATGAAGACGAATGAAAAGGAACACAATGGAGTTGCTTTAAATCTTTAAGCCTTGTCTTAAGTTTAATAATTCAGTCTACTCAGTGTTGTGTATGGAGTAACACATATCTAAGAGTAAATTGTTTTAGTAAATGTATTACTTCCGTTCCGTTTCTTTTGTTTGCTTATTTCTTGCAATGTTTTACTACTGAAATTTTTAACTTTAACTGGTCTTGAGTAATTCCGCTTAAAACTTATTAAGCTTAAAAAAAAAATTATTTTTTCAAATAATATGAACCAATGAAAATTCTAGTAATAATGGAGCAGTTCGATGCTTTGATAATATAATTTACAAGTGATAATAGATTACATTTTAAAAAAGGGCTCTAGAATCCTTTAAAAGCCAACACAACTCACCGGACTATCAAAAGCTTATTAATTCAAATTTAGTTGGAAAACTTATGAACTTTTCAATTGTCAAAGCTACCAATATAAATTCATTAAACTATTTTTCTATAATATGTTGTTCTTTTAAAAATCGTTATTAAAAGCATCAATCTATCAAAGCTACCACTGAAACAAAGAATCAACTTTATATTTACAACTAACAAAATTATACGTTTAATAAATTATCTTTTGTATATGATAAGTGATAATTTAAAAAAAAAAAAAAAAAATTACCTTAGCAACGCTATACAAAGTTGTTTCAAAAAATCTTTTAACATTTTAACTTTCTAATTACTACAAAAATCATTCAAAGTCAAAAACAAATGCAACAAATGCAACAAATACAACAATACAAAAAAAAAATATAGAAAAAAAATCTAAACTAACAAAATAATCCTTTAATTTTTTTTGGTTGTTGTCCTTTTGTTTTGTTATTCACTTTTTAAAATATCTCACTATTGTTGTTGTAGTGAGTCGTTACAATCGAGACATTTTCCATTTTCCAAATGAAGAAAAATAAAAAAAAAAATTAAAAAATTCAAAATAAAAAGTGGATAGCAACAAAAAATGACTTCATAAAAAAGAAAATCTCAGTTATATTAAAAATAAAATTGCAAAATAGACAATAACAACAACAAAAAACCAAATCATCAACAAATTTAAATTTCATATGTATAATTGATGGGGTGACAAAAGTCCCGAAGTAAAAAGTACCTTACGATTTTTTTTTCCTGTTCCTCTCCTATTACTAATGCGATGCCTCTTCTATGTTGCAGCCGCATAGATCGCCTTTCTTAGGAATCATGATAATTATACATTTCTGTCGTATTGTAGAGATAACTTCAGTTTCCCAAGTGTTCGCTATGAAGGGATGTATGAGATCGGCAACAACTTGTGTATACAGCCTTAGGATTTCGGTTGGTAATTCTTCGTGTCCGACATTTTTGTTGCTTTTCAGCCTTAGTGTGATGTCTTTAATTTCAGATGTAGTTGGGTGGAGTGCTTCTGTGTTTGAAAATGCCCCTCCGTGGTTGCATATATGATATTATTCTTGGTTATTGATCTCGGCGAAATGACTCTTCCCTTTTTTAAGTTTTGGTAATATTTTTCTGTAATTAGTTTTCCAGGGGACTAATGACTCCAAAAAAAAAATTAAAGTCCCCGGTGAATTATTATCTAGTAGTGAGACAAAAAATTCCTGGAATTATTTTAATAATAATAATAAATCTTAGATTAAATTCATATTTTTAACCGGAGCTTCCCCTTTTTCCAATACTCACATTTTTTGTCTAATTTAAGACTCGCTTCTAATTGAACATTTGGCATACACGTATTCATAAATACTCTGGAAAAAGAGACAAATTTGATTGTGTTTCAAACTGTAGTTTTGCTTCTTATAATAGAATCTTCCAATAACTTCCATAGTTATTAGTTAATAAAAATGTCACATATTTCTCCAGAGACTAGGCTTTTTTTTTCGAGTCATAATTTTCCCGAAGAATTTTGACCCCGGAACTTTTGTCACCCCGCCGCATACTTATTTATCTACATACAAATTTTCCAGCTAAAAATTATGCTCTTTTTTGTATTAGTTGTTTTGTTTTTTTTTTTTAATTTAACTTTTAAGTCCTGAATCCTGAGTCCTGATGAACTTTTTGTTTTTTTTTTTTTACTGTTACTCTCAAATTGTTTTTGTTGATCCCTATTGACTCTTCTTTTCTTCATTTTTAAAATGCAACAATCACTCATTCAGTCATGCTAAAAGTGGATTTTTTTTTTAAATATAATATGTATATAACGTACTATATATATATATATATAATATATATCTATAAATTTCTTTTAAGTATCTGGTACCACAATAATGTCTGGATATTTCTGTTTTTAATTTTTGTTACAATATATAATATATGTTGCTTTTATATAACATCCAAAAGAGAGAAGTCCTTGAGTAAGAGCTAAATCAAGCTCATTCGTTACAAATGTATTAAAGGATACTCAACCTTTGGTAATATTTGTTTATTTCAGCTGAAAATAAATCTACAACAGCAGCAAATAAGCAACAATTTGCAACAGTTTAAGAATACTTAAATTGGTTTACCAGTACGTTTTTGTTCATTTTTTTGAAAAGCATTCTTTTGGGAATTTGACAGGTTAAATATAAAGAAAGATCATAAAAGAAGAGGTAACGGAGTCAATTCGGGGCCAATGAGATTGAATATCTTATGAGTTAAGTATTCCAGAACACCAAATAAATATATTTTGAATATTAGTTCTCACTATTTTTATTAAACCGGTTATCTCAGACGATAGTCATAAATCTTGGTATCCGTTGTACCCCTTTTATCTCTATATATTTTATTTATAGTTGAGCGTTTGAGTGAAATGTCCATAAAATATATAAAAAACAGAGTAGTTTACTTTTAATTTTGCAAAAAATTTTCAAGAACTAGAAATTCATCTACGCCATGCAAACTTTTTCAGTGTTAGTACTAGTTTCAAATACTATTACTAGCACTGAAGATGAAGATGAAAAGTAGACACAAAAAGACCTAGCGAGATATGTTGACTGTGAATGGAAGACTTCTTTAAATACTCCATTTTACTGTTGAACTATAGTTAAGGTAAAAATTATAACCCGGCCTGTTATTTTAAATGGTATGCTTAAATTTGAATAAATTTTCCGGTAGACCATTGTTGCTATATCAAATTATATAATATAAAAAGCTTAAAATATTATTCTATACACAATCATACATATTTTATAACATATAAATTGTTTAATATATTTAAACTAAAATCTTTTCATTTAGAAAATTCATCACATTGAATGTTGCATCACTTCTAATATTATTGTTACAATCGCTTCTTTAAAACTCTTTTTATTCTTGACTTTTTTTGTTGTTGTTGTTACTACTATTGTTTTGTCCTTTATTTTGATTTAATATTTTGTTTTATTTTTTTTTTTATTTTCTTAAAGGACCAAAGTTATTGAGTTGAAAAACTCTGTATGGTTGCAATATTGTTAACAGCATCAGTAAACACCTTATATGATGATATTTTAAATCCTACTGTGCATAACAAACAGTCTTCGAATTGTATGTCTTTGTTCAAAGTTGTGTCTCTATGGTTTAAAAACGCTTCGTATTTACATTTACATTCTATCTACTGTTATTTCATTTAGCTTAAGTTTCAATTTTATTTTTTTATTCATAGTTTATTGTTTTGATTTAGTCATTCGTTTACCTGATACTGAATCTTATTCAATAAAAAACAACACTTTTGAGGAAATCTAGAAATCTTTTTTGCTTAAGTTGCTGCTACTTGGCATTTTATTTGTTTTTATGCAAGTTTTAAATATTTTTCAGAATTTTCCTTATATTTTTTTTTGTTTTGTCACTTCGTTTAATATACAGTGGGAAGCAATGAAGTGCAATTGGGGCGTTTGATAAATTGTATCCTAGAGTTACTGGTATGTATTATGATGCCCCAATGATGTTCTGCATTTCTTAATTAAAGTTGTTACTATATGTTACGAAGTTTCAAACTACTTAAGGGTAATAGCTGTCCACTTCTTTAAAAACATTTGATAAATTCTTTAATAAAATCTCAAATGCCCCAAAATGATCCCAAATGACCCAACGCTTTAAACTATTAATTTCGGAGCTTTTTTCAAATATAGTTGACACTTTGGTGTTTAATTTTAATCGACTTCTTATAGGAGTCTACTTCTTTTAAACCATTTGATATCTAGCAAAATTTCAAATATCCTAAAATGACCCCAAGTGACCCAAAGCTTTAAACTACGATTTTCGAAACAATTTTTAAATATTAGTGATACTCTTAAGGGTTAATTTTAATCCAACGTGCAATTTAAAATAAATACAACTAAATCAGCAGCACAAGATAATGCCGACTACTGTCCCCGACTTTTTATTCTGCTTCGTTGCCTTTATAATGTTGTTCCATGCGGCAATATGTTTTATATGCAATATACTCTCATGTATAAACAGCTGGATGGAATTGAATATAAAAAAAAAAAAAACAATACTACAAAAATTTATAGAACTAAAGAAAAGCATACTTTCTGCTATACATATATATAAATATAAATAAATTTGCACAGATAGGAACAGTGAAAACAACACAGATGTTTAAAATAAAAGATAAAATTTAATGTAGAAAGAGAGAGACAAAAAAAACAGAAACAAATATATACAATAATCACAGAAGGTTAAAATTGTTTAAACCGCTAAAAGGCATTTCATAACATGACGTTCTGGAAAAAAAGAAGATATAAAAGAATAAACAATAGAACAATACTACATATCTATATAGTACATGACGATGAAAAGAGAAATAGATATAGAAAATAACAAAGTTTTCACTGCAATTGTCAACACAATTCAAAGGCAAATCAGGCGGCAATCTTAACGTTTTATATTTTAAAAGAAAAAAAAATAGAACTTTATTTCCTTTGGTTTTTCATTGCCTATTTTATCTTTTGTGTTTCTTTTCTGTTTTTTTTTTTTTGGTGAAATGACGACTCTGTTGAACATCAGTAGCAACACAACTCAACGAAAAAGTTCTTCAATACCGCAGAGAATTTTCAAACAAAAAAAAAAGTAAACTAAAAACTATTTTAAAAGTAAAATTTGTGAAAACTTCTTTCAATTTTGCTGGCTGTGTATTCTTAAAAGGTGGTAAAAATACAAAAAGATTCTTAAGATTCATTCTTTTGGGTATGAAAATGTTAAAAGACAAAATTACTTTGACAATTTTTTTTAGTGGTGCATCGGTAAGTTGATCTGCATTTATTTAATACTTGCACTCAATTTTGTATTTTTTAAATAGATCGTTTAGGTTTTAATGAAAACAATCAAATAATTTAGAAGCACTTTGGAGAATCGTAGAAAGAAGTAGTAACTTACAAGATCCTGTAATATAACGCAAGTGTCAACATAAGGGTTACAGGGTCACTCTTATGGTATGAGTTATTTAATATTTTATATCCTAGAATTTGGATAAGTAAACCCAAAGAAACCGTTGTTTTACAGACAAAACAATTACAATTGTGTTAGATTGAGTCTATTTGCTTCCCAGGATATACCGTTACTAATGGAATCGTTAATTACTAATTTTAATTAATTTTCTTTCCGATTTCTAAACGATAGCTAGTATCGAAATAATCTATCGTGTAAACGATTTTTATTTTACTGTACTTTAGTATTGTGCTGCTCTCCGTTAAGCGTAGTTAGAAATAATTTGTTTAAATTAATACAGTGCGGTCGATCCCATTATACCTCATTTATGTCGGAGAAGTACTATTACTAATTTGAGCTACGGTTTTCAGCGTTGGCTGGAGGCATATGTACCTTCGAATGTACTATACGATAAAAGTAATGAAAATTCAGCTTCAAATAAAAGGCAAAAGTGTCAGACCTATATATATAACCAATAGAAACTGCCAAAATATAACTGCAAAAATCTTAAAAAACCAATTCTGTTTTGGACAATACTCAAGTGAATAAAATATACTAAAATCTTTTTTAATTAAAGTGTATTTAATTGGACATTTTAAATCAAACATACTAAGATTTAAAAAAAAAAAAAATTAATAAAAAAGTAAAGATTTGTCAAGCAAAACCTAAATTGATTCAGAAGAACATAATGTACTTGATATAACGCGCCTGATTATGTTTTAAAGAGACACGCGCCAGACGGTGGATTAAAAAGGATGTGTCAGGGTTATAAACCCTAAAATGGAAACCACTTTTGAGAAGGCTCCAGTTGCTTAGCAAACAACTTTAAATATAATTAAACTGGCGACAATTGTTTGCCATCACTCAGTCGCTTCAATTTTTATTTTTAACAATTTTTAAAAATGTTCGAGTTCCACGACCCGAAACTCTTAATTGACATTTAGGCGTATTACCTAAGTATTATTAATTTTGTAAATAGATACTTTTAATTGTATTATTAAAATATAATTCTTAGAATAAATACATATTCAAAAACGTATTACTTATACCCACTGGCGTCATAACATTTGTTGTTCCCGCAATGTATAAAAAATTTCCAATATTGTGTCTTGAGTTATGTCATAATGTTTGTTCTTCTCATTAATTACAAATAAAAGAAGAGTTTTTTTTTTTTTTCTCTTAAGTGGTGGGAAAATATTCTTGACACTTTACAACTAATTGAAAATGCTTAAAATGATGAAGTTTATAACGAAAGGGTATGATTCTTAGGTAGTATACCCATACATTGCATTTGAATCAAGTTATAAGAGGCTTAAAAGATTTTTTTAAAAACGCCTCAGCAGAAAAAAGTTTAATATTAAAAGAGGGGTTAAGTATAACAGAAGAATAAAATAAGTAAAATGTAAAAATTTCCCTGAAGAATCGAATATTAAAAGAATACGATAACTTAATCGTTTAAAAATATAAAAAGAAAGACAGAAGAAAAGCAGCCAGCATCAGAAAAAAAAGTGAAGGATCTAAAGTTCATGCCTTACCACAAAAACATACATACATCTATATGGATATATATATATACATTGCAAAATCCATGAGACATTTTGATGAATGAAAATTAGTCTTAAATATAATTTCGTTTTTTTTTTTTTATCATTATCTTTGAATAAAATTCAATGGGACCATAAACTTCATGTCCTATTAAAAAATTTGCTAAAGTAATTTTTTTTTACAATACCTCAGTTATTAGAGGAAAACTGTTTAATATTAAAATAAAAATTGCAATTCACTTCAAATTTTCAATGAATTACGAAAAATGGTTAAACCAAAACAGGGGAGAGGGCGGAGGAGCAAGTGTGAGTAAGCAGTCGATTGCAGTAGTGTGGTATTATATTGAATTCAACTTCAAGTAGAAGATGAAGATAAAAATGCAAATGATTTTCATTGTGATGTCAATGATATAGTCATCGATGTGCAAAAGTGCTGATTTAATCTTAATTCAATTTTTTAAGGTTCTATTACTCTACACTGTACACATATATATAATATACATATATTTGAAACCCTCCGGTATCATTCAACTTATTAAGAGAAACTTTATAGTCTACAATAATTTCTTCATTTTATTTTATTATTTAGTGGAAAAATTTTATTAGTGGATTTAGTGGAAAAATTCCATGGACGGATTTAAGGTAAAGATGTCTTTACCACCATTTTTTTTTTTTATTTTAATTTTTAAAAATTAGTTATATTTTGTGCAGATATTCAATTTTCAAAAAAACTAAAAAAACTTTTTAGAAAATTAACTTCATCTTTTAGTGGGAACTTTCCTTTGCTTCTTATTTTCTATATTAAATATGAGGCAATAAAAAGTTCGAGGGATCAATTAATAAAATACAACTCCTCTGTAGAGTTCGTCTGTGTAATAAAAATTATCAAAAAATGATTCATATAAAAAAAAACAATAAAATTTATGCAAGTCACGTTTAATGAATTCAATGGAAGCGATGAGGATTGAAGAGGAGGAATATACAGAGATGAAATGTCGAAAAATAATAATTATTAAAAAAGGAAAAAAAGGAAAGGTGGTGGATTATTGAATGAGAATTAAAAAATATTAAGTGGCAGAGTGCAATAATGATAATTTAATGAAATTGGAAGGGAATTACGATTTGGTATCGGTATTGGGAAATTTGTGTACGTAAGAATGGAATACATGGGATGTCAATTAATAAATAAACTTTAGATTGGAATTTTTGGTAACTGAGGCTAAGAAAATTTTTCAAAAAAAAAATGGTGGGGGAGTTTTTGTTACAATACAACACGAATTTTAAAGGTCAATAAGGTTTATGGACGGTTATAAGAGTCAAAAAACTTTAAGAAAAATGTTTAAAAAAAATGGTTTTATTAACCTAAGAATAGACAATTAATATCAATGTCCTTTTAAATTTTAGGGATATTTTAAAAATTAGTTTTGAAAAGTTTTGTAAATTCGTTGGAATTATGACTCCCTTTCTATTCGTTAAATAAAATCAGGAACCCTATTGAATCACCTAATTAGATTTATAAATAAAACCTCTCATTGTATAATATTTTTAATCTCCATATTTTCTTCATATTTATCTAGGCGAGATAATTGTTGTCCTGAAGTCTTTATTATCTCAGATACAAGAGGTATTGTATAGTAAAACACAACTATCTCAATATTAAAAGTACCCTTAAATTATTTTTTATAAATCTTTTATATAAATCTTTAACTGGTATTAATAAAGTATTCATTATTTAATATATAGTTCTATTTATAGTTTAAATTTTGCCAATTTTTAAATTAAAATTATAAAAAAATAAAAAGGGTTTTTCCTTGTAATAAATTTCCATTTTTGGATACCTATTCAAAAAGTGAATCCAATCAAAAATATATTTTTTGAACTTTGAATTTGTTTTCAAGAAAAATAATTTTAACCCTAGAAAGGTTAGTTTAATTTTATGTACTTATTGGTGATAGTACTCAAAAAATTTTAGAATATTCTATAGAAGATACATACACAGGGTGGGATGTTCTAAAAGAGTATACGATAAACTTATATATATTTTTAAATAAAAGATCTAAGGCCCTTCATTGAAGATAGATGGCTGGGTAAGAATAAAGGAGAAACAAAGAACCTCGTCCTTACACAGTACAAGTTAGTATAACACCGCTTACAGAAGCTTGTCAATTAAGCAGACCTTACTATTAAGGAATTATACTAATCTGTTTATTTGTTCCCGAAAGTTAGTAATTTATATTATGTGAGATTTAAGAACTTTAAGCAGATCATTCATTTTTATTAAATATCCTCGAACTTTCTAATACACTCTCTTTCGCTTATCCCGATTCCTGAAACCAAAGAATACATTAATAATTAAGGTTTTTTCCAAATTTATTGTTTTTTAAAAGTAAATTGATTATGCTATTTAAAATTCAATCCACACCAGTGAATTCATAGTGACTTTTAATTTCTTTCCAAATTATAATAAAAAAAAAAAAAAATATTACAAAGTTTCCTTTATTTCAAGATTTGTACATCCTCTATTTCAAGGAATTTTTTTTTCTGTTACTTCTCGTGGGAGCATAATGCATCTACTTGCCTATTGGAATCAATCGTTCGTCTCTATTTGATCTCCTTCCAAGTTTGCCCTTTTCTTGCTAGTTCAGCTGTAGCTGTGCGACAACTGATGTTGTTGGTTTGGCCGCGCCTTCTATTACCTTGGGGTTCCATTCTTGTTATATTAGTTGGTTGTTTTTTCAGAGTGTGGCCTATCCACCTCCATTTTCTGGGCTTGATTTGGCTCATTACCGGTACTTCGTCTGTTAGCTCCCATAAGCCCCTATAACTTATGGTGTTGGGCCAGAATATTCTACATATGATTCTTTGGCACTTATTGAAGTTTAAACTACCCCAATCGGCTTAATTGTAAAGCCGAATTTTATGTTTGGGAGCAACTTTTTGTTTAGTTAAAATTTGAATTCTAATAATTAATAAGGCAGTGGTCAAAGCTGCCTAATGGGCTGTTGAAAGAAATGTTGTATTTTTCTGGACGAGAAGTTTGAAATAAGCACTATGAAGATGTTTGTTTGTAGTCAGCCATATTTCACTTCCATAGGGAATTAAAACAATTACACATGCTTTGAATATTCTAAGTTTAGTTTTTCTTGTTTTTTGGCCGCTTTTCCATATGGAGCTTAATTCACCGAAAGGTTCCCTTGAACTTGTTTATAATATATTTTGAACTTTCTGGAGTCCATTATATGTGATTACGTATGAAATATAAATCTAAAACAAAGGACAAGAGAAACACATGAAGTAATACTCACAGTTCTAGGGTTAAAGATATAATTTTTGTATATGTACCCCAATAACACAATCATAAAAAATTTTTTTTAAAATTATAAATTATATGTTATGAAATTTTATTTTTAATATATCTTTAAAAAAATTTCTCAAAAGTATCCACAGGATAAAAATAGAAATATAGTCGTTTTCAATTATCTCGAAAAAGAATAAAAAAAAAAACATAAAATAAAACATAAAATGTAAAATTCTCAATTTAGTTCTAAAGATACTCATTTTTGGCAAAAATTTCAAAACTCAATATTTCATCCATTAAATTCATAGATACAATACAAAATACTATCAATATTGTTAGATATTGGAAAAAGAAAAATATTTTATTTAAAATATCCTGGAAATTGTATTTTTCTTTTAAATTTACCACAATATTTTTTTTTTTTTTTTGTTGTAATTTTGTCAATTTTTTTTTTTTTTGGTATTTTTTGATTCGTTCCATTTCCGATATTGGATGCAATTTAAAGAAATAAGAAGTATCCAATCTTTATTTCTTGCAATAATTTAAATTTTTTTTTTATATTTCGTTTTTTTTTAGTATCTTCCTTTACTTTCATTAAAATATTTGTTTGCATAGAAAACATACATACACATACACACACACACACACTTGGATAAGATATGAGTATGGTAAAAGAATTAATAAATTGTATTGAATATTGAACAATGAAACAAAAATATATGAAAGAAAATATATTATAAACTTGTTCAGCCATAATACTTAAATTATTAAGGCGTCATTGCAGAACATCTTACACAACACCTTAGTTACATAGTATTTAACATTTAATATGTAGATGCATTTATGTAATTCACAACTGTGGATATAAAAATTGAAGTGGTTCTTGGGATATGCTTCAAAATTATATTCACAAATTAAGCAAAAAGCAAAAATCTAGAAAGGGGGGAGTATAACTAGGAAAAAACTAATCTAAAAGGATCAAGAATAGGATACAGTGACAGAGTAGAAATTTCAAAAACTAGAGAAAATGCTGTTTAATTTTGTTTCTTTAATCATTTTCCTGCACGAAGTGATACTTAAACGATCTAGAATCCTATTTATGAACTTTCAAGATTTTAAACTTCTAGAAAACGAATTTGTTCATTTATATAAAATAGTCTACAAAACTTACCAGGGGATATTACAAATTAATCCTCATTTAACAGAAAAAGTTTGTTATAAATAATACCCCAAAGCTTCAAATAAGAATAAGAAAAACGATTTTAAAAAAACTGATGAAATTCCAGAGGCAATTTTTATTTAAGAAGAATTGTTGAGGTTTTGAGGGCGATAGCATGTGACATCGTAACACGTAGGTCTTGCTGCTCGTTGTGCACCCATTTTCAATACTTTCTATCATTTTATAAGTAGTATTATTTATATTTGTATATTTTAAATTATATTTGGTCACCATGGGGATTTGTTAAGAAAAATTATTTTTCAAAAATTTCTTTCAATTAAAAAATGCATGAAACGAATGGGAATCCAACCTGTACTCCCTCGGTTAAAAATCCAAATCCTTACCAAGTAGCCCAACGAAGCTCCTTTAAGAAGAATTACCCCTAATAAATTAAAAAATTTTATGGAATGAGCATATTTTTGATGTAGCTATAACAACGCTTCTAAATGTTTGGAGTTCCTCTCGCTCTCTAAAGCATATTTTGCTCCCATTGACTCATTGTAACTAATATATTCTCTAAAGCCATACATATATGACCTAAGATGGAGTGTAATTCTCATATATGGGCTAAAGTTTCCAAAACTATACTTACATACTTGCATATAAAATCCAAAATGTCGTCTTACATTTAATTGGCGATCCCTCCTTCATTATTACCTGTAGAAAAGTAACTAGAGGTCCTTCAACTTCATAGTTCAAATATTAAAATATAAAGCTTATCAAATGAATGAAATGGATACTCAAAGTACAAAGTATAAATGCAGATATTATAATCCTAACTAATTTTTTTTTTAATATCGTTCTCAATTTCTTTTCCCCAACTGTAGAAAAAATTCAATACATACATATGAATATATTTTTTTTTACATTTATTTTTTTATACACATGAATATATTTTTATTAATAAATATTTTGTAGTTGTTTTTTTTTTATTTTATGTTTTCTTTTTTTTCATTTGATATTTTTTGAAAGCTTTACAACATCCACAAGTAAACTATATTTTCTTTTGTATATTAAAAGAAAAACTAAAAAACAAAAAAAAAGCCAAAAAATTGGAGAAAATTTTTCGAAGGATAATAAAAATCCAAAAAAATAAAACAAAATTAAAAATAAAAAATAAAATTTTTCTTTGTATATAAACAAATTTATTTGATTTTTTCATTCTTGTTTTTATTTTTTTTTTGTTTTTTTTTGATTTTATTTTTTATCTTTCAAAAATAAGGATATATTCACCCAGTTTCAACATGTCCTTACCAAAATGCCTATTTAAAAAAATCCTGTAAGACCTCAAAACACCTTCATTTTATATACGTTCTTTCAATTAAAAAAAAATAAAAAATCAAAAAAAATTAAAAATAAAAATTTTTTTTTTTTTTTGTGCACTGATAGCTTTTGGCACCCAACTGTCTGGCTTTATATTTTTCCTTCAAAAAATATATCCAACTTTTCTTCTTTTCAAATTTTTTCGTTTTTTTTTTTTGATTTTGGTTTTTCTTTTAAACTGTTAAATATACAGTTATTTTAAAATTGTAACGGTATACTTTGTAAAAAAAATTTTTTTAAAATTTCCTTTTTTGTTTTTTTGTTTTTATTTTTTAATTTTGTTTTTTTTTTTAAATATATGTAAACTTATATTAACAAATGAATGTATGTTCATTTGAGTTTTCTATATAAAGCTTTCATTTCAAAAAAAAAAAAAAAAAAAAAACAAAACAAAAACAACAACAAGAAAAAAAGGAAAAAAAATAAAAATAAAGTTGGAAAAATGTGGAAATATCTGAACTTAAATGAACGAGAAAATATAAACATAAAATAGTCCTTCCGGTTCAAAAAGCCAAGTGATGCTTTTTTTTTGTTTTTCTGTTTTCTTTTTTTTTTTTGTAGTTGTATTGTTTCCTTTTGCTTTGTATTGTTATCCTTTTTTTTCTTTTTGATAAAAATAAACAAAATTATATGTATCTTTAATAGTGTATGTGTATATTATATATAGCGTATGTGTAGTGTTTGTTAATATTACAGTTATTTTTATTGCTACAATAAGGATAATAATAGTTCGAAAATTTAAAGTGTAAAAAGAAAGAAAGAAAGAGAAAGAAAAAGAAAACAGATTATTTTTTTTTTATTTTATTTTTAGATTTAAAAAAAAAAACAATAAAAAAGCATAAGGAAAGTAAAATTCGTTGTTGGATTTTTGTTAAGCATCAGTGCATTAGGATTTGTAAAAAACTTTGATAATAAAAAAAAAACAAAACAATCCGATGTTTAATTTTATGTTGTAGTTGAAGTCGTAGTGAATTTAAACTTATTTTAAAAAAAATATAATTTAAAAGTAGGTAGCTTACTTATATAATTCGTATCCTAAGATAGTGAGGTGGCAATTATGAAGATTCATTCGATACAAATGGAATATTCAGATTAAAATGAATCATTTAAGCCAGTGGTCGGCAAACTTTCCGGTACTAAGATCACTTCATTTAAAATTATTATATTAGTTTAATGATCAACCATATGTGTCATTTATCCATAAAAATCTCATTTCATAAATATAAAATGAATACTAATGGTGTACAGATTGCGGAATCCAAAAACTCAAATATTTATTAAAACTATATATTTTATATCGGAATTGTTACAAATTGCACAGTCAAAATTTTGCCTAGAATAGAAAACTTCAACGATCGTTCAAGAAAAGCTTGAAGATAGACCAGGCGATCGCGATCGACAGTTTGCCGACCACTGTTTTAAACTATACTCTTTTTTTGATTTTTAACTATTCATTCTTTTAGACTAATATGCCGCCTTACCATTGGTGGAATAGGGGGACATATTATATTATTATTATTAGAATTGATTTTGATAAATTCCAAATACAATTTAAATTTGGGGTAGTGTAATATGTAGAAATGTCTTAGATTTTCAATAAATACAATAGTCTACTCATATTTGTTATGATAATAATTTTTTATTTGATTTGTAACAATATTGTTTATCTGTGAGTTATATGACTCAATTAAATTATTTGTTTATATTATTATATTTGTTGGGTTTTTATAAAAAATAAAATATAGAATCAAATAGAACCAAATTGTAGATGAGCCGAATTGAAAGCCAGATAAGAGTTTCTACTTTAATTTTGTTGGAATTCTCAGCTGGGCATTTCGAATAATTCTAACAAAGTTGCCATCCAGCCATTAAATAAAGGGGTTCGTATTTATAGTGCCGAAGCTAGATATTGGATCTGCATCAAAAATTAAATCGATCTTGTAGAGTGTGTCTGTCCAAATGTCCGTCAGTCCGTCCGCTCTATAACTTAAAAACTTAAAGAAGGTTCTCTTTTATTTTTGGTTAAAATCGGACCAAGGTCGGTTAACTGCCTTCAAACTTTCACCATAAAAAGGGATCCTCTTATGGTCAACTAGTCAAGATAATAATTTCTTAGCTTAATGACTGCACTCCTTTAATACTCTTTCTATTTGGATGCACTCTTCCATTTAACTCGATTTTAAGCCTGAGTTTTAAAATTGTACTCCTAAATCATTAACAAATCATCTTGTATCTAAGCATAAACATATGGTTTCTTTTTCAAGGACTTTTGCCCTACATTTCCCCCATGAGAGTTGTTTTTTTTAAATACATAAGTTTAGCCTCAGGCTTTACTGACTATTTATGACATTTTAGTTTGATTACTGTTACAATACACTGCTGTTGATCCATTTATTCTTTATGACTTATTGTTTTGCAACATTCTGATAATGATCGCAATGTTGATCGTTAATGTGCACGGTCCGATAGTCCAGATTTTCGAATGTTTATGTAGGTACACGTCGCTGTAATCTTCACCACTGATGACTCCCTGCATTAGCTACTTCTTAATTTAATATATTTAATGATTCTCACTCACTGCAAAAATGAAGCGCTGGTTAAAAATTTTAAAATTTTTTAAAAATTCAACCCAATAACCAAAAAAAACAGACTGCAATCTTGAAAGAGATCCGCTCTGCTCCTGAAAATTAAAAAAAACCAATAAAAAATCAAGTGTAATTGTAACTTCAGTTAAAAGTTTAAAGGAATTTTAAAATACTATGTATAATATAAGGATATCGATGCAAAATTAATACATAATAATATATGCGATACAATATATAGTATAAAAATATTTACATACACACTTATATATTGGTGCAATTTACAACCATTACGATATCAATTGCAGAAAATGCGCTTCGTTGTATTGTTTTTGGAAAACTGAGAAAATAAAATTATAAACAAGTAAACCGAGATTCGAATTTTTTTTTTTGGCAAAAAAATTTTTCTCAAATTTTTTCTTAGATTTAAGGACGAAGAAAAAAAAACCCCAAAATAACGGTAACATTTTTATAACAAAAAGGATAAAGACATTATTATGAAATTTATGTTTATATTTTGTATGCTTCAAAACAAATTTACATAATAAATATGTTGTATTTTCTTTTATTTTGGTATGTAAGTGTGTATGTTAGAATTTTATGTATGTATTTAGGTTCAGAACCGCTTTAAACTCGTAAAGTTTTGAAATTTGCAAAAAAAATATAGTTCTAAACAAATATATGGGTTCAAAAAAAATTTTTTTTAAAGGCTCTCAAAAAACAGCTAATAAAAAAAATTTTCTTTGGGAAAATGTCGTAAAAAATAGAGGAATTTTTCTATTTTGTTGTTGTTGTTGGAAAAGTTAACGAACAATAACGATTTTCTTTGATTTGTACTTTTGTGTATATCGGTGCCAGTTTCTTCTGTTTAAAGTAAATTTATGGGGCTAATAAAAAGGGATAATCTTTAAAATTCATTTCAATTTGTACAAACACCTTTTCATTGTATATAAAATTAGTGTTCAATACATGTAGCTATTATTAGATGTATTGTGTATTGTACGAATGTATAGAACTTTTCATTGTGAATTGGAAAATGGTACTTCCATTTATCATTATACCCGTGCATACTAATAAGACCGTGGGTATATAAAAACTACTCCTCCGTTTGTAACGCATCGAACTAGACGAGCTAGGTATTATGTCAAAGGTATGTATCGGATCAGCATCGAAAAGTGAATCGATTCCGCAGAATGTATCTGTCCGTCCGTCCATATGTCAGCACGATAATTAAAAAACTGAAAGGGCCAGAGTTTTGAAATTCATACAAAGTTATTTTTAGGCAATTTCTAGGGGTGCTATTGTTTTTGGTTAAAATTGGACCAAGGCTTCGAAGAGCTGCCATACAACTTACTTGAATCCTTCAAAATTAATAACGCTGGGAGGATGAAAATTTTACAAGATTAATTATATTATAAGCCAAGCCGTTTTATAAAGTTTCAAAATGTAGAGGCTTTACTTTCGGGGAGCTGTCACACAAAGTTGTGTATTCGATAACTGTGAAATCTAATAGGGCGTAAAGTAATAGGGCGAGATTCTTGACAAAGTTGTACATTACTTGTATTCGGATAATAGCATAAGGGGATTAATTAATGGTTTATTTTATTTTATACAATATAATGAGTATGCACGGGTGTCTAAAAGTTGACAAGGACAACTATAATCTCCTTGATTTTTTAATACATTTGTTTTGAAATTATTTTATGTATTACCTACATTTAGTACTTACAATTTAAAATCAAATTTATTTTGCTTTAAACAGTTCAAAATTGGAAATGAGCTTATTTATTAGTATCAAATTTGTACTAACAAATAACCTTGGTCGAGTACTATGATTTGTTCAAATAAATATTGATAAAGTTTTGTTTTTTTAAAAAATTATTGAAATATAGAAACTTTTGTGATATTAATTCATTTTTTTTACAATTTAAAGAAGCTCTGTAGTAGATTGTCCATCTTCAAAGTATGCAGTTCCTGTATTCTCCTTCAAAAATTATTTATAAATCAATTCATTTTTAAAAGGCTATTTAAAATACTTTTTGACAACTAATTTTTGACAACAGAAGGATCCAGTCGGTGGCGAAACGGTTAGGATGTCATCCTTCAATCGAAGGGTCTCCAGTTTAAACCCAGGTCATATCATATTTAATAAAAAATCATAATTTATATCGCAATAGCTTATATCACAATTTAAAATATATGTACCTCCTTCACCTAAAAAGATATAGGCTGAACCACTCACTTATCATAATGAATGATGTGATGTGGGTAGTACATAAATAAATAAATAATCATCTTCTACGATGTACTGAAGAAGCCGGCATATTGTAGTCGAAATTCTGATATCTCTAAAAATAAATAATTTTAGTCAGATAAATAAATGTTTGTAAATTTAGATATCTGTGAGTTATAAGAATAAATTAAACTATCAGTCACATTATATTTACAAAGGAATTAATACTTTGCTGCACGTCCTGTTGTATTGAATAACAAAAGCCAATACTTCACTCGTATTTGTGTCAAACCTGTTAATTTTATGCAAGAACTGGTTAATATTTCCCACTTTTATTATCATACACACCATTATGTTGTAAAAAATTTCTATTAAATATGATCTGATAAAGATTTCAAGTCGTGGCCTTTCGATAACAAGGATGGCGTTTTTACCAATACGCTATTGTTTAAATACTTTCGTTTCTCGTCCTTCTGTCACCTCTCCCAAAAAATCACCCCTTCCACTCCTCTAGGATGGAAATTCGTTAAAACAATTTACTACATAATCAAAGCCAAAAACTAATATTAAACTCTTTACAAAACTGCTCAGTTATATTTTATCAAAGCGTTGATATTATTAAATAAAAGTCAAAGTATTTAAAATTTATGTCAGATTAATATTTAAAACTTATTTCAGATGAATTCAGAAATTTTTAAATGTTGCTTTTTAAGTCTTAAAAGGATTATTTTATCCAATTTACTGTTTCTTTTTTTTAGATCAGATCTCATTTAATTTCGATTCTAATAAAATTGATTAGAGAATCAAGGAATCAATAATATGAAAATAGTCTTAAATAGTCATATATACTTATAATATTATATATAGGACATATCATAACAAACAACTTGCCCCATATATTAATATCATACCCCATTTATTTCATTCTCTAATATTAATCGAATTACATTTACATTGTTCTTTCTCTCTCTCTCTCCCTCTCTCTCTTTAATTTTAACTTTGGTTTAATATTTACAAAACCTCAAGTAAAAAGTAAATAATGAATTGAAAAAAAAAAAATATAACTGTAATTGTAATTGATTTATGTTTATCCTAGATTCTATATGAATCCCTGCCCTTATCAAACATTCATATATACATTACACTATAGTGTTTCTTCAATACAATTTCGAATTAAAATTTATTTGCATTGATACGTATATAATATGCATACATTTACATACACTTAATAGTTCATGCAGCATATAATTGTTACATAGTTATAATATATATATATTACAAATATTAATTTACTATAATATATTATTATAAAACGAAAAACGTGTCAATTTAACTCACAAATCACAGTAGTACCAATGGTTAAAACCTATAGAGGAAAAGTAAATAATATACCCTTAAAACTATATAACTACCCTTTTATGAATGGTACATTCTTTATCAATATAGTTAACTGTCGAACTAAATTCAACACCACCATTTATATATTCTCATCCTAATTTTTTTTGTTTGAGTATTAATATTTGACATATAATTTTATGTGTGTATGTATATATGTGAATATTAAAACAGCAGGATAAAAAGTAATAACAGTTAAAATTAAAATATATGGAAAAAAATGGAACTTATTTTTATTTTCTTTTAAAAATTTTGAAATTGTAAAAAAATTAAAATATATACTTATAGATTTCGCGCTTTTAGTTTGGCTTTTGTTGAAGGCAGGTTCCGAGAAGGTATTGTGATCTTAATAAACTCAATTAAAAATCTGAGCATTAACTATGCACTTCTATATGAAAAGTGTTCTGAAAACTCAATTTAAACTAGTATTTATAAATTTGATTATAAATTTGGGGATTATATGGTTCATATACCATTCCAGGAAGCGGCGGTAAAATTCCATCACTAATTGATTTTAGATGAAGGAGAGATTATTAAAAAAGTTACACAATTTCTATTCTGTCGTAGTAGTAGAGAAAAACTTCACTTACTTTTCACACCAAATTCGTGGCAGGGCACTGTTATAAATAAATAAGTAAAAAAAATGTATATAACATTTTTTTATTTTGAAATATTAACAGTGCCTTCTAAAATATGAGAAAGTCAAAAAGCAGACACTTCATCTGTATATTTGCTAAACATTATCAGCAGTCTGTAGTAAAATCATAAAATAAATATACTGCGATATTAATAACGGGACATATAGTATCTATTTGGCTAGTGCATACTGCATATCTTTTTAATGTATTTCCAACACTTTCAATATTTTGTTACACTAAAACTCTGCACGGTATTGAACTGATTGTAAAATTTTTTTTTTTAAATGTGTAGACACTTTACAGGGATGGTGTTATAATTCCAAAGTTACAAAATTTCAAAAAACAAAATTCCAAGTAAGGATTTTTGAGTTGGAATCAAAAGCAGGGATATACGTCTTTTGCAGAATATTTATTTACTCGAGCCAACTAACTGCATTACTTTAGCTAGAGTTTTCAATAAAATTTTCTCACAGTATGCGTTAGAGGTCATATAACAGTACCCTCAAAACCATAATTACCGTGGAAAGAAAAACTTTTGATCAGTACCTAACTGTCGAACTTAACTTGCAACATATTTGATAATATAATAATATTTATAGTAAGATAATACATAATTATACAATTTTTTAAAAACCTCCGAATACATACAAAAGTGAATAAGTAAAGAATGGGTAAATATGCACAAAAACAAATAAAATTTTAGTTAACAATTATAACTCACATATGAAATTTAAAACTTGACACTTTAAATCACCGCCATTAGGTTCTTTAATAAAAAAAAATTAATATGACAATTATAAATAAATCCAAAATATAAACAAATAATTTAATTGAATAATATAACTCACAGATATAGAATATCATTTAACTCAAATACAATTTATTACAATATAAACAAAAATAGAATTGTAAATAGAAACAGTTAAAACTATCTTGTTCAGTTTAAATGAAGATTCATGTTCTGACTTGATCTTTAAGATAAAAAGTCAAGTTCTGCAATATTCTTTAAAATTAGCTTTATATATGTGCCAAGTTGCGCAACATTCATAATAAAAGCATTTAATATTCTTCAAAAAAAAACGTCCCAGTAATCATCCTGTATTAAAATTAAAATACAAAAAAAAAAAAAAATAGAATACAAAAGCAAACCAACATCTCAGGACAATTGAATAATAAAAAAAAAAAATAAAGTTTGTGTATAAAATTTTTTACATCACCAGAAATGTAATTTTTATACTGACGAATTGTACATACAACATACTATACATATATTGTGTTAAGTAGAACAGAACTGTTGCATTTCCCGAACATAATGGGTGATGTTGGAAATTTAATTTTTTTTTTGTAATAAAAACAGTGAAAAGTGATAACATAGAAAAAGACAATAGAGATGAAAATTGCTATGATAAAAAAAACACAACATAAAATTTAGAACACAAAAACTGTCTTCCACTAAATGCAATTTTTGTTTTTTTTTCCTTTATTTCCTTTACTTTAATTCTTTCTTTGAATATCTTTACCACTAATGTACATTCTACTATATTCTATTTGCCACAATGCATTACAACAACAGCAACAACAACAACAAAACTACAAAAAACCGAGTCCTAAAAATCAAGTCACCACACCACAGTAATTTCTAAGTACTTTTTTTTTTATTTTAACTTGTTTTGCAAACAATTAAAGTTCACGTATAATGTTAGTGTGTGTATTTATTTTGCAAATATTGTATAAAGGATTTTTTTTTTATTTTTTTTTATATTTTTCTATGTATGATTAAATGTATTAGTGAATGAATCAGTATATCTTATAAATGAATAGATAGATAGATGAATGAATGAATGAATAAATGAATGAGTGAAGTTGACACTTTGACAAATATTATACAATGATAAAAACTTTTACACGTTTTTTTTTTTTTATTTCCCTTCATTTTTAATTGTTTTTTATTGGTTTAAATAGAATTTGAAAGTAGGTTTTTTGTATATATATAATATATATATATTTTAAAAATATTTATTTTACTTTTTTATTCTGACGTCAAAATAATAATTGTTATATATGTAATATATTATTGTAGACAATCTAAGTGTAAGTAATTTTACTTCTTTGATAAATAAAACATATATATACAAATCCTTTCTCCATTTTTATTTTTAATTCTTTTCTTAACACAACTCTCTATTGTCATATCTTAAGTGTTATGAAAGAGTATATTTTGTTTTTTTTTTTATTTTGATTCCCCATGCATCAATAAACAAAATATATATATATATATAATCTGTTTAAAATTTACATAGTGTCAAAAGTAATTTTAATTTAGTAAGAAAAATATTTTATTAAGATGAAAATAAATATACAAAATAAAAATCTATACAGTCACGGAGAAAAATATTTCAAACTGAAATGATTTTGCGTTACCATAGCAATGTGAGAGTCAATTACCAAAATTAATAAAAATTGTATTTAGGATTATTTCAATATAATTTTAGTAGTATAATACCCCTAACTATAATAGTGATCTGATGTCATATGAAATCATATGTTTTTGTACTATTATATGACATGTCATATAAGTAATTAAAACAGTCATAACGATAATAGTATCATTTAGAAATCATTCATAAAGTCATAGACATACAAAACGAAGCGAATCATATTTTGTATGTATGATATAATGTGTCATATGATATTTAAGCCAACCAAATGGTTTATGTTCTGTTTATGTTTGACATTTTTTGCGTATGATTAGTTGTGACTATTATAGTTAAGGTTATGATTTAGTATATCATTATGTTATCATTTCGAATATTTGTCGAAAATGCATATGGCATCATATGACAATTATACTTAGGGGTAATAAACGAAAGTACGTTTTGTTTAATTTATTTAATACGAGTATAATATGATTACTATTTAAAAGTAATTAAAATATGTTGAAAATGCTGTTATGATTAGGATTCCCCAACATTCTTTGAGTTTCATAAAAAACTTATTTGGGAAAAATAGTTGTGACTTAGTCAGATCATTTCAATATTTGAAGTAATTAATAATATTAGTTCATCTTGTGGAAAAAATTTGCAAAAACCTTAATTAGTTGCTGCTGATACATTAATAATTTAAATTAAAAGCCCCTATGAATTTAATGGAATCTTTTATAATTTTATGTTTATATTATTTTATTTTCTTCTCTTTGTTTTTGTAAGATTTTGTAAATTTCCAAGATCTTTAAGTTGTAGGTCCAAATAATTTAACTATTCTGACTCTAGTCTTTCTATCATAAAATATTTTAATCGAAAACTGTTTATGGAATTTAGTTTACAAAAATCTGAGTTTTTTCCAAGGGCTTTTTTCAAGTTAGAACACATAAACACGTTTTCTTCATTATAATATGCAACTTATTGGGTTCTAAATCGTAAACTCATGTAATTGATTTTTAGTGAAAAAATATAAATGATCTCAAAACAAATATGTGGTTTAAGACACACATATTTACAAAAACAATTAGTCTTACTGAAATTTAAAATTTGAATATTCCCAAAGAAATTTAAATAAATTAATTCTTGATGTTATCTTGTTCAATGTTATGTTAAGTGTAATATATTGTACAAATGAAGTTCAAACTCAATACATCAAGCTTCAAAGTAGTTTTTGTAAAATCTAATAAATACATACATATATTAGGTATATAAAATATATTGAATACTTAATCATTTTTGAATATAACTCGGTAGAGGCAGATTTTTCAAATAATCTGGCAACAATCTATAAAATTGTTGCAGTTCTTTGAATGCGTATCTGCGTTATTTATTTTACAGTCAGGCTTTAATTTCTCTTCAAAAACAAAATTTTTCAGTAGTCCTTTAGGATTTTAACAGCTCCTTTAAAATTCATTAAAATTTATCAACATAAAAACCTTTTTCAATACATTTCCAATAAGAACTTCCATAAAATGAACTGTAGTACATTTAGTTTTACACATTACTGTGACACTCTTCAATTATAATATAAATTTCGAAATGCAATTGTGTTTGCTCCATTTTGTCTATCTCTGTAAATTTTTTGAATTAAAATTAAAAAAAAAAATATTTATATATAAATAATAATAATACACACTCAATTTTATTTTTATCCAGGAATTAAAAAATAAAAAAAAAGAGTGAAAGAGAAGAAAATAAAAAAAAAAAAAGAAATTAATTTTAATCCTAATGGGATTTGATATGTTTTATTTTTTATTATTTTAATTTTTTATTTTATTTTTTCTTTAAAGTCGTTTAATATATCTAGAGTAAATAAAGGAAAGGATATAAGCTTTGCACCCTCCTTTCCATTTCTATCATTCGGTTTCCTGCATCATTCTTTGTTATCTATTGTCATTCTTCATTTATAACGCGACTGTAACTTTTAAATTTAAAAAAAATAAAAATTTTTTTTTGCAATTCAAAAAAAAAAAAAAAATTTAAGATTTATTTGCTTTAGAGAGCTCAGAGATTTACACAGTTTAAAAATCCAGAATAATTGCTTTTGAATTTTAGCCCTTAAGTATTGATTAACAAAGAGAAAGACTTTTGTAAAAAATGTAAAATGCTGATGATATCAAAGCACATAATATTTTAAGACATTTTTTTTTTAATTTAATTTAAAAATTTTTGGATTTTAGAAAAAGGAAAGTATTTAAAGAATTATGGTGTCGATTTTGAAAGTCATCAAACTGTCACTTCTTGTCATATGTAATCCAATTTTTTTTGTTGTATTTTTAAAAAATTAGAAAGTTTGGTTTTTAATATTTACAATCCTTTTATTTTATTTACAATTAAATTAAAAATTTTTAAAATCCATACATGCATACTTAAAATAAGTTCTTTAAAGCAGTTTAAGACTTTGCATCCTTTTCTGGAATATAATTTTAAACTTTAGATCTTATGGCAAAATATCTTGCAATAAATTAAGATTTAGGAGAAGGTCAGTGTATGTAATTTATATGTATATTTAAATGGTTTTTATGCTGTTCCATCTGTTTTGACTGCTAGTCTAATAAGCCTGTCTATACCATATTTAGATGTTGGAACAGGAGGTCATATTATATTCGTGTTATTAGAATTGGCCTTATTGAATTCCACATAAAATTTTAAACATAAGATAGTACTAGGCCTAATAACATGTAGAAACGTCTTAGATTTTCAATATTTAAAATTCTATTTTTTGTTTATTTGTAATATTTTGTATTTGAGTATATGGTATTCTATATCTGCGAAGTATATTATTCAATTAAATTATTTGTTTATATTGTTATATTAATGTATTTTTTATTAAAGATATATAATTATTATTTTGTTGAATAAGCCATTAATTTGAACCCAATAGCGAATGGTAGCTGAGTCGAGTCGAAAACCAGAAAAGTTTTTTTACTTTCACTAAAATTGGAACCCTGACCTTTCCGCATAAAAGGTCGGCACTCAACCACTGTGTCATCCATCCGTTAAATTGAACAATATACGATAAAACCATATTTCTGTAGGGCTGGCGACATTATTTTGAAATTCACATATCAAAAACTAAATACACCTTTAATTATACCCTACACCTCCTAAGTCAATCTAATTGTAACCTCCTTAGTCAATTTTGCGATGTCCGTGATGACAAAAATACGGCGGGCATTGTAAATAGGAGAAATCAGACCATCGGTTCGGATCGTGGAAGCTTTTGATCAAATTTGGTAAAAGACTCTTCTTATTTTCCTTGTATTCCTGAAATTTGATCAGGATCAATTGGAATGGTGTTTTGGATGCCTTCCACTTACTTCCTCAAACTTAAAAGCTTATCTTTAAAATTAATAACGATAGTAACTTGAAATAAAGATATAGCACAAAGTAATTCTGTCCTTTTTGCTTAATGTTCCTCAGATGAGTTGAAGTGGGGATTTGTGTAACTGTCAATTAAACGTAAAATCAGGTTTGGGGTCGGGTTAACTGATGTGTCAGCTGCATCGACTTATTGCTGTTTCATTGAGAATGTGGTACTTTTTGTATTTTCCTGAATATCAACGTAACAAATTATGTGAGATTTTTCCATATAGGATTATTATTAATACTTTTTGTTTAAAAATAGTTTAAATATGAAAGTTATAGCATTATTAGCAATCTCGCATTGCTTTGGAAGTTTAATCTTTCACTACTAGAAGGTTGGGTACAAATTAGTATATCTACAAAGTTTGTAATACACTTTCCTTTTATAATAGTGAATATCATACTTTTTCTAAAATTAGTTCCTAGACTTAACCTGCCTGTCAGGCAATGAAAATTCGGCTTTCGCATAACGGTATATATTTTAAATTTATTGGAAAAAAAAAAAATATTTTACAATCAAATTTTCAAGGCTAATTTCTATCATTTCTCTCAATGTCATCAGAATAAAAGTATTTTTTATACAAATTAAATAATTATAATGAATGATTGACAGACGACCAAATGGATGCATTTTTAAAAATGACCATTTCAATATTTTTTCATTTAAGTATATATTATATATATTATATATAACTTTATGTCTGATAGCATTTCTAGGAAAAACTTGAGTAGTTTTAGAAACTGTGTAACATTGTATGTCGGTTTTTCATTATTATTAAAATTATTTGGAATTATTTGGAATTTTAGCAATCACATTCGTTAATAATATGACAAAAAAAGCGTTCCAGAATGACAGATTTTATATAAACAGGCGGAGGCAAGTTAATACAAAAGCTTTATATAAAATAAAATCTGAATTTTGGTATCTACTCATTATTCATTAATTATATTTTGAATTTCATTGAAAACTAATAGGAAATTTCTTAAATAGAATTTGTGTTAAAATTGACATTTTTATTATTTTCAAATACAAAAATACACATTCAAAAATTTATAAGTATAATTATATAAATTTAAAACAGAAAGATTGCATTTATATATATAAATATGTAATAACATCTATGGGACGAAAGATGCATTTAGTTTTATAAAATTACATGTAAAATGTAAAATGTAATTTTATAAAATTTTGCTTATGGCTTTAATTAATTTTCGAAAATTTTTGAACAATAAGATTTTCAATTCAGAGAAATATTTTTTAAAAAATGTAAATTAAATAGAAAATTTAAATTTAGTAAATGCCTATATTAGGCCTAGGCTAGGCTATTAATTCATATCCAGGAGAGTTTTGAATGATTTTTGTAAAATTTCAAAGATGAAAATGTTATTTGTATCATAAGCAGGTTATTTATAATTATTTAAAATACAAAATTCTATTTTCTGTATATAAATACATAATATATGACGTTCATAGGGAAGATGAAATAAAGTCAGAGGATATAAAGTCATGAAAAAAACAGTGGAAATAGAGTCGAACTAACCATTTAATTTTATTTCTAATAAAAGAGATTCCACAATAAAGTTAAATGTAAACAAGTGATGAAAAAACTAAGGGTTTTAAAAAAAGCACATTTTAAAAATTATATAGTGTTTCATACTCCCGTTTCCCAATATTAAGAAGAAAACAATAATTTTACTTATAAACTACATTTTGAAAGACTATTTAAAAAAAAAACAATTCTAATTTTGTAACCACAGTCTCGCATACATGAACTTATAAATACTCTGAAAAAGGAACCAACTTTTGATTTTTGAAACAACTTAAATATGCTGCCTAATATAGAATTTCAATAAAAGAACCTATGACTCACTCGTCAAGAGACTTATGAGCCTGTCCCACTTAAATCAATGGGAATAAAGTCTTATTAGCAATTTTATCGTATTTCCAATACAAATTTTCCAAAATTAATGTCAAATAAAGTCGAACCGACAGATATATTTTACTTCGAACAAAAAGTTTATAAAATAAATTAAATGGAAAAAGGGCTACTAATTTTGAATTCAAATCTTATATCCCACTCCAAATTACAAACGTCATATAAATATTTTGGAACGGGAAAATACATTTTCTTTTGTGCCCAACTCTTAAAAAGAAGAATTTCTAGAAAACTTTTTCCAGAATTTTTATAAATCATTCTATACTAGATTCGGAAATAGCAGCGATTTTTTGTAGTTGGTTATTATTAGATTAGCCTTTTTTTCGGGAATGTTTTTGATTCCTGATTCCACTTCTTACACCCTTGTGGCGATAGGTCAATACGATATACTAAATTTTCCATTAGAGAAGAAGGAGGAGTAGATGTAAACTTTTAGGTATGGAATCGAAAAATAAATCGATTTAGCTATGTATGTCTGTCCGCCACGATAGATCAAAAATTAAAGGAGCTAGGATTCTAAAATTTTCATTAAATCGGTTTGATGAAAAAACCTTCATCGCTATCGCCAAATTCAGCCAGTTTGCTCAACGAACTCGGGTAGCTGCCATACAACTTCTTTTCTTATATGAGCATTACTCTGTACTTATTAAAGTTGGGTATCTGAAAGTTTGCCAGAAGTAGTTAAGTTTTATGGCCAAAGTTTCTAAATTTGGTTAGTTTACCGCAGTGGGTTCGAGTAGCTTCCATACAACTTCTTCTTTTATATGAGCATTACACTACACCTAATGAAGATGGGAGTCTGAAATTTTGCCAAAAATAGTTTAGTGTAATGGCCAAAGTTATAACAAAATTTGGTTCGTTTACTGCAGAGGGTTCGAATAGGGGCACTACACCTAATAAAACTGAATGTTTAAAATTTTGCCAAAAGTAATTAACCTGATGATATAATGTTTATATTACGGTCATACAGGTATCTCAGAGTTGACAGAGTCTACTCCACTACACTCTTCTCCGTTTTCCATTGTTTCTGATGTTTTAAATGATTCGACTTTATTTCATTGGAGTATTTTTCACTCCTCCTTCCCATATTTATATGTAGGTATACTCAAAATTAAAACTATTTATTAAAATTAATGATAAATTATATTTTCAAAATAAAAATGTGGGTATCTAAGTCTGATTTGTATCTATATTATATTTTGTGAATTATAGAATTTCATAGATCAAAAAATATTGCATTTGATATTGTATAAATATCTGCAGGATGTTCTAAAAGATATTAATTTGTTTTTGTATTATACAATAAAATTTGAATGTAAATAATATTATAAATACATTTGACTATAATCCTAATATCTACAAATGAAAATTATAAAAATTTTATTTTTGAAAATGAATTTATGAATATGCGAATTATTAATATTATTATCAAATTATATTGAGACTAATATGAAAATTAGATTTTTTTGAAAAAAATGAATATAAAAAGTTACAAAACGAAAAATATTGAACAATTGTGTATATCATGTGGAATAATAAACGAATCCCTTAATAATATAATCATTGTTCTATAAATTAACTTAAATGTTAATATTAGTTTATATTTTCCAGTGATATATTTACGATTAAATAAATCTTAGTACAATTTTTCTTTAAAAATATAATTCGATTCTTTTAAAATATAATTCGATTATTATTATCCGCAAAATATAAATAAAAACTGTTAACAAAATTTTATTGTAAAAAATTATAAGAGGGCTGTATTTTCTGTTACGTTTATAATGCGTCACATAAACGATTTATAAAGTAAATGAAAATTATTCAGAAAGATATAATTTTGGATTCACTAACTTGTTTAAATATGAGTTCCTAAGATAGAATATCTCTAATATGCCTAATGTAATTTTAATAATAAAGTTCAGAACAATGCAAATGATTTTCAAAATTCCAACTGTAAACAAGTAGCTGTAGCCTTAAGTTTTTGGGACTGTTTCGACCTGTTTAAAATAAAAGATTAGTAAATCTTCGATAGGATTATAGTATTCAATTGTCTATACAAACTTCTGATTAAACTTCTGTTGATTCTTATTACTTATAGGAAATTTTAAGAAAATCTCTTGCGAGTTATATGAATCAATTAAAAATTTTCTTCTCTAAAACTAAAATTATTATTTGAGCGATAGCTTAGTGGTTTGAGGGGCGGCTCTGTAATCGAAAAGTCTTGGATTCAAATCCTGGTCAGATCATATCTAATAATGAAATATAACTTATAATTGATATCGTAATAGTTTATATCATAATATAAAATAAATTTGACTGCGACAACTGAATAGGAAAGACAGTGTCAATCACTTATCACATTGTATGTTGTAGGAGACTGTACATAAATAAATATATAAAATTATTGTTTAAATGTATGCAAGGATTTAAGTATTTTGGTGGGGTATTTAAAAGTAGTTTTAGAAGAGTAACATAAAGATTTAATATACTGTCAAATGGTTTATAAAAAATTGTCTTAAAAACGATAGCTAGCTACAGTACAAAGAAGATTTAAAGAAGCGTTGATTTGGGGTGGGACAATAGCTTTGTAGTTAAGTACCTATTCGAAAATCTATGGCCATGGATGGAAAAGTGCCAGGATAAATGGCATAATGAAAACATGAATATTGCATTCAAAAATTGATGACTTTAGTCTTATAATCATAGTTGTATACTCAATTTAAAACTTTAAAGGCTTGAATTTGCAGTGATGTCAGATTACAATTCTTTTCTATATTTTAATTTAGAAGTTTTAAAATTTGAGTTAGAAAAAAACTGATACAATTTCAACATGTTCGAACATTTATGATAGTCCAAATATGAATCCTTTTAAAAAAACATCCCAAAGTAACTTGTTATCAAATTTATCAAAGATATGATTGGGGGAATTAATAATATTTATTTTTTGAAAAATTGCAAAAGGTACAAAAAAACCAAAACGTCAAATTTATAATAAAAAACTAAAATAATAAAAAAAATAATCATAGCATTTCACTATTTTCACATTTTTATCATATTTTATAAAATTTATAAAGGGAGTTTGTTATATTTTTTATACCCGTATGACTATATAGTCCAAGGTATAATAAATTTGCCATTACGTTTGTGACGCAGAGAAGGAGGGGGGGTAGATATAGACTCAAGTGTATGGATCGGATCAGAATCGAAAAATCAATCGATTTAGTTATGTATGTCCGTCCGTCTGTCCGTCCGTCTGTCCGTCTGTCCGTCCGTCTGTCCGTCCGTCATCACGATAACTCAAAAAGTAAAGGAGCTAGGATTATGAAATTTTCACAAATTCGTTTTTATGCAAAAAACGGAATCGAGTTTGAAATTCAGCCATTTTGGTCCACGGGTTCGAGTACCTGCCATACAACTTATAATTTTATATGAGCATTACTCTATACCTATGGAAGCTGCGTGTCTGAAATTTTGCCAAAAGTAGTTTAGTATAATGGCCAAAGTTACTGCAAAATTTGGTTGGTCTACTGCAGAGGGTTCGAGTAGCTGCCATACAACTCCTTCTTTTATATGAGCTTTACACTACACCTGATGAAGCTGGGTGTCTGAAATTTTGCAAAAAATAGTTTAGTGTAATGGCCAAAGTTACTGCAAAATTTAGTTGGTCTACTGCTGAGGGTTCGAGTAGCTGCCATACAACTCCTTTTTTTATATGAGGATTACACTACACCAAATGAAGCTGGGTGTCTAAAATTTTGCCAAAAATAGTTTAGTGTAATGGCCAAAGTTACTGCAAAATTTGGTTGGTCTACTGCAAAGGGTTCTAGTTGCTGCCATACAACTCCTTCTTTTATATGAGCATTACTCTACACCTAATAAAGCTGAATGTTTGAAATTTTGCCAAAAGTAATTAACCGGATGATATTATGTATATGTTACGGTCATACGGGTATCCCAGAGTTGACACAGTCTACTCTACTACACTCTTCCTCGTTTTTGTTTATATGTTAATGGATATTTATATCCACCACCTATGGTGAATTGTATCATACAAGTAACAACAAAATACATAAAATAATTATATTATCAAAAAATAAAAAAAAACGAGGCAGTAAAAAACTGCCAGCTTAAAAAACAAATAGGAAAGTTAAAGATTTTTTATAAAAGACCCAATGAAAAAGAAATTTACAAGAATTTTCAGTCTTAGAATTAGAATAGTTTTTGATTTTGTTTTTATTTTTGGGATTGCCAACACTGTTGAAAAAAAATTTTTTTAATATGTTATATTTTGACCAAGGCGAATTTTGAGTGAAAACCTTTGGTTAATGAAAAGGAGATTGATAACCGAGACGAGGAGATATAACGAAGAGATAATTGATGATAAGACACCCAACATCGTGCCGAGCGTTGGAATGGAAACCCCAGGGCAGAAAAAATGTGGGGAAGCCAAAAGCCAAATGCAGGACAACCGTCTAAAGAGAATCTGACCTATGTGCAAAGACATTGTCGGAAAGAAAAAAAAAATATAAAGATACAACCTACGATCTTAGACCTTGCTGAGATTGGTGAGTCAACAGCTAAGAGTAGTCAATAGCTCGAATCGTTTAGCCAGAATATTTTTAAATCGTACCGACACGGATTATAAAAGTACCAAATTAAAAAATAATTTAGTGACTAAGCCGACTCATATAAACATTCTTCTGATCTGTTTTTGTCAATGAAACGTACAGGATTTCTTTTTACAGCTCAAAAAAAAATGTACAAAAGCTAGAATAGAACTTCCATTTGAAATTCTATGATTCGAACAAATTTCATGCTTTACTTTCTTAAATATTTCAAAGAATATTAAAGACCCACAAAATTTAAATAAATTTTACACACAATAGTTTTAATAGATGGCAACCCGATTTTATTATTTTGTATGTAATTATCATAATATTAGTCAGATTGCGTTTTCAGTTCAATTTAAACCTAGCAACAACAACAAATAAAAAAAAAAACATTAAAAAAAAAATAAAAAACAAATCTACTATATAGTCAACACTGATCACTAGAAACGAAACTAAAGAAGGCGTTTCCCATGATCATAAATCTTATAGGATTAGAAATACATACCATTACTATTGCCCCTTTAAATTCTTATTATAAACTAACTGTATGTTATTTTTTTTTCTGTTTTTATTATTCTTATTATTATTGCTACGTTAATTTTACTGTTATTCAAGTTAGGGAAATAATTTTGGATATAAATTTCATTTATTTGTTGATTATTATTATAATACCATATAAGAAAAGGACATTCAACATTAAAATAATATATATATATATAATATATATATATATATATACATTTATACATACACAAAACAAATCCAATAGAATTATAAATTAACTTTTCTATTTCAAAGGAACAGTATAATATATGTACAGAATGTTGTTTTTAAGCCACGCGATTGTCCAAATATTTAAAAAAAAATTTCTAGTATGATAATTTGATAATAATAACTGTACATATGTTCAATATAAATAATTTATTTCTTTATGTAGTTTTAGCTTAACTGTATTTTAATTTTTAAATGTTTTGGATATTTTTAGGAAATTTGCAAGATTTTGTATTTAATTACAAACATTTTATTTAAGGAATACCATATATATAATACACCAGAGTTGGGGAGACCTAGCCAACTTGTAATATAAATAATTCAGATATCGAATTATTATAAATATTAACAACTAAATAATCATGGTAATACTCAAACATTTAAATTCATTTTAATTATGGATAGAATAGAAATAGAGTCAAACAAAATCGAAATTCGAAAATAAGAGGAAAGAAATCATTCGTGTGAAAAAAATAAAACTATTTTATTGTTATTGCTATATCATACATACATAATCATACTTATATCTTAGGTACGAATTATTATTAATTTTTTTTTAACAAAACATTTTAGAAATACAATAGCGAATTAAAATATATTGACTTTAAATTCAACGTACAACAAACGGATTCAATGGACAAATGACGGTTAAAAAGCTGAAGTGAAGTTATAGGTTTAATTGATTAAAATACAATATTTTATTTAGATGAATCTGCAATATTCGGACCAAGATTTAAAATATAACCTAAAACTCTTAGTTTTCGATATCTTCTAATTGATATATAATTAAACATCATAATAAATTTCTAGTTTACAAATTCTAACTTTCATTTCCAGAAAATTAATTTCATTAACTACATATCAATTTTAATAAAATAATACAAAATAATTTAATATCTAATTAGACAATACCAAAAATATCTAATTAATCTTCGCCGAATTTAAAAAAAAAATCTGTTATTAATTTTTAATTTTAACCTCATAATGATATTTTGAAAAATTATTATTAAAAATTCTATGAAAAGCTGTGAATGAAATTTTGTATAATAAATATATGTAAAAAATATATTAAATTTATTCCTCTCACATACTAATCTATGTACTAATGTCATTATTTCAAATAACATTTTACTACATTTAATAATATTGATCGTCTACAAACATCATAAATGAATACCTACTGTATACTAAAATTGATATTTACGAAATCATCACTTTAAAAACTGACTCATTGTCTGGAAAATTATTGAGATTAATGATGTAGGTATGTATATAATATTTTTTGATTATGTTAATTATAATTCTAATAAATAACAAACTTAATTCAAAGTTAAATAACAGAATTTTTAAAAATGATGTATACATAGGTAATATATTATGAATTAGATTATTGATAAGTAAAATTATACATTTATGCAATTTTTCTAAAATGGGAGTTCTTTTACTAAGCAGTGATATTCTATTTAATGTGATACAGTGACTTTTTTGTGTGTACTTTTATACCTAAGTCAAATATTTTTACAGTGACTGTTGAAATGCTTTGAACATAATTTTGACCTGCTTGATTTAATTAGTTTTTTTCAAGGCATTTTTTATAAAATAATTGCTTAAATATTTTTAGGATCAACTATAATTGCTAATTAATTTATTTTAAAAATTTATTTTAATTTAAAAATACTTGATATATTTATTATTATTATTTCCATTTAATTTTTTTCAAACTTAGTAGAGAATGAAAATAGTATTCACAATTTAGGGATGAGAAACCTTTATGCGGCAAGACAATAGAGCACCAAAACAAACGGCTAGATATCACAGTGGTTAGAGTGTCCATCTTTCATGCGAAGGCCCGGGTTCGTATCCGAGTGAAGTGAAATACTTTTATATGGTTTCCAGACTCGACTCCTACTATTGGTCATTGGGTTCAATAATGCCTTAATCAATAATTATATATCTTGAATAAAAAATACATTAATATAACAATATAAACAAATGCAAAATATAAACAAATAATTTTATTGAATAATATAACTCACAAATATAGAATACCATAAACTCTAAATAAACATATAATTAAGTTGTAAACTGTACTGTTCTTCAGTCTTCACTTAAACTAAATATTCTTCTTAATTCCTTAAACTAAAAATTCTTCAGTAAAAAAAGTGTCTCTGATTAAAATAAAAATGTATTCATTTAAAAAAAAAGGTTTTCTTCTCAAAAATAGATGTCTTCACTTAAAATAGAAATTTCTAAATTTAAAGTAAAAATGTTTAATATTAAAAACTGTTTCGTTTTTTATTTATTTCATATACTTGTACATTTCACTTAAACGTTCAGTAATAGATTAAATATTATCAAAAATGTTCTTTTTTAAACTTATTATAAAATCAAGTTTTAACCTTTCTCCAAAGAATTTATGAACTCGTGTATGAGAGACTTGGAATTAGAAGCTCATACTCAAATATTTTAATAAATGCAACAGTTCATTAAAACTACTTATTACCGATTCTTTGCTTTTCATTAAAATTTAAATTTGTACTCCTCATAAAAGGGGTTAATTATAAGTATTTCCCTTCCTAATCAGAGCTATGGAAAATATTATAAAAGTGTTTATACTACGCAATTCGTTAAATAAAACATTTTTGTTAAAGGTACTTGTGTTAACATATTTACATAAGCCCTCGGCGCAGATAACAAGCAAGCGATATTTCGGAAAAAGTTTTAAACGTATTGGTTTTAAGAGACGTGGCATTTGCTACCTGAATATTCGAAGCCTAAAGGAATTACTTATACAATTTTTTAGTAAGTATAGGTAGGTACTTAACTTCATTTAGACAAGTACATATAAAATTACAGAGCATAGAAAACGAAGAGTTTGCCAAGACAATTCTTCAACAACTGTACGACTTTCAACTAGGATATAATCTGAAATATCTTACAACTTCCAAATCATTATTATATTTATGAACCTAAAGTCAGATACCTACACTATACTTAAAATAGTTATATTTTTACATATTGTTATTTCTTAGAAAATCATCAAATCATTGTTTCCTGCTCACCGAATTCTTTTATAGATTTATTTTTTTGCATATTTCATCATATCCAATAACACCATCAAATAAAATACGTTTTTCCTATACTAAAAAGAAGATACCAATATGATTATAATAAAATTTTTTAAAAAGGATTTGTGAATTATAATTTACCGTTATTTTTGAAAAAACAAATAACTATATTGTACAGAATGTAATAACAATCTTTATTAGGGAAATGTGGATTTTATAATGAAAATGAATTTATAGAATTTTAATGTATCTAGGCATATGCGATTCTTATGAAATTTTTAAAACTCATGAATACAGGAAAACGTAATATTCACATTTCTAATAATTGGTATTAAAAAATTCAGACAAATACCGTTATTACATTCTAATGCAACACAAAAATAACATTACGTATGTACATATTCAAAAAAAACAATAGTTATTTGTCTGAACAAATAGTAACATGTTATTTTACAATAAAATAATTAATAAAATTAATTTTGTAATATTGTATTTTTTGTTTTTCAAATATAATCCGTTAATGTACCTACCGTTAATGTATAAAAATTTTTTAAATTCCTTAAAATTATAAATAGAAAGGATTTAATTTTTTTTTATTGTTATTTTGTTTTTTTATAGGAACAAGAAATAGAGCGGTCGGAACTCTTGGTTTAATTTAATGAATTTTGCGGATTTGCTTGTTAATCATATTATGTATAATTAAATCATTAAACTATTTTTTATGTTATTATTATTATTATTGTTTTTACAGTTGTTATTGTTTTTACAGTTATTATATTTTTGATAATTAACCAATTGTAATTGATTTGATAATAATTATTAAATCGATGTAGGTATTTTAAATATTACATTAAATATTACAAATATATTTCATATTAATAACATAACAATGTGTACATGGTTATATATACATACCTGCATACATTATTATATTAGTGTTCATAATGTTTGTTAAGCTGTTTATGAGTGGTTAATATTTTAATAAAGAATAAAAAAAAAATATTTCAAAATAAATGTATGTATGTGGATGTATCTATCAAATATGAAAATTAATTAATGAAAATATTTATATAAACAAATTAATTACATAAAATATTTTACAGTATCGGAAAAAAAATTATGAACTAAAATTTTACTGAATAAATTTGAAACGAATTATTTATAGGTAGTTAAAGTTCTTGTATATTTTTAAGGGTGCGTTTATGTTGGAGCTGCAATAACTGATAAGAGTGTCGATAGGAACATTGCGTAGAAAACTAATGTATATAAACTAATATATATAGATAATTTAAAAAGAGGTGTTTATATTGGAACATTGCTTTCATCATCGATAAACAATACAAATTTGCAATGCTATGCTCTTATCGACGCTCTTATCAGTTATCGAAGCTCCAACATAAACTCATCCTAAGATATTAAAGCATTTCAATCAGTTTTGGATCATATATCTAAAAGATTTTTAATTTCAAATTTGATTCGGCAAATGAAGAAAATTGACACCATTCTGAATTTATTAGACTCTTTAGTCAGTTATCAAAAGCCTGAAAATTTTTTAGGAATTTTCAAAATAAAGAAAAACCCATTATAAGTTCAATCTGAATTATTAAATGATTAAAGTAAAGAAATTTTTAATTGATTCTGGAAATATCTTTATATTTGAAGTTTTTTGAAATTCTGTTCAAACATTTAGAATTTTGTAATCTATGTATTTTTTTTATTGCTTTTCACTTCAACAAAGGGCATTCTAGTCAAAATTATTAAGACCTTGATAAATGATAAATTTTGTTGCGCCATCTATTATCTTATATAAGAGTTATTGAAATATTATTTTATATTGCGATATACTCAAACAATTTTTAAAGGGTTTATCGGAGCGGTGTTTTAATCAGAAACCTTCCAATTGGAAGGTCTGCGTCTTAACCACTATGCCAATGGTCAGATATTGTAACTTGGGTATAAAAATACAAATTTCCTATTTAATGGAAGGTAAAGGCAAATTCATTAAAAATGCTCTCGCAATGTATGTGGTTTTAAATTAAAAGGCAATTCCTTTTTGAAGTTGTGAAGTACCTACAGGGTGGCGCAAAACGACCGATATGGTTTGAATGTTTAGTAACTTTTTTATTTAATGGTTAATTATTATTATTATTTTTTTGTTATACAGTATACTAATGGGAAATATTTTTAGCTTAAGTAGAAAAAAAATTATATCCCGCAAGTGGTGACAATTTTTCGGCTTGGCACATTCGGGCTTTTTCCAGTACATTTTCCATAACTTTTCGTAATTTTTGATCGCTGTTCTGTTATGTACTGTTCCATTTCCAATTCCCCAAGTTTTCTTCACAAAATTCTGAAATAAAAATAAAAAACATAAAAAAATTTTAAAATTTATTAAACATTCAAACCGTATCAGTTGTTTTGCGCTGTATAAGGAACTGTACCAAGAATTTAATGTAGTACGTAATGTTTTAAGCTTTTGTATTCTTTAACATGGTAATAAATTAATTTAAATTAATAATATGTAATTTAAGATTAAGTGTTAAAAAAATTGTATTTGTTAATAGCTCTTATGTCTTATTAATAGCTCTCTTAGAGTTACAGTGCTGGACAAACTGTTTGGGATGAAAAAAATATTTCTGAAAAAAAAATTACTAAATATATTTTAAAATTAAGCCAAATTATATTTTTACCCACAATTTTTTTTTGCATACTGTATTTAATTTTCACCTGTAATTTATAATTCCTTAATACATATTTTTATCAAATACTGTAATTCTTTTATTCTAAAGTTTAAGAACAGATAATATTATAAAATATTCTAATCTTATTACTTTAAAGGCTCTATTAAATTTTGTAAAACACTGTTTATAATATACTTATTTATACGTATAGTATATATTATAAAACTACACAAGTATAGGTATGTAGGTATAGGTATGTTATCCACTTATAAATTTTTTATTTTATATAATTTTAATATTTCAATAATTATTTGATGAACTCATGTAATTTGTTTAGGTTATAATGTATGTATGTATATTTTATACATAATTATGTTGGAAAACCATCAATATAATTAAATAATTACGTATTTATAAAAACTAAATACAAAGATAGAATTTATATATTATAATATTATATTTAATAGATAATTATTATATATTATGTATTTTATAATATAATTATGTGTTTTAATGGACTGATAACGGAAATTTTGCGGTAATTTCTTAAGGTTAATAAAACATAAATGTTTGTGGGATGATAAAGGTTGTCTGGTTTTTTTTTTTTTTACCTATACCTACACATATGTACATACACATGTTATATTCAATAATATAATCTACATATTTAAATATACACACTACTTATAAGTACTCGTATATAGTAATTGTAATTATAATTATAAACAATTAAAATTTAATATTTTATACGAAATATTTTCAAAAATATTTTGAGTATTTTTAATAATTTTATGAAAAAAAATTAATATTTAAATATTTAATAAATAATTATTAAAAAAAAAAAATGTTAAATAATTAAAGTGGAAAATTTAATTCATAATTTTAATCGATTTTGGAATTTGAAGCATTATAATAATGATATAAAATTTATTAATTATTATTATGTGAATGAGAAAAGGGGTAAACCCCCTTTTTTAGGTGAAATAAATTTATATCGACATTTTATAATTAGGTGGTTTAATAAATAAAGTTATTTTACTTAGGTAGGGTAAAAAACACCAATTAACCCATAGACTGTGATTGGTATCAATTTTTGCAACAATGACTTGCTGAATAAATATCTGAAGAAGTTGTTTGGAATTATTGGATTTAAAAGTTTTTAAAGAGAAGTTTTCAAATTTACGCTTATAGTACTTATATAACTATTTCAAGTGTCAAAATGACTATATAAAATCCGTAATCTTGCTTTCCTAATTCCTATTCCAAAACCCCAAAAATGTTGATTTGTATTAAAGGTATAATCTTTATGGTTCAAAATACAGGTGCGTAAAACAATAACCCTCGTCTATTTATGCCACAAGAGTTCGTCCTCAAAATGGGACTGTTCTTCTTCAGGAAGATCATCACATCTTCAGGAACTTATGTATATCAAATAATCTTAGCTTAGATGTTGGTAAATGTCCTATAAATACTTACACTGTTAATTTATCTCCAATTTCCATAATAATTACCATTCCAAGGGTGAGCTCGTAAATAAATTTGTGTTTTTTAATGATTTAGAATTCTTTTGGGCAGCAAACTTTACTATTTCCTGATATTAATTCAATAATTAATAAAACTAGTTCAATGTTGGGTTTCATTAAATGGTGGTCTAAATATTTCAATTATCGATATTCATTAGGTGACTAAAAACTAAAGTCATTATACGTTCTAAAGTTTTAAATATATTAGCTCTGTTGGTCACAAATCAGTAACGCACATAGTTACAAAATTGAAGCTGTTCGAAAAGATTTTCTAAGACAAGATTTCCTAATCTTCAATTGACCAATCTAAGCAGATAACCACCGTTTTGGACAAATTAAACAACTTAAGCTCCATTAACTCTAGAATGTATTTATATCACTCAAATTCTAAAATATGAAATTGACCACACTTAACCACTGGATTTGTTTGTTCCAGATTCAACCCGCAGGACTTCAATAATTATTTAACTGATAACCTACATTATAATTAAAATTAAAATCTTAAATCTACTATCAAATTTTAATATGTACTTTAACAATGTTGAATTGATCGTTTTAATTTTTAACTATATATGTACAATTTAATATCAAATCATTTAAATTTGTAGCTGACCTTCTTTTCTTTAAATCCCATTAAAATTATATAAAACAAAAGTTAAACAATTTGAATATTATATACGGGTAATGAATTAAATTAAAAAAAAATATATATATCTAATGATTTTTTAAATTTAGTTAAGAATAAAAACAAAATCGTTGATTGCATGTCCATTTTAATCAAGAATTTAATACTTAATTTGATTAAAATATGACACTTTTAAGTGTTCATTTTACAAGATGTATATTTGATAGAATTGTAATATATATACTTATTAACTTTCTCTTATAAATTAATAGTTACTTATGTAGTATTATTATACGGGTCACATCCGATTAAAAAAAATTTGATGAAACATGGGTAAAAATATTGATGTTTAATGGAAGTCTAACATAATAATTATCACAACAACTGATCACACATAGATAATGTTTTGTAAATGAGTATTAATTTACTACTACCCAACAATCAAACCTCTACATACTTCAAATGTTTAAATAGTATATTGTCATAGTAATTAAGAAATTTCTGTTATATTTCACCATTATAACAATTAAAAGGTGATAATATATATACATAATATTTACAATTTATTTAAATAAATTTTTGATGAGATTTAAATATTCGGATATGTGTAACACGGCAACGTACTAAATATAAACAGCCCTATTAAACCAGTGGCGTAGCGGTTAGAACGTCGAAGAGTCTCGGGTTCAAACCCTGGTCGGATCATATCTACTAAAAAGATAAAGTGTATATTAAAATAGTTTAATAAGAAGTCCAAATGCCAAATGGTCAAAGTACTACTTGTATTATAAAATCACGAAATATTTACTATTGTTTGGTACTCCAAATAAAAAAATAAATAATACACAACCCCTTATATTCACTAATTATTTGTAGCAATTTGTAATTTAATTACTAATTAAAAATAGTAATCAACCTAATCAAAGTAACTATCTTCAAAAAAAATTCATTCAAAATTACAATCCATTAAAGTACAATGGCACTTTAAATAAAACAACAACAAAAAATGTCCTTAATAACATACATATATATATACACTTTTAATAATATACAGGACATACCTATCCATTCCAATAACAAAATAATATTTTCAATAAGAAACAAAAGCGATATTTTCTTATCAAATTCACCTTGATAACATAATCAGAAAAATCATACCAAAACAAAAAGAAGTGTCAGTTTATTTTTTTTTCTAAATGTGGTGAATAACTTCAAAATTTTTCTAAATAGTATATTTTAATAACAAAAAATTCAATTATAACTGTTTAAATTTAGCTTTTGTTTTATATTTTTATTTGTTTTTATTTTTTTCAAAATATTTATGTACTGTATTTGTCGTAAACACGATGTATGTTGACCTTATTTTGATTATTTCACCATCATATATAAGGAGAACAATAATTTTAATTCATAAATTTAATAAAACTCACCTCACCATATCATTATTATTATCATATAGGTAGTATACTAAAAAAAAATTATTTTAAATGCGCATGTCCTTAAATTTCTAATTAGAAAAAAATTTTGAAAAATAAAAAAAAATAAAAAAAATTTTTTTTTATTATTCACCACACTTTTATGCGCATTTTTTTTATTTATTTACTCTCACTAGAAAATGTTGAAAAGAGAATAAGAGAATGTGGTGAAAAAATTGTAATGAATCTTATTTTGGTTTTTTTCTGTTTTATTATTATGCGTATAACAATATTGTGGTGTGTGGTGAGTTTTTAAGAATTTTAACACAAAAAGGATATTTTTCAAATGTTTTGAAAATAAAAAAAAGTTACGGATATTTTCTTACAAAGCGTGTTGTGTGGTGAATATCTTTACTTGACATAATAAAATATGCAAAGTTCTTTTTGAGAAAATTTTTGTATGAATTTGGAAAAATATTTTTGTATGTAAAATAATTTTGTAGTCCAGTGTTCTTAATACGAATCTTTAGCAGGCTGTATTCCATGCGTTCGCTCTCTTTCTCTCTTCTTGAATGCTGTTTTTATTCTCTGATTAAAAATTTTATTTTAAAAAATATTTTGCTTAATATTCAAGTGAAAAATTATTTTAAAATTTTTTTTTTTAAATTCACCATAGTATCGTGACTTGTTTTTCTCAATTTTTTATTTTTTTTTTTGTTTTTATTTTGAAATTTTTTTTTTCTCAGTTTTAAACTAGAACAAATATTTTTTTTTTATTATTTTATTCTCAACTACTTTTAATGTGTATGTATACATATTCAACAATTTTCTAGGATTTAAAATTAAAGGAAAAATTTTTTACCAAAAAAAAAAACAAAAACAACAACAACAATAAAAAACCAAGAAAAAATTTATTTGAAAAGGAAATAACAGAAGAAGAATAAAAAATAAAAAAATAAAAAAAATTTTTTTTTTTTTTCTTATCGGATATAGAAAAATTTTCAGTCGAAATCGTGCCCTACACCTATATTGACGCGTATTTTTAGTGGAAATTTTTTGATAATATCGCGCGCGGATTTGTTTTTTTTCTTATTTTGTAACATTTATTATTATTGAAAAAAAATCCGTAAAATTCTATGCATATATATATATACAAATCCATTTTTTGGAAAATTTGTGTGAATTATAAAAATTTAATTGCATAAAAAATTAATGTAAACAATTAATTAAAAATATATTTTTTTTATTTTGGAGGAAGAAAGTATCTGAATCTAAAGATATTTTTTTTTTTTAATTTTTTTATTGTTTTTTTTTTTAGAAATTTTTTGAAAAAAAAAATAAATAAAAAAAAAATCATGTCATGTGTGTTCTATAAAAAAGGATTAAAAACTATTTTTTTTTTAATGAAATAAAAATAAATCTGAATTATTTGGAACAAAATATTAAAGGATTACATTAATACTATTATATTATATGAAATATATATATATATGAATATAATAGAACTAAGAAGTAAATAAAAAAATATATATATATAAATAAATTCCACTTACTTAAAAAAAAATATTCAGGAAACATTTCACTCAGTATAACTACTATTATACCTAGTGTAAAAGAATGCAAAATAAAAATATATAATTTAATTTTCAATTAATTTAATTGGAAAAAAAAATTTAAGTGAATTAAAAAAAGTACATACTAACATACATATACAATTTCTTCAATATTGTATATAAATTTTTTAATTTTTAAATGATTTTTAACTGTGAGATAAAATTAAAATAATTGTACAACTTAAAATATATATACAGAGTAAATAAAAGAAAATTCATTCTAAATTTTCTTATTGTGTATATATACAAATTATATTCTTATTGAAAATATTTCATTCTAGATTAAAGTTGAAAAAGAAAATTCTGAAGGAAAATTCAAGTATAAAACTTAAAACAAAAAGGATTAAATTGCATATACATTAAGTACATAATAGTTATTATTATATAGAAAGTTTTTATTAATGCATTTAAATATTATTATTAAATTACAAAATTAATTTGTATACATAAAAAAATATTAATTTCTATTTATTTTAAAACAAAAGATTAAAGAAAAGTGTTTTTAAAATTTATATTAATAATACAATTTAAAAAAAAAATATTAATTTTTATTAATAATTAAAAATTAAATGAAAGAATAAATAATATTGAAAATAAAGTGAGAATTAAATAAATAAATAAAAATTATTTAAATAAACAGTTATTATCTACTATATATTTTTCATACAAATGTTCAATTTGTTTTTATTAATTTTCTTTACCTCATAATAATATTAAAAAAAAAGAAAATTATTTAAAATTTTCATTAAAAAAAAAATATATAAGAAAATTTTTTTAAATTATAAATAAATGATTAAATTGAAAAATTATACAGAGAAAATAAGTGAAAATTAAATGAAAATAAAAGGAAAATTATAACAAAAAGAAAAATTAATAAAAATAGAAAATTAAATTTTGAAAAGAAAAGTTTGAAAAAAAAAAAACCAAACACCAAATAAAAGAAGTTTTTCTCATCTCAACAATTTGTAAGTGTTTTTCATATAATTATTATTGTATATTTTTCTTTTTATGTTTTCTTTTTTAATTTTTATGTATATATATATATATATATATATATATATATATATATATATATAAATATATATTGTTGTAAAGAAATTTAAAACATATAAATATATATATATATATATGTACATATATCTTGTATTATAATATATTCATATTAACACGATTAAGTATATTTAAATTTATAAAATAAATATTATAAATAAATGTCTACAGTGTTGAACAAAATATTTTACACAGAGATGTACACAGAGATGTAATACATTTATATACTAAGTAATAATATTGTAAGAAATTGTTGCTAGTGGTTTTCATTTACGATTATTACAGGATAAACTAATAAATTTTAATTTGGAGAATACGTTTACGTTAAAAAATTAAATGACCCTAATTTAACAGTTGATTAATAATAAACAATTGAATCTAAGAACAGAATTTTAAAGACTTTTAAAATAGTATTCGAAGTATTTTGGATGTCAAATTGCTTTCTGTTGAATGCTAAAGGTCGATACTCAGACCAAATTTTATAATTATGTATGTATATGTATTATCTTCTTCAAATTATTTAGAAGATTAAGTACTATTATGCATTATATAAATTAAAAGAATATGTACTTACGGTAATTGAATTTTGTGTAATACTGCGCTTTCAGTACCAACCACATTTCTAATGTATATAAATTAAATTCTAAAAATAAATAAACGAAAATGTTTTTCAACTATTCTAATAAATATTTATTTAAAAGTATTTATTTCTATTTTTAATAATAATTCTATTAAACTTATTATAGATACTTAACAGGCGTTTAAATTATAAAATTTGATTATTACTATTATTATTATTATTTTTAATTCATGTTTTTCTTTTTTGATTATCTTGTTATGACATTTAAGTTTAGTTGATTGGTTATTTAATTCACATGCAATTTATTATTTCATGTTTCCCACGGTTATTTTATTAATAAACATTTATTTTAACTGTAAAATAAAAGCTTAGCTTATTAAAAATTAATAAAATTTCCCACTTGAATCTTTTCTATAATCCGTTATAATTTTAACCTGAAATTGAATTTATTTTTAAAATAAATTAGTTTTGAACTTGACCTTTTAAAAAGGTGTAGGATTCTATTTTCAGAACAGATTCTTATGTTTTATTAAGTAATAAATGGTTTTAGAATAATGAATGCAGAGGAGACTGTTCCTAATCATATTTATTCTGTCACTGTCAAATTGTTGTTTAACAATCTATTCTTTCATTAAACTTATTATAATAATCTTATTATATTAATCCAGTTGCCTGGCACTTCTTAATAAACTATTATAAAAATTAAACTACTATTATTTTTTTATTAGGTATGATCCGATCAGGATTTGAACCCAAGACGCTTCGATTAAAAGAAGTCTGACGTCCTAACCACTACGCCACTGAACGGATTTTCTAATAAATGTTCAGTATAAAGTATACATTGATACAAAAATCAGTTATTGTACTTATCAAAATCTTTTTTTAAACTAAACGTTGGTTAAAGCACTTGAATTTTAAATAGATAAGTAGGTTATATTTAGTCGTAAGAGATTATTCATAGGTTACAGATTGTCGTAAGACAACGTTTGTTAGGTAAATAATTATTAGTTTTACTTTTCAATAATTAGGTAAAAAAATTAAAACTCTTTATATCTACAAGACATCTGGTGCCTATTGAAACAACCCACTCATCTTTAATTATTAAATAATCAAATGATTCTTATTTTGATAAGGTTCTATTGCATCAAAATCTAATTTTATAATTATCCAATAGAATTTTGATAACATTATTAAAAACAATTTACTTATCAAAGAGTTAATATTTTTTTTAATTATTTGATAAGTGATAAGTGATTGGTGCAATACTTCTTGTGCAAAACTCCCAATACTTCATTTTACAATTTTTACTAATCAAAAATAAGTTTTTTTAATAATCTTTTGTTGGCTTACAAAACATATTTGATTACAAGTTAATAAAAGTTTTGATATGTGAAAAACACTATCTTATAAAAAACTTTTTTATTTGATTAGTACACTTGAACTAAATTCACGTATTTCAACAGGGAGCGCTCCATAATCTCGGTTATAGTAAATATTTTTTTTTAAATCTCGTTTTTAGAAAATCTCGTTTTTAGAAAATTTCGTTTTAGAAATCTCGTTTTTTATTAAAAAATCTCGCTTTTTAAGAAAATTTAATTTTTAATTGAAAAATCTGGTTTTTAAAGGTTTTTGAGTTGGATACAAAACCAAAATTATCAGCTTTTTCGAGAATATAAAAAAGGCGTTTTCTAAAAACAAGATTTTCTAAAATGAGATTTTCTAAAAAAGGGGTTTTCTAAAAACAAGTTTTTCTAAAACAAGATTTTCTAAAACGAAATTTTGTGAAAACAAGATTTTGTGAAAACGAGATTTACTAAACCGAGATTTCAGACCAAACCCATTTCAACATAAAAGATTTTAAAATCAATTGTTTTTTTTCATCACTGTATAAAATATACAATTTGATTAAAAAGCTAAATACATCTGAAGAGTACAGGTAAATAACAATCAACGTCACTTTTTTTAGAAATTGAGAAAATTCAATTAATATTTTCAAAGACTTCTTGCGTATAAAAATGTTCTGAAAGTGTCTGTAAACAAGCTTCAAAATTAATGTTTATCCTATTCTTAAAGAAATACAATACAAAAAAATTAAAATAATTTAATATTTTCTTATTTTATTTACAAAAAAAAAAACTTTGTTTCAAAAAAATTCAGTTTTGTACGAAAAAACAATCAAATATTAAAAATTTAGGAAAAAATAATCAAACAAAAAATAATTTAACAAAAAATAAAAACATAAATAGTTCAAATTAAGTAATTCATTAAGTTTAAATTTTTATAACGTTAAAACGTATGGATTTGCTTAATTATTATCGTCTGTGTCCGAAACTTGATTCGAATGCGGCAGTGCTTCAAAAAACCGCTGCGCTTCGTCTCTGCAAAATTCTTTAAGTACCATTAAGTCATTATATTTTCCAGATGAAAGTGGAATTAGGCTAGTGTAAGAAGGCTTTAAATTTTGTGAACTGTTACCAGTATTTTTATATCTGATTATGTACGAATTCCATGGGCCGTTATATGTGTTTCTTAATTGGAGTGTCCGACTGTGTTCCTTTGTTATGTAGATTTCAGAAATTGGCCTCGTTGCAAATGGAGATTTTTCTTTATAATGATTATTTTCCAAATAACTGCCCCAGTTTTTGAAAATATCTTGTTTACTTTTAATAATGACAAAGGGCGAGGGTTTGACCCGTGAAGATTTGACATGATCGTTCCATTCATCAGGCAATTCTATTTTAACATTTTGTTTTATTAATCCCGTTAAATTCCCGTTAGAACATTTTTATTTGTAATAGTCAAGTCAAGTCAATAAAAACAATTCAAAATTTGCCATATTAAAAAGAAGCTGACATTGATTGTTTTTTCCATTAAAACTGTGACATTGATTGTTCTTTCCCTGTACAGGAAATTTTGAACAAGCTAAAACTTTAAACTTGTTTGGTTTTACATTATTTATTGTTGACAGAACGAAAGATCTCATTTTTGCCTTTCCAATGATACCCATATTGCATTTTCGAAAAAAATTGACATTGATTGTTATTTGCCTGCACTCTTCATCTATTTCTACATACGTACTTAGCTTTACATATATTAACACATAATAATATAAAAAGGATTGAATTGCAAATAATGTTTTAACAAGGATAATAAAAATTAAGTTAAAATATAAATATTAATATTAGATGAATGTTTATTTTTTAAATTTAAAAAATAAATAAATAAAAAAAAAAAATTTTCTGTAAAAGACTATAAAATTGTAAAAAAAAAACAACAACAACAAAAATAAAATTATTTAATTCCAATATTAAAACTGTAAATTCAATATAAAATTTAAAATAGTAAAGGATTTAAATACAATACTAAATAGTATATACAGTATGTGTACATATATTATTTACACATATTTGAGTTTATATACATTATATATGTATATAAATGAAGATTATAAAATATATATATATTTTAATAGGCTATTGTATGAATAGAAGTAGTATTTTGAATTTAAAGATTATAAAATTATAAAATAATGAATTAATTTATATTTAAGTAATTCTTTTATATATTGTATTGTATATTAGATGCACATACATTTTAGGTCGATTAGGATTTAGAAATTATATTAATTTTAAGAGTTCTTACCTACCTTCTATTAAATTAAAATTAATTTTTTAAAGTATACCGATATATATCTTTAAATTGTTGTTTACAATTGAATAATTTTATTTTACAATATTATTAAAAAAATTCGATTAAATGTAGATTTGAAGAATTCTAGAAAATATTACTAATTTCTTAGTATTAAAAGAGATTAAGTATTTTAATTTTATTTTTCTTGGAAATTTAAAGATTCTTATTGATTTTTCCCTTTAAAAAGCATTTAGTTGTAAATTTTGGAGGCACGATTTTCTTATTATACTTAATTAAAATGACATTAATTAAATATTTTGAAATACAATTAATTTAATAAATTCTTTTCCTGGAATGGAATTGGAGATGTATATTTAGAACTGTCAGCGGTGGTGCTACAAATTTAAATTTGACTTTTTATTAACCGACTCTTTTCTTTAGTATTTATTGTGAAATTTATATCGAAAGATTCATTTCACTAGGCTTTATTTCTTTTGACTATATGGAAATATTTAAAATTATTGTAACCATAGAAACAAAACAAGAAATGTACTATTTAAATGACGTAGTGCATCACTTATTTGGATTTCATTATGATAGATTTCACTGTAATTTGTTTTTCAGATTTGATATTTTATATTTATATTGGATATATACTGTATATTATATTGTATTTCATTTGTTTAATTAAGATTAATTCAGAGCCTAAGAAATCCCGATACCGTTCCGAATAAATTCCGAACAATATAATCACTTATAATTCAGAATTTTGTAAATACATATAAACCTATAAAAATTTTGAATAAATAAAATTGCCTACTTTTGAGTCCAATTCTTTAACTCGTCTTACGTCGGAATCTCAAATAGACAATGAGCTGTTAAATTATTCGAGGACATGCGGGGTCTAACAAACTATAACTGTTATTTTATATGAAAGGAATAAATATTATAAATCCTAGTTTTTTCAATAATTTTTTGCATCCAAAAATTTAGTCACACTTTTGGCTTTATGACAGGGAACTGAATCTTCCAAAAAAAGACACTGATCAGAATTAGAAAACCATTATCCGACCTGAGGTAAAACCAATTTTTCTAAATTTTACAAAACTTGTCTTGTTTCATTGTTCGCTTGACAATTTATAATCATCCCATACCTTTCGAAGATATTATACGGACCTGACCATAATATACTTATCTATACGGTGAGGTCTCGTAATATATCCAAAGACACAGTTTATCTAATAATATTATTTTATTAAAACTAACAAGTTTGTTTTTGTCAGAAAACGTGCTATTTAATTTTTAAAATATTTAAAATCATAGTTACCATAGAAACAAAACCAGAAATGTATTATTTAAATGTAATTAACTCTTTCATAAATCTAGATTATCATCCAAAACCTGAAATTCCAGAAAATTCGAACTGTTCCTTCGAAAATACAGCTTTGTAAATCCGAAAATTCGGCTTATGAAAATTGAATGAAATTAATATAGTCTCCTAATTTAATTAACTACTTAAGAGTCTCATTACAGGAGACTAATAAAATATTATAATATACATTACGTTAGGTATGGCATATCCATATGGTCAAACTATAATACAAGCCAGGTGCAAAAATTATTGCAATCAAGTATACATAAGTTATAATAGGCCAGGAAAAAATAGTGATATGACATTCTTCCGTATTAAGTGAAGATTTATTTAAACAACAACTAACTTTCACAAGAGTTGAGAGTATTTTAAAATTTAAAAAAAAAATTTCCAAAAATATATACATATATATTTCAATTATCGTTAATTTCTACGATATTTTATTATTTTTTTTATTAATTTAATTTAATATTCAAAATAAATATTAAATATGTATACACATCTCCAAATTAATTCTATATTTTCATTTAAATTACCTTATTAAATGTCCATTTTTCGAAATAAGTTTCTAAAATATTTGATTGGCTTTTAAACAACACAATAAAGCAAAAAATAATATTAGAAGGTTAATCGATTAAAAGTCACTATAATTAATCAATAGTTAAAATTTATAAATATTATCTTTTTAAATAAATATTAATATGTTGTCAAATTATTATTCGAAAAATTTCATTTCTAATGAAAAAGACATTTTTTTTTTTTTGAATATTGATAAAATTAACATAATTAATCATGCAAATAAAAACATATTCTATATATACAAAATTTTAAACCACATTAAATTTCTATATATAAAATCTAATAGATTTTTGTGAAAAACGTTCATTCTAATTCATTATTTTGATAGTTCAATATTATTATTTAAACATTATAATAAAATTTGACCTATTTTGGAAATAATTTCGAAAATATTATGCAAAAATATATTTTAATTTTTTTTGAATATTATTTGCTTCATTATTCATTCATTTCATATAAAATAAATTTATAAAGAGTTTAAATAAAGCCTTAATTTGCATTAATTATTTTTCAGGAAAAAAAAAGTATATTTTTTTGGTTAGTTTTATTCAAAATTAAACTTTTAAAGTTTTCGAACATTGAAAATTCAATAGATACAATAAAAATCCATTTTTTTAGCACACTTTTAACCAATTTTGAATAAAATTTGCCTATATATAGTTTTATTCTGTGTTTACTTAAAATTTAATATCATTGAAGAACTTTTTTTTAAGCCTCGTCCGTTAAGTCTCCTACGGAGCTAGAGTCCTCGAAAGTCTAGAAAAGCTTTTAAATTGCTATAACAGAAGTTTTATTAAGAATATTTTTAATCTGAAAGCAGCAAACAATAGCTGATAGTATAAGTTTTTTTAAATATTTGTAACCCAAATTTGCAGGGTTGCCATACCGTATACTTTATTTTACTGTTATGCGAAACTCAATTTTTGCCAAATTTATCATTTCTGATATTTTTAAAACAGTTTGGGATAGGAACTTGAAATTTTTAATATTAATTTCGATATTTAAAAATAAGTTGGTAAAGCTGCCTGTTTAGCAGTCAAAGGAGTTCTGTAAGGAGTCGAAAATTTTTCTAAATATTTAAATTATTTAATTATTTTTCTTAACCTCAAATTTGACGCAAAGTGTTCTGCCCTGTTTACTTTATGTTTCTAAAATTTGAGTGGAATTAAAACAGAGTTTCGGATAGCTTTCGAAAATAATAATTTAGTTTAAGATAGTTCTGTCTTGTTTGCTTAAAGTTCCAGAAATCGAAAATGACTTGAATTGTGAGTTCGCGTAATTGCAATATGAATGTTTCACGTGTAGGGTATAACTAATTTTAACTGTTTTTTCATGACTTACCTACTGCTATTTTATGACTAACTGTTATCTCATGACTTACTGTTATTCCATGACTTACTGTTATGTTATGACTTACTGTTATCTTATCACTTACGTTTATTTCATGACTTACTACTATTTTATAACTTACTGTTATTTCATGACTTACTGTTATTTAATGACTTACTGTTATTTTATGACTTACGTTTATTTCATGAGTTACAGTTATTTCATTTATTATTCAAAAAAGCTCTTTACCCAAAATTTATCATGAAACTCAATTTACAATTTTGAAAATGTCCTTTTTTAAAAACTCTAGGTTTTTATTCATTACTTGTTTTTACAATATATTATTAAATTTGAATTTAATTTTTAAAGTTTTAACTGGACAATGAACTGTTAATATTGGCAATTTTCCCAAAAATAAAATCTGTAACAAGCAATGCATTTACATAATAATATACTTACAAAAAAAAATTAGTTTTTGAATAAAAATGTAGTAGTAGAATGTAGTGTACTTTTAACATAATGAGTCTTATATAAATTTTAATAAGTTTTATTCTCTATTGAAAAGAGACGAGTTAGAGATGTTTAAGCTTCCTGAAAGAGTTCATTGTTTGTTCTTAAAGCTTAAATTTATTTTATAAATTAAATTTTTTTTTACTTTATATTAACTTAATATAAGTTAGTTAGTGGACTGTTAATAAATTTATAAATATTTTATAATTTAACCATAAATTTTATATATTAATATTTATTTTTTAATTTCCGGGAAATTAAAGTTACAAGTACTTATTACAATTTTTTTTTTTTTAAATATTTAGTAGGTATTAAATTCACCAATGTTATAATATACATAATATAGTAATTTGTAGGATTTAATATATTAATTATTTTTTATTTAAATATTTTAAACTAACGTATTTAAATAGTGAATATTCATATTAAATTTTTTTAAAACTTATTTTAAAGTTTATTTAATAAATAAATTCTGGAATAAAAAAATGTAATATGTCCTCGAGACTTATTCGAAACCATTGAATATATGTATACAGAGTTCGTTTATGTTAGAGCTGCGCTAGGTGATAAGACCGTTGATAAGAGCATAGCGTATGGAAACTATAATAATGATTTAAATGGAGATGCTTATATTCGAACATTGCTTTGAACATCGATAAACAATATAAATTTTTTAAGATATGCTCTTATCGACGCTCTTATCACTTATCACAGCTCCAACATAATCAAACGCTTAGACGAATATTGATTATATAATATAAATAATGCATATCGCAAAAATTTAGAATTCCTTCTGTTTTAGGTTTTTCGAAAAATTGTGATAAAAGTGTGCTTATATAGATTCAGTTAATCAGTGTATCCGTCTGTCTGGGTCTGGTTGTTTAAAGACTTCTGTTCAGTTTAAAAAAGATAATATCACATTTAGTTGTAATATTACTTACAATAAAATTTTATAATTTTACAAAGCTTTGGTTGAAAGTTTTGTTATACTAAGCATATCAACTTTAAAAATGTCAATTTTAACCCTAATGAATCCCAAAGATTTTTTTTTTTTAAAAGAGCACTGGAAAGCCCGAAAGTTAACGATTGCAATAGTGTGATGTCTCTTTTGGTAGTATGCGACTTTATAACACCAAAACCGTGACCCTCAAACCAAACTTTAACTTTGGAGTTGGACCTGTGATACAAATGTACAGTTATTAAATAATATTAGGATTTGGATCTATAAAACTCTATATCGTGTCAAATTGTTTTCTGAAAACATGAAATTGAAAATGCAGAGCGTGTTATTATAGTAAACTTCCATACCTGGTTAACTCTTGGTTCCGTACGTTTTTATTTAGGGCTGAGTATAAAAAATGCGAAGTATTAACCGTAAATGTATAATAACATTAAAAATGTTTATAAATTATAAAGTTATAAAGAAAAGAAGTTTACGTGGATTACGAATTGACGGAATCATTTTCAAAAAACTAAGTGAAGTTAGCTGAAAGTATTTTTCTAGAGCAGATGAAAAGTTTTAATGTATAACTGCATATTAAAAATATATGTACGGATAAGTTTAGGTAGTTTTTTTATTTTAAATGCGCTAACTAAGTATATACATGATGTTTTAATATTCTTGAATTTAATAATAAAAGAATTAATTATATTATACTCAAAATTATTATGTATTATACTTATATGTATTTTTCTTCATATCAATGGACAGATGTATAAATATGAATTTGAACTCAAATGAGTGAGTTGTTTTTATTTTATAAATACAAATTTAAATCAAAATAATCATTTACTTAAAAACGTTAGCGAACTAGTACTGAAACGTTTAGTTATTTCAGTTCTAGTTCACTTGGTTTCATGCATTCGCCTCAACTTTAAAGCTTTTCACTCAAATAATATCTATAAAATATTTCTTAAATTCAAAGAAGATCAAAATAAGCTACTTTAGATTTTTTATTATAAGGGTTAAACAAATATTGCGATTTAAACGTTTTTAAAACAGTTCTTAAGTGGAAATATGTATTTGAATACATAATTTTAAATATTTATGTATTGTTATTTAATTTTTTTTTTAAATAATTTTTTACCGTTAAGGTTTCCATTTAGAATCGTATAATTTTTCATAATATATTTTATTCCAATTATATAATTAAATTATATGTTTAAAAATACTAGGTATATTATTTATATTGTATTATGTTATTAAATACCTACGTCATTGTGATTTTATTTAATCATAATAAAATAAAAAATAAAAATTGAATTTGTTTTTTTTTTTTAAATTTTTAATAAATATAATTTTGATTTTTTTTTTTGAAATTAATACGTATATACAAAAAAATATTAATGTGTAGGTATATTAAAATTAAATAAAATTAAATTAAAATTATACTGAAAAAATAAATATATTGATTTCTAAGTAAATAAAATTTATTTTATGGATATTAATTAATATAATATTATATACATATATATTATACCTACTACACAATAACACAATAATATATATATATTATGTAAATACAAAATAAAATCGAATAAAAAAAATATTTTTTTCAATATATACTTTTATTAAAGTAGTACTAGCTCCCTAAAATGCAGAAAATAAAAAATTGAAGGTAGATCTTGGGAATTTGTTACTGTGTTAATATAAAAGTAAATTGCTGGTGTAAGAAACAGTTCTTTTAATGTTTGAAAACTTTTAAGCTTAAAATGTTCAAAATTTTCATTATCTAAAAATTGATGGCAGATCTTTTGCAAAAGTAAATTGCTGAAATGAAAGACAGTTCTTCTTTTTGTTAAAATTAATCCAGCAATTTACTTTTATATTAACACAGTAACAAATTCCCAAGATCTACCTTCGATTTTTTATTTTCTACATTTTAGGGGCCTGGTTTAACTTTAACAAAAGTATATATTAAAAAAAATATTCGGCCTTATTGCAAACATCGGTATCGGCCGATAAACGATTCTTTATCGTAAAAATATTTGTTTTATATTACAAACATCGGAAATTTTTATGTTTTTTCGTAATAGAAAAAACTTTTTTTTATCGGTTTCTTTGTATTGTAGTCGTGAAAACAGTATTATGACATTGATAAATTGTCGGTTTTTTATTATTTTTAAATCGGGTTCAAATTTCTTACCGATAAAAAAAATTAACAATAATTTTTTTTTTTAAATTAAAAAACGAGGAAGATTATAGTTGCCCTTGTCAACTTTTAGATACCCGTGCATACCCACTATGGTGTATAAAATAAACCGTAATATACTTCCCTTATATATTTAACTCATTACTCCATAATTTTGACGTAAAACAAAAAAAAAAAAAATCACAAAACATAAAACAAAATTTTCATTCATTGTCCCATAACTTTAGCTTAAAAAAAAAAAAAAAAAAAATAAACAAAAAAAAAAAATCACAAAAAAACAAACAAAATTTTCATTCATTGTCCCATAACTTTAGCTTAAAAAAAAAAAAAAAAAAAAAAACAAGAAAAAAACAAAAAAAAAAATGGCCCACCCTAAAATTCCGATGGTCCGAGTGATGTCCGACTTTGCCAACTAACTTGCCCTATTACTTTACCTGCCCAATTTTAATTTTAATCTTGTAGCTTCATTAGATTCGCAGTTATTGAATCGAAAGCTTTGTATGGCAGCCCCCCCCCAAATGGGGCCGTAACATTTTGAAACTTCATATAAGTGCTCGATTCATTATATTAATAACCGTGTGTAATTTTTATCGTCGTACTATAATTAGTTTTATAATTAGTTTTTTTAATAAGTTGTATGGCGGCCCCCCGAAAATGGGGCCCTAACATTTTGAAACTTCATATAAGTGCTCGATTCATTATATAACTAACCATGTGTAATTTTCATCCGCGTAGTATAATTAGTTTTGAAGAAATTCATATTAGTGCAAAGAAGTTGTATGGCAGCCCCCGAAAATGGGGCCCTAACATTTTGAAACTTCATATAAGTGCCGGAGTCATTATAAAACTAACCGTGTGTAATTTTTATCCCCGTAGTATAATTAGTTTTGAAGAAATTCATATTGGTGCAAAAAAGTTGTATGGCAGCTCCCCGAAGCCTTGGTCCGATGTTAACCAAAAACAATAGGGAACCTAGAAATTGTCTAAAAATGACTTTGTGTGAATTTCAAGACTCTAGCCCTTTTAGTTTTTGAGTTATCGTGCTGACACACGGACGGACGGACGGACGGACGGACGGACGGACAGACACACACAGCTAGATCGACTAATTTTTCGATTCTGAGCCGATACGTACCCTTGACACTATATCTAGCTCGTCTAAATCGATGCGTTACAAACGGAGGAGCAAATCTAATATACCCGATGTCATATATGTATGCACGGGTATAAAAAGAGGAAATGTAAGTAAATTTTAAAGATAAATTAAAACGAGGAAGATTATAGTTGCCCTTGTCAACTTTTAGATACCCGTGCATACCCACTATGGTGTATAAAATAAACCGTAATTTACTTCCCTTATACATTTAACTCATTACCCCATAATTTTGACTTAAAAAAAAAAAAAAAAAAATTAACAAAAAAAAAATAATCACAAAAAAAATAAACAAAATTTTCATTCATTGTCCCATAACTTAAGCTTAAAAAAAAAAAAAAAAAAAATAAAAAAAAAAAAAACAAAAAAAAAAAAATTGGCCCACCCTAAAAGTCCGAAGGTCCGAGTGATGTCCAACTTTGCCAAGTAACTTGCCCTATTAATTTGTCTGCCCAATTTTAATTTTAACCTTGTAGCTTCATTAGATTCAAAGTTATTGAATCGAAAACTTTGTATGGCAGCCCCCCGAAAATGGGGCCCTAAAATTTTGAAACTTCATATAAGTGCTCGATTCATTATATAACTAACCGTGTGTAATTTTCAGCCTCGTAGTATAATTAGTTTTGAAGAAATTCATATTGGTGCAAAGAAGTTGTATGGCAGCCCCCCGAAAATGGGGCCCTAACATTGTGAAACTTCATATAAGTGCTCGATTCATTATATAACTAACCGTGTGTAATTTTCATCCGCGTAGTATAAATAGTTTTGAAGAAATTCATATTGGTGCAAGGAAGTTGTATGGCAGTCCCCCGAAAATGGGGCCCTAACATTTTGAAACTTCATATAAGTGCCGGAGTCATTATAAAACTAACCGTGTGTAATTTTCATCCCCGTAGTATAAATAGTTTTGAAGAAATTCATAGTGGTGCAAAAAAGTTGTATGGCAGCTCCCCGAAAATGGGGCCCTAACATTTTGAAACTTCATATAAGTGCTCGATTCATTATATAACTAACCGTGTGTAATTTTCAGCCTCGTAGTATAATTAGTTTTGAAGAAATTCATATTGGTGCAAAGAAGTTGTATGGCAACCCCCCGAAAATGGGGCCCTAACATTTTGAAACTTCATATAAGTGCCGGAGTCATTATAAAACTAACCGTGTGTAATTTTCATTCTCGTAGTATAATTAGTTTCCAAGAAATTCATATTGGTGCAAAGAAGTTGTATAGCAGCCCCCCGAAAATGGGGCCGTACAATTTTGAAACTTCATATAAGTGCTCGATTCATTATATAACTAACAGTGTGTAATTTTCATCCTCGTAGTATAATCAGTTTCTTAGAAATTCATATTGGTGCAAAGAAGTTGTGTGGCAGCTCCCCAAAACCTTGATCTGGTCTTAACCAAAAAGAATAGGGAACCTCAAAAATGTCCCAAAAATGTTTTGTGTGAATTTCAAAACTCTTGCTCTAATTTTTCAATTCCATCTCTTATAATTAATTTTTAATTCACGAATATATTAAACTTAAGCCAAATCAACTTCATATGATCATTATTCATATAATAATCATCATGATGATTTATCATATATATTCATAAATATCTATCAATATCAATAAGCCATTTACTTAAAAAAAATCTTTGTGTTCTTTTTTGCTTATCTTAAATAAACTACGCATCATTTAAATCATATGAAATTCTAACTCGAAATCGTACAAAAAAAAAAAATGCAAAAAAAAAATAAACAAAAAAACAGAAAAACAAAAACAAACAAAATTCATATAATTTCATGTTACAAGGTGCATAGCTAAATTTAAAATTTTTGTATGAAAATATTGGAGTTAAAAAAGTTAGCTGTTCGAGAGCTACCCGAAGTTTTGGTCCGATCTTAACCAAAAAAAATAGGGAACCTAGAAATTGATTGAAAAATATTTTGTGAAAATTTCAAAACTGTAGCTCTTTTAGTTTTTGAGTTATCGTGCTGACACACAGACGGACGGACGGACGGACGGACGGACGGACGGACGGACAGACACACATAGCTAGATCGACTAATTTTTCGATTCTGAGCCGATACGTACCCTTGACACTATATCTAGCTCGTCTAGATCGATGCGTTACAAACGGAGGAGCAAATCTAATATACCCGATGTCATATATGTATGCACGGGTATAAAAAAATGTAATTAATAAATTATAAATTTTTTAAGGAGTAAAATTGTAAGTAATAAGAGACAAATCGCTAGAATGGTTGAATTGTTGGAAGAAGATCTTAATCTTGCAAGAAATATATGTACCAAGGTTGTAAGTACTAAAAAATGGCAGCTTATAGCCCTGGAAAAACACATACCTTTCTATTACATTAAAAACTTCTGCAAAAATAATCGAAACTGTTGGTTGCGATAAACCTAAGTTAAAGTCATTTCCAACAATTAATTGATAGCTTCCCTGTGCGCAAAATTTCAAAACAGCTGCTAATTTAATTACATTGGGTACAGCGCGTGAGGTTTTAGTTAATTTTAATTTACCGGCATTTCTTCAAGTAAATCACGGAAAGCATCTTTAGATAATCTAAAATTTTGAATAAATCTGAAAGAGATAATTACAACCCTTTTTTAATTTAAAAAAAAAAACAAAAAAATTTTTATCTTAGAAGGAGGATCGAGCTCAAACCTATTTACACCGTCAGCCACTTTGCTAACCACTGAACCATAAAATTCTTGTAAATTTATGGTCAGATTTCTAATATAAATGTATCACTAACTGACAGAATGAAAAATAAAGCCATAGACGCAGGCAAGTTCAATTAAAAGTATATAATAAATACATAATTTTTTTTTTTTTTAACTAAATTATGTATTTATGTAAATTTATTAATTTATTTGCAAATAATATTCACTTAATGCTCTTATCTTTTAAAAAAACATAAACATGGATATAATATATATATATATATATATCTATATATATATATATATATTAATATAAATACATATGTAATATATAATACATATGTAAATTATTTTAATTTAAATTTATTAAAAAAAAAAAAATATTCAATTACAAAGAAATAGAAAAAAAAAATATTAATTACTAAATTTAAATAATGAATGTAATAATTAAAATAATATATTATTTACACAAAAATATTAGTTACATTTTTTTTTTTTTTTTTTTTAATTTTACAATATATTTCATATTTTTTAATTAAATATAACATGCATTTGGATTAATAATATTGACAGTTTCTAATTATATATGTAACAAGATATAATTAAAGTTATCAAATATTAATTAATTAATATAAAGTATGTTATAAAAAAAAAATGAAATATTATTTATTTATTTACCAACACTCTCCTACCAATTTGTTTTTCATAAATTATAAATATTAGTTTAGTTTTTCAACATTTTGTAGATTGTATCTAAAGATTTTTTTGTATAAAGTATCAATAACATGTGTTAAATGTTAAATATTGATTTGTAATGTAAGACTAGATTTGGACTTAACTGAAGGTTCTCTGAATAAAATTTCCTTTTTGACTACTTTAAGGAGTATGGGGCACTCAACAAGTCTACTTAACCTAGACCTCAGTTTCTTTAGTCGTTATATTCGCTAAGTCATTGATTACTAGGCTGTAGATATTGTATAGAAGATTGTAAATGTACAAATGTTAATTTTCTGCGCCATCTATTATCTTAAACAACAGTTATTTATATATTTTTATTAAAATAGGGTCTTTTTCAAATGGTTTACAACTTCTGAGTAACTTTTATTTTCGAAAAAGTATCTAAAGATACTTTAATTCGGTTATGCGGATGTTATTTTTGGAAGCTTCCAAGGACATTATGGGACTTCTATAATATGTAAAAATATTTTAAATATTTAATTAACAATTTCCTTTCTTAGATATAAGAAACCTAGATTTTAATATTAAGACTTCATGTTTCAATTAAAATTGAATTTACTCACAAATCTTATTGAGGATTTAGCAGAGCCCATAATGCTAATTACTCTTTTTGTAAGTATTTATACTTACTATTTTTCGTGATTTAGCATTGATAAGTTTATTACCTTTATTGCTTTAATAAAAATTGAAGTGTAAATTGATTAAATTTTTGTTTTTTCTCGTATTGAGATTCTCTCTAAAATTATATTAAATTTTAATTTACTGTTGTGAAACATTAAATTAAAAATTTTATTCAACATAATTAAGTATTACCATCATTATTATATAAACAATCATTTATACGACAATTTTATACTTACATTTAAATATCTTATAATATTAAAAAAAATATAAAATTATTTAAAAATGTTTAAAAAAAAAAAAAACTAATAATTGATTAAAACAACATTAAATTAAATTGATTATTTAAAATGAAATTTATCTGATAAATAAATAAATTTTAATGTAATGCAGTAAATTTCATAAAAAATTTATAACTTAATTTAAAAGTAATTATTATTATAATTTAATTGAATTATTTAATATAAATAATTTTGAGTTATTTACTTTAAATTTTGTACAATGTTATAATCAGATTAATCAATAAATATTCTATTTATGGAACAAAGGATACCATAGTTACGTGATTAATAGAATATTAATCATAAATGGGACATTATCATAACAGTAATTCCACTTTTCACCTGGATAGCCGCTTTATTAAAGAACACTATCTGGGAAATAAAAATTCTTAACTTGGAATACTTCCGAATATGGTATAAAATAAGTTTTCTAAAAAATAATTCAACATTACATAAACCCTTTTTTCTGTAATTGAAGACCTTTTTCATATAAGTGAAAATAATTTATTTTAAATGAAGACTCGCTCCCCTATATTTCGGTTTCCTACCTTCGTTTTAGAATTCCGTTTATATGAAATGTAGCGTATTATAAATTCAGTTTGGTTTAATTAAAATTTTTAAGAACTGTAAATAAAAAAAAATTTATAGAAGTAATAATTTTTCACTTGAAGTAAAAATTACTTCACTTAAATTAAACAAAATTCACTTAAGTAAAAAATAAACATAATTAATTTAAAAAATTGTAAATTCAAGGACCTACAATATACAAATCAAACTTGTTTATTTCTTTAAGTTGGTTCAACTGCAATCACAAAATATGCTATTCCTTGAAAAGTTGAAATTGTTAGTTACACCCTTTTATTGCATTCCAGTTATATAGAATAGTAATAAAATATTTTATAATTATATTACTATTTAATACAAAATTTTAATCTATTTTTATGACAGAAACCATTTTGTTTTTTTTTGTAAATTTTGATAAAATAAACTAATTAATAATAATTTTTAATTAAATTTTTTTAGATTTTACATGATTATAAAATGATAATTTAAAATAAAAACAAAAATTCAAATCAAAATTATTTTCTAAATTAATATTGACGTTAAAAGTCAACGACTTACATATTATATTTCATTAAAATTTATATTAGTTAATAATATCATTTATCTAATTAAATTTTTGTATATTATATAAATTAAGTACATAATACATAGTATGTATATAAGTAAATTATTTAATTTTAATTAAAAAAATTATTTTAGTATTTTTTTTTTGCTTAATAATTAACTGATAATTTTGTATTAAAATATTTGTCTTTGGTATAATATAAAATATAACATAACATAACATAACATAACTTTATATACCTACATGTTATAATGTAATTTGTTTAATGTCAATGTTTTAAATTAACATTTTAGTGTTGTTGTTGTAAAATGAATGGAATTTTATAAATCAATAAAATTTAATTGAAAAATATTATTTAAAAAAAAATTTAATATAAGTTTAAATAATATTTTATACATACACATAATAAAATTATTTATTTAAAGATATAGAAAGTATATATACTAATTTAAATATAATATGTACATAATATGGTAAAGTATATCTAAAATGTCATATATAATATAAAATATTTAAATATTATTTAAATAAATTGCAACTGAAAAATATATAAAATATCGGAAATTAATAAAATATAGTGACTGATTAATTGGAAAAGATATACATATTGATTTTAAGAATTATAATATAAATTAAAATAAAAAATGGAGTTTACGCGGATAAAATTGGAATGGTTTTTTATATAAATAGAAATATAATATATTTGTTTTTTTTTTTTTTTTTGTATAATTTTTTTAATGAAATTTTAATTATGTTACTTATAGGATTTAAACAATTAACATATTTGTTTTATAATATTGTATTAACATGGACATTTTGGTTTTAATATAAATTTATATTAATAATTTGATTAATTTTTTTGTATAGATTTATTAATTGTAAATTTATTGGGTAAAATGTTGTGGTCTTTGGATATAATAATCTGATAGATTAATATTATATTATTAGTTTTGAAAAGCGATTAATAATTTTTGTCAAGGTTATGTTTTGGTATGACAAATTTTTAAATTCAATTATTGATTAGTTGGGAAAGGGTGTCTAGATATTTTAGGACGTAGCGATTAAATAAACTTTGTCATAATCTTATGTTATAGGTGAGAAAAATTTTGATATTCAACAATTCGATAATTGGTATTGGCTTCCTAGAATTTCAGAGCGCACTCATGTCAAGGATGTAAATTAAAATTAATTGAACTGTTTAATTATAAATGTGTGTTCAAGATTACTTAAAAAAAGGAATAAAAAGCTCTGAAATAAGTTTAAAAAGGTCTTATTTCCCAACTCGTCCTTGTTGTAATTTTTCCATTGTTACTTCCTTCATTTGTAGTTCACGTGGCGAAAAAGCAGAGAATAAAATAGAGGAGACAATTCGACAAAAGAATAGATTAAATATTAGACTTTGGGTAGCATGGTAAACGGTTCATTATGAAATCAAAATTTAAGTAATTTTCTTAGTCCTACTAAGGACTGAAAAGCCTCCATTTTAAAGATGTCTATATAATTTTTTAGAGAAATAAAATAGGATTTAAGTACGAATTTACGATATGAGGGTAAGTGATTTTATAAACTATTTATTCTCAACATTTACTAGACGTTAAAGTTTGGATAAGGTGTAATACAGTAAGTTTAAATTTTTAAATTATCTATTATGATTATTAGATTATTGACAATGACATTCTTCAGTTGTTTTAATCAGCAACTAAATTTAATAATGTTTGATTAGTAAATTACTTTTCAATCATTGAATGACGTAACTAATAAAAATAATTTTTTTAAGCTATATAAAATAATATAAAAAAAAATGGATTACAATTACTATAAATGTGTTATTACTTATTACTAATGACGATAAGTAATTTAATTACAATGATGAAAATACGATACACGAAAAAATACGATATACGAAACCATACGATAATAAAAATATTAAAATTTAAAAATTAAATTTAATCAAAAGTCCAATTCAAAATTTCAATAGAAAACTTTAAAAGAAAAACAGAAAAATGCAAAGGCAAGTACTGGAGAAATCATTTTCCCGTTATTATAAGAAAGAGCCAACAAAAATGCAAGTACTTTAGGAATCATTTTACCGTTATTATAAGAAAGAATCAATATGAAGACAAATACACGAGAAATAATTTTCCCGTTATTATTAGAAAGAGTCAATATGAAGACAAGTACTGGAGATATCATTTTCCCGTTATTATACGAAAGAGCCAATATGAATACAAGTACTTTAGAAATCATTTTCCCGTTATTATAAAAAAAAATCCTACACAGGAAGTAAAAACAATTACTATTTTTTTATATATATAATAATTAAGAAGTTAAGTACAATAAAGGTTTATAACAAAATGTGTCTTTTCTAAAACATCAAAAAAGAAACTTTAAAATAGATTCAAAAATTAATTAGGAAAATATTTTAAAAATAATTTAAATTAAAAAATAAATAATATATTATTATTCTTATTATAATATAATAACTATGTATACATATATCTATACATACATAATAAATTAAATATATATATGTATATATATAATCAAAAATATTTATTTCACCGGAAATTATTAAATATATTTTTTATAATAAAACTAAAAAAAACTCAAAGTATCTTAAGATACCTTTTTTTCAATAAAAAATAAACAATTCTTAGGAAGCAGATTTTGAAACGAATAATTATAGTATATTTTGTACATTAAAGATTTTATTTAAAAAATATTTGTTTGTTTTTTAATTAAAATTATTTTTATTTAGATTTTTTTAAGTATGAAATAAAATAAATATTAAATTTAAAACTTATAAAAAATATATCTTTTGAGAGAAAAAGGTTTTTCCTTAGAAAAAGTTGGAAAGTTCTAAAATTTAATCTAAATATAGAAGAATTTTATTCAAAAAATTGGAATTAAATTAAGAGATAGTTATATTATATTATATATAATATTCCAAAATTTTGTATTTTATATTATTAAATTTTAATACTAGATACGTTAAATTGTATATTCCATTGATTCGGTATGTTAATCCCAGTTAGATATGGTACGTCGATCCACATTGTGGCAACCAAAAGAAAGATATTTATACTATTATATCCTTTGAAAATATTCTTCCATATTGTGTGTTATTCTATATCAACCAACCTCTTTTCCAATGTCTGTCTGCGGATAAATGCTACCACAAAATACTGCTCCTCTATCACTTTAAGCAAGTCTTCAATTTTACTTTTTCATATCCAACTGCGAATACTCTACACTTAAAACATTTGCTTCCAGGACCTTCTGTTTTTTTTAGTACGGTCTCTTATTATTACACTGAACTTACAATGTCACATTTCAAATATATGACCCAGATAAGCAAATTGCTCTTTATTAACTTGAGTACTATTCTTAGTTTGAAACTCTTGTACTCAAGCTTATAAATAAATTTTTTTTAAATAATTCATAATTTTAATAATATGCTGCATTTAAAATTTTTATTTCGATCTAAGGTTTCTATAGCTATACTTTGGGTAATGCTTCAATTATTTTATTTTCATATGAGTCTTGAAAGGGCTCATACTTCCATACCGAACAATACAACTCAATTCATCATAATATAACTTGCGTAATTTTACTCTTTTGTTAAATCATAGGGATTTAATATCATAAGGATATACTGTATTTTTAGGGTTCGGTTGCATATTGACTAAAAAAATTGTTATTTAGTTTTCACTGGACTCAGCTACTATTTGCCATTGGGTTCAAATTAATGTAAAAAATTGATTAATACAAAAATATGAACAAAATATTTAATTTAATAATATATCTCACAGATATAGAAATTAAATTACATCTAAATAAATTGAATTATATCTATTGAAAATGTAAGAAGTTTCCTCATGTTATAAGAAATAGTACTATTTCATGTTTAAATTATATGTGGAATTCATTAAGATCAACTCTTATATTAAGAATAATAATATCTCCCCCCTGTTCCAACATGAACCCATGTGGTATAGACTAACTTATTAGCCTAGCAGTTGAACAGTTAGTTCTTCAAAAACAAATAGGAATTTGAAAAGTATTAATACCTACCTCTTTATAATTTAAAACAGTTCTACTGTTCTAGATATTAAAATCAATTACATTTGACCTTTATGCAAGTAAATTCCAAACAATATGTTATTTCCTTTCTTAATAATCCATTTTTTTTTAAATTGAACTTTAAACTTTCATATTTCCTTTTTTTTTGCTAAGACTAACAAAAAGCAAAATAAAAACTTCTAAAAATTTTTTAAAACAAGGACATACGTATGTTAACATAAGGATATCACAGAAGGAAGTTTCTGTTTTTTTTTTTTTGTATATGTGTATTAGTTATACATGGTAATCAAAAATTTAATAAAGCCTTTTGTTTTACTTTTCTTTCGGATTCAAAAATAGAAAACATGCTGTTCCACATTTAAAAAAATACAAAAAGCAAAAGTTCTGTTAAAGAATAAAAATTTCCATTTCCAATATAGGTTTCCTTTTCTATATCAACGACTTCATGAAAAAAAGTTCCTCAAAATTATTTTGTGGATTCTTGTATATATGAAATTCATCAAAATTAGTTTTCTGGGTAAAATAGCAGTTGGTCTCAGTTGGTCACTTGTAAAGTTTAAAATTTTAAATAGAAAGCTTATTTTTCGCCTTAAAGGCTTCCTCCTTACTCAGAAGCTTTACATTCACATATAAATATAAATGGACATAATATATCTTATATAAAAAATTCCATATCTTCTTCTTTCACATCTCCGTTCCTCAATCAATATGCTGTACAGGCAGTTTAGGCGGCTATTCCATTACGTTAGCTGCGGGTTTCTTTACGTGGTTTCTTCTAAGATTTCCCCATTGATATTTATGAAAAAAAGGTCAGGCTTAATTTTCTAAACCTTACCTACATAACAAGTATTAGGTATTAAGAGAAATATCTAGGCAAATACCTTAAGGGACAAACAAAAGGTTAAACTGCAATTCTAAATCGAATTCTAAAGTCCATTTATATTTAAAATCTCGCAAACAAGCCTCGTAATATTAAGACCTCTTTAAATTTGTATCTAGAACAAAAACGAGTAACATTTTAATTTTTGGGGATCTTTTTCTTAAGGACTTTTTTCATAGAACCGCACATGTACAGGTACAAATCATAAAAAAAAGTACGATGGTATTTGTTTCCTTATGCTGATTGGAATGAAAAATAAATACAATAAAAAATAACAAGAAAATTATGCTAGGGTCTTAAAAATAGAAAAAAAAATTCTAAACCTAAGGTATAAGTTTTTTTCTACCCTGTTTAAAATTTTTCAATTTTTATTTCATGCTTTGTTTGAGACAAATAAAACTTGATAATGAAAAAAAAACTCAAACCTTAAGTAAAAATCATTATAACACTTGTATTAAACAACATTTCATTCAAAGTAAATACGGCGAATTCTCTCACAGAAGTTTCAAGTTCAAGCCCCCACTAATTGCATAATCAAAAAGTATAAAAAACCACTAATAAAAAAAAATCAAAGACTTGTAAAAAAGCACATTTTCAAAATTGAAAAATTGTTCCATAAAAATTTTTGAGAAAATTCAGAATAATTTTTTCGAACTTTTGTTCGAAAAATTGTAAAAATTGGTGAGAGGCTTCCTTTTATTTTAAAACTGCTTAAACATGTTAAAATATAATCTTAGACCTTAATTTTTGATATTGCCAAGGTTGTAAAAGACCGAATTCAAATGAAAGCTCAACTCAATATTTGAGCATATATTTATAGCTCAAACTATGAGTTAGCTCAGTTGAGCGATGAGTTGAGTTGAAATTTGAGCTTTTACAGCCCCGCATATTACTTAAAAAATTTTTGGGCACTTTTCTTGATACACGTGCTTAAATTTGGAAATTTTGAGTTTTTGAAATGTTTCAGCTTCGAAACGGAGGGTCGGATTAGAAGGTTTTCTTACGATACTCACTCTTATTTTTTAATATTTAATTTCACTCAAAATTTCTTAACTCAAACCGTTTGGAAGAATTTGCTTAATATTGAGCTTTATATAAGGTAAATTAAGGTAACCCTCGAATGAAAATAAAGCTCTTAACACTAGGTATCGCTTATCTTTTTTTTATTGAAATTTTTCCTTACTTTTTACTTTAAATATAGGGCCCTTTCGGACTTCGTAACCTGTACGACTGTGAAAAAAATTTCTTCCATAAAAATATTTTCTTAGAAATATCTTCTGGTCCTTAAATTTTATTTAGGTCAAAATGTTTAAAACTGTTTTCAGTATACGGCTGGGCGGGCGGACAAATGAATGGACGGTAAGAGTGAAACCAAAGTGGCACAGGTTTGCCGTATTTTTTTGAGAATGTGCTCAAACTCAATTCGAACTTTTAAAATTGCCAATGTATTGAACATTATTTAAAAAAAAAAAAAAAAATTTTCAATTGAAATTTAAAACGATTTTCCTGTGAAGGTAGTAAATTTCCCGAACCTTTTTTCTGCTTTTATTATTGTTTTTTTGTTTTTTGTTTGGGTTTTTTTATAATTTTCTGTTTTTTTGTAAGTTATTTGTTTATTCGAAATTTTAAAATTAACTTTAAGAGAAAAAAAGGAAAGTTAATTAATTTTTCAATTTGCAAAAAAAAAAAAATTTTTTTTCGAATTTCAAATTGAGTTTTTCCGATAAAAATAGGAAAATTTTTTGAGGTCATATGGTAATTTTTAAATTATTATTTTTGTCTTTGAGTAAGGAAATGTTTTTACTTCTATGACTTTTAAAGTACTTCGGAAAATTTGTTTGGTATTTCAAGTGAATTTTTCAGTTCCTTTTGTAAAATTCAGTTTTTCTAGAAATTTGTTACAAATTTTTTCAGAATTAAAGACTCAAACAAAATATACTAATTGGAAGCTTAAGTGAATTATCAAGAATTTTGAGGAATTTTGTCAAAAAAACAAAAAAAAACAAATATTTTTGATAAGTAATTGAGTTGACATAAAAGTATTAAAGACTTTTATTTGCATTTTTACAATTTGAAATTGAAATATGAAATTTTTACAAATTGATTGAAATTTTTCAAAATTTAAATATGAGTTCGGAATATCGGATAATAAAATGTGATATTGAAATTACATTTGTAGTAAGAAAGTTTTCAAGAATTATTTTAAATTGGGATCGATAAATGTATGGAAATTTGTAATTCTAATAAATTAAGGGGATTCCAAAACGTTGTTGTACCTGTATAGGTCCGACTCAATAAATACTCAATAAATACATATATCTTCAAAACTTTACGATATAGACTTTAAATTTGCTTGTACGAATTATAGAACAGAACAATAGCTTTCTAACAAAAGTCAAATTTATGGAAGCGCTGGAGGCCAAGTTTCTAGACATTTGATTTTCAGATGACAGAGATAAATGTTAAACTTTATACTACAATATAATCAAAATGGCAGCAGGGAAGACCTACTGTCATCAACAAATCTATCTTTCTATCTTTCTAATCTATCTTTGAGATATGGTGGTTTTATTCGGATAAAACTACCGTTTCAGAAGAGACTAAATTAAAAGAGGATTGCTTATTTACAATAATTGAGAGCAAGGGGTTCCCGATTTTAAAAAACATCAGCTCTGGAACATATTTTTAATCTAAGTTTGTTCTTTTCATAATAGTATTTGAAAATTAAAATTTATTTTAGAGTTTCCGTTTAAGGGAACAACCCCTACATAAATGCTACGAAATCTACAATGTTGAATCATATCGACTTTTTATTTTGGATTTTTCAAAAATGTTTTCAAAATAATAATATTAACTCAAGTTCATAAATCTTTTTTTTGAAATCCTATTTTTAGAAAATTTCGTTTTTTATTAGAAATCAGAATTCTAAACTTTTTCCAGAATAAAAAAAAATTTTTCAAAAACATGATTTTCTAAAAACAAGATTTCTCTACAAACAAGATTTCTAAAAACGAGATTTTTTGAACTAGAGATTTGCTAAAGCAAGATTTCACACCCAACCCTATTATTTAATTATATTAATACCATTTATTATACTAGTATTTATTTAATTATAATATACCATTATTATATAAAATTTTTTCTTGGAATCGAATTCGCAATCCTTCTGTCAATAAGCCATGTGCTTAACCAAAGTTTGTTTCCTTGACTTGAATTAATTCAAAAAATTCCAACTAACCTTAATAAAATTCTGAACACCAAAAAAAAAAAACCGTAAACTAGATAATATTTAAAAAGCCACAATAAACTATTCAAAGTAAAACCTAAAAATTATTGCGTAATTCATTTTAAAAAAAATAAAAATTTAAATTATTTAAATTTCATTATGCGGTTTTTAATCCCAAAAATAAAAAATTTTTAAAATAAAAAAAAAAAGAATAATAATAATAATATATGATAAAACAAACTAAAATAAAACTATTTATTTTAAATTTTAATTAACATTTTTAATATAAACTATATATAATATCCATTTAGATTTTTAAACTTGAATTTAATTATTGATGGAAATTTAAAATTTTTTTGCAACTTATCAAGTAACTGTTTTGTTTTCATGCTATCTGGCAATGCTGCTAAAATTTAGATGTGCAGAATTCTGCACGCGTCGCAGCAAATATTATTTACAAAATACATGGAATATTCTGCATTAAGCGCAGAGTGTGCAAATCAATGACAGAGCGACAAAACGCCACAACATAAATAATAAACTGCTCAGAACTACAATTTAAAAAAAAAATTTTATTTGAATTAATTGATTTTCTTCATTTGCGAACATGCTGTCAAACAGAGAAGAACTTCGAATTGTTTATATTAAAAATTTTTGACAAAAATGCTACACATGTATTTCATATGCAGAGCTCCGCAGAACTCTGTAAATCACTGCGTTAATTTAATGCGTTTAAAAGCAGCATTTGACAGTTTTCTTTTATTAAATCCACATTGTCACAGTAGCATTGGATCATCATCTTAAGACTTTAAAGTCAAAATTTAAAAGAATTATTAATAAAATCGTTTTATAATTTTAAAACTTTCAAATTCTATTCCAAATTTCAAATTAAAGGCGATGACCTAATGTCGGCTTTGCTTCGTTCAATCTCTTAATTCGAACATAGAAAAGACTAAAGGAAAATGCATGAAGTTGCTTGGGAATTTGTTAAAGTACAATTTTTGAATTTAAAAGTTTGTGAACAAAAGTATAAATGTATATTTTGAATGTAGTGGACTTTTTGAATGAAATTAAATGTCAGGACTGCCAAAATCAACACAGCACAGTATTGAAATGAGAGTTTTTCGTCAATTCGTTACTTCGATAATTTTGAATACTTTGAATACTTTGTGCATTTAATCAAATTACATAAGACATAATGTACTTCAATTCAGACGTCAAGATTTTCGACGGAGGTGAAGGAAGCAAAGTTTATATTCTAATTATTCTAAAAATTCTAGTCTATTAATAATTTAAGACTTTTTCCAACTATGGAAGCCTGCTATTTTAATAGTGACCGACAATTAAAATCGTTTTAAAAAAGTAACATTATATTATCCGGGCTTTGGGGTAACTTTATATTTTCCAGAATTTAAATTTATTTATTTATTTATGTACAGTCGCCTTCCACATACAATGTGATAAGTTATTGAATCTGGCTTTCCTTTTCAACTGTGGCGGTTAAATTTATTTTATATTATGGTATAAACTATTACGATATCAATTATAAATTATATTTATTTTTTATTAGATATGATCTGACCAGGGTTTGAACCCAAGCCTTTCAATTGAAAAACCACCACACTAACAACTCAGCTATCAGATTCCAGAACCTTAAAATACTGTTTCTGGAGCAACATTTTTGGAAAATTTTTCTTTTTTTGAAATTACTAGACTCTGTACCTATTGACTATAGAGTAACAACAATAGTCATACTAAAACCTACAAATCTAAAACTTTTGACAATTTTAAAATATAATAAAATCCAAATTTTAGTTCGACTACTGATCTAAATTTTACTGCCATTATTTTTATTTTTTCAAATTGCAAAATAAAATCAATTTTATGTTCAAATATTAAGTAGGTATAGAAATAGTAATTTTAGTAGCAGATTCTGTTCTTGAATTTGATTTCAAAAAATTTTATTATCTAAAAAAAAACATATTTTAAAATGCATTTTTATTTTCTTTTGTTGATTTATTTTTGTCAAAATAAAAAACATAACGGGAAAATCGAATGTAATCTTAAAATCGAAAATAGAAAAAAAATCAAAAATAAAAATCGAAATCTTTTAAATAAATAAAAATCCATTTAGCTTGAGTTTTTCTTCTCTTGAATCAACTTCAGATTTAACTTTTACTTACTCTATTGAAAAATTCTTATTATTATTATTGTATAGATTTAGTTTTAAGTTTTTATCCTTTCAATAAATTATTTCACCAAATTGTAGGAAGGGGATTTAAAAAAAAGTTTCTAGGATTGGGGGGGAATTGAAAAAAGATAACTGAATTGAATTTCAGAGAATATATGTAGAGATCAAAAGTTTTCATCAAAAAATTTAAGGAGGAAGACATAAATAATAATAACATAGGATAAAGATGTTAGTACTTTGGTTGCTTGATTTGATTTGGTTTTGTGTTCAAAATGGTTTTTAGTGGGTTCCAATGGTTTTGATATGAAATATAAAACGATTATTTTTTTTTTTGGTCCTGTGTTTATTATTAAGTTAAAGATAGAATTTCTGTCAATTTAAGATGGAACTATTTGATTTTTAAAACTTAGTGGGTTTCTACAATACTTTTTAAACAATTTTTAGTTTTGTTGTTTCTTGTCAATAATGTGACATAATTATGAGATTTGCCATTTCTGCTATAGTAGTAAGTGTACAGGGGTGAACTTTGATTAATATAAAGTGTACCAATATTCTAGGATGCAAGAACCTTAAAAGTTATTTACGTACAATAATTGCAAAAAACCGTAAGATTAATAAAAAATTACGGAGTTTAAAATAGGTTTTAAATTTAAAATTAATTCTTGATTTCAGCATTTTAGAACTTTTATTTGAGGAAGTCATTTTAACAAGCTACAAGCTATAATTTACATTTTGACAATTTTAATATCATAATATCCTCAAATCTTTTCATAATCTTTTTTTTCGAAATAAAACTGTACAATTGTATCATCAGGATATGCCTAATGTTTTGTTCAAAAACGGAATAGTTTTGATGGGTTGGGTTTAAAATTTAAAATTAGTTAATCCCGTTTATGAATGTCCCATTTAGAAAACCTCGTTTTAAGAAGATCTAATTCAGAAAATCTTGTTTTTAGAAAATCTCTTTTTTGAAAATCTTGTTTTAGGAAATCTTTTTTTTTTTAATATTTTACAAAAGGCTGAAAATTCAAATTTTTTAACCAAATTTAAGAACTTTAAAAACAGGATTTTTAAATCAAAAACCTGATTTTCTAAAAACGAGATTTTTAAAAAAAGCGTGATTACAGAGATTATGGAATGATCCATGTGTTAGTGTGTTAAAGTAACCAAAAGTGAGTTTGAAGCTGTAACTTACTTCAAGGAGACCTGAAAAAGCCTTTTATAACATGTCATTTATTAATTTTGACATTATTTCATTTTGTTTTCAATGTCAAAAAAAGCTTTAAAACAAAAGTTGGTTCTTTAAATTACAAAAACGGACGTTTCAACTTATAATGTTATTTTAAAATAAAACCATTTTAATTGATTTTAATAAATAGGTTATTTTATGTGTTACAAGTATACTTCTTGTATAGTACAACTGTATACCTAAAGTACGTCCCTGTCAGTGTGAATGAAGGTTTTTATTTTCTCTGTATAATGAAAAGATTCGTCTTCAGTTATTTTAAAATTTCATTTTCAAAATCAATATTGCAATTTGACTTTGAATAGATTTGGAATATCGATTAAATTTTTATACTTAAAAACGCAAAGTTAAATATTTATAAAAATTATGTAAAACTCGATTGAATTTTAATAAAGGGTTAACTTTTGAAAACATCTGCAAATAAAACTTAAAACAATGTTTTAATGAATAAATAACTGATTAAAACAGTGTGTTTAGTATATTTCTTATATTACATTTCTTTAAATTTCTAAATTACTATGACATGTAATATGATAAGTGTTAAAACTGTAAAAATCCTAAAAGACAGCGAAAGTTATTTTTTCGAAAAAATTAGAATAGAGTCAGTTTTTTAACATCCAATCGATTTTATAAAATATATTTAAAAGTTTTTGAAATATATATTTTTAGTTTCAATTAAAAATGTTTTGATTAAATAATTTAAAAAATATGAGGTAAGGTAATTTAAGATACAAGACTTTTACATGAAACCATATTTTAAATATATATTTGCATAGCCTATATTTATGTAGGTGGAGATACGTCGCATATAAGTAGCTTTAATTTCACATTTTTCTAAAAATTTTTATATTTAACTTATAAATAGGATAGATCGAATACGCCTTATTTTATATAAAACCTAAAATTAAATTAAATTTCATTAAATTTATGTAATATAATGATTATTTTTTTCCTTAATATTGGGTTTTTCCCCGATTTTGTGGGTTTTATCACTCCTAAAAATAATTTTAGGCCTATAAATAAAAGCGATAATACTTTAATACAAAAAAACAAAATATAAATTTAATATTAAAATTGAATAAAACTTATTATAACGCTAGTATTATTTTCACATTATTTTATGGGTCCTTAGAATTGGTGTAGGTATACGTATATATAAAAATACACATATTTAGGATGAAATATATTTTAGAAAAAGTAAAAAAGAAGGTAAACCAGAAATATTTCACATTTTATATAAAATATAAATTTTACCTTTTTTTTTATAACACTTTGTAAGTTTATTGTATAACAATGAAATCATGAAGTTAGCAGGTTTATATTGCACAACAATACAAAATACAATACAATTTGTCCTTCTAGTATTTTTGTAATATTTGAATTGGCGAAATATTAGTCTTAAAATGATTAGAAGTTATATACCCTGACTTTAAAACTTAAAGATATTAATCAGTGAAACATGGGGTCTACTCAGTTTTATATAATATAGATGCATCTAGAATTTATTATAGAAATTGTTACCTTGTCAATAGACCGTTAAATAAAATTGTAATTTCTAAACTGTAAATGTCGAAATATAACCGAAGTAGCAAATTTATGGAAATTAACCAAAAAAGATATCACAAAAAATAAGATTTCCTCTGTATAAATTTTAAAAGAAATTTATTGCATATTTTTAGGCCAATGAATTAATTTTTAATATAATATTTAATTAACCTAAACTAATAAACCAACGTAGAGACAAAGAGATTTAATATCTAATATAGAGATGACTACAGATGCAGTTTTAAATATGTACTACAAAATGCTAGCCAATTTTTATATCGAGCTAAGACTTTGAGATGTCATGTACTCTGGAGCCTAAGTTTGATGAAGCGGAATGAGAAACCGGTGGTTTGTGAGTATCGTAAATAATATATGGACATATTGATAGGTATATTTAAATATACATTAAACTAAACAAATTATTTAACTTTAAACTATTAGATAACATTTAAACACTTAGAATTAAAAAGAAAATTTATATAAAAAGTACACGAACATTCACTTAAGATAAATTTTTAGAATATAAGAACTGATTTTCTGTTTGTAAGTTCTAAAAAAAAAATATAAGCATAATTTCTAATTTAAAAACTATTTCTATCAATCCCAGAACTGCAGCTTATTTGATCATGTTATTTGGGAACCAGAAAACCTTCAGTAAGAAAAAACTAATTATCTTAGTTTCCAAATATAACAAAATGGAAATTTACGAAATTTTAGTCTGTTGATAAGAAACCTAGTCCATACAGCATCGAAAAGCTAAAAGTGTACTTGTGTCGTTCCCAATATTCGTTAAATAAATAACATTCAAAGGCACAAGCTTACATCAAGTACAAGCAAAAATAGGGTAGAAGAAAATGCAACCGAAAATAACCTAAAAACACCATTTACGCGAATTCGAAAGCACACGATTTGGAAAAATGATTCAATTCACTTTTTAAGCGATCGAATTTGAAATAACGCGATTAAAAAAATATGAATGAATGCGAATTAAAACGATTTGATTAAAACCAAAATATTATTAAGAAAACAAAAGATTTTGTTTTACACGATTTTTTTTTCGCGGATTTTTGCGGAGCATATCTATCGCGTAAAAAGAGAATGTTTGTAATAAACTTTCATCCTCCAGGATATTTATGAACAAAATAAAATTTACTTTTCTCAATAAATTTTAAAAACTTCTTAATTTTTACTTAAAATGTGAATGAATCAAGGTGTAAATGAATGGTATTAGAACTGGTATAAATTTGTACCGAAAAATATTTTAAATTCTTTACCTTTAAAATCATAAGTATCACATTTTTTCGAAATTTTGAAGAAATTTTTTAGAGAACTAAGAACGACACTTTTAAATTACAAAAACAAAATATTTTCTTTTAGCGATTTTGTTTGTTTAGTCAAACCATTGTTTTTTTTTCTCAATTTAGCTATAGATACCTAATATAATATCTTTTATACACCTAAGGTATCCAAGGTAATTCCCCAATATATATGTGTACATAAAAAAAATAAACCGTGTTTTTAGTGTGAATCAACGATGTGAAAATTTCATAGAAAATTTAATGTTTATTTTTGGGTTAGTGTAAACTTAAAGTTTTTTTTTTTTATTATTTTGCCTAACACTATTATTACCTCAAGAAAAACTGAGGAAGAGTGTAGTAGAGTGTGTCAACTCTAGGATACCCGTATGAATGTAATATAGACATTATATCATCCAGTTAATTACTTAGAAAATATAAGTTGTATAGCAGCTATTCGAACCCACTGCACTAGACATACCAAAGTTTTCAAAAAACTAAACTACTTCTGGAAAAATTTGGGACCCCAAGATTTATTATCTATTGAGAAATGCTAATAAAACGGAAGTTAAATAGGAATTACCCGAACCCACTACACTAGACCAAATCAATTTTGTACAAACCTTATCCATAAATCTAAACTTCTTTTGGCAAAATTTCAGACATCCAGACACTATTATGTCTAGAGTAGTACTTATATAAAAAAAGAAGTTGTATGGAAGCTACTCGATAACCCGTTGAGCAATTCAACTTGCTAAATTTCAATAGCAATGGCGGCTATTGCATAAAAACCAGTTCCTTTAGTTTTTGGGTTATCGTACGACCGGAAAGACGGGCGTGTAGACGGGTGAACAGACAGCCGGCAGGTAGGAAGGACGGACACACATAGCTAGATCGATTTACTTTTTGATTCTGATCCGTTCCATGTTTTCGAGTCCATATCTACTCCCTCTCTATATCTGCGTCACAAACGTAATATCAAATTTATTATACCCTTTAACCTATAGTCACACGGGTATAAAAAAGGTACATATATGGTAAAATAATTAAATAATTATAATGAATATTTAATGCTATAGTTACTATGTATAATATGTACATAAAATGTATTCACATAATTATGTAAATATTTAAAATAAACGATAAATTTGCCTACACAAATATATACATACTTATATTTTAAGATATTCTAGAACAGTTTTTTTTTAAATATTACGTAAATTTAATACCTCTAAATTTGTTCTAACAAATTGATCCCATTTTTTGCCTTTTTAGTGTAGAAATTAAATTTTTAAATCCTGGGATCAGAATCTTATAAAATAATGTCATGAGATATTTTATATATCGTGAAATATTTGTTTTTAAAGGTGGAAAAATATAAGTAAATTTATTATTAAAAAGTTGGATCATATAATTTATGGAAATCAAGGTCATGATTTGTGAAAATTATCACGTCTTTTAATTTATGATTTATTATCTTTATCTGAAGATACTTATTATTTTTTTTTAAATTAAAAGATACAAGTTAAGGTTGAGACTGTGTTTCTTATGAGATTTTTAAATAATTTTAAAATTAATAACATGGATGCGAATATTTGTGTTAGTGCAAATCTTATAAGTGAAGTAGTTTGTATTTATTTTCAATATTAAAGGATGCAGCTTCTGTAAAATGTAAATAGATAAGGTTTAACTTTTGAGGTTTAAATTTTCCTGAAAGAGCTATTCAGGTGATTAGGAACTCAAAGGAGATATCATTGTATCACGAAATATTCAAATTCTCACAATTTTTAACATATTTTATTTATAAATATATTTCATAAAACTTATTAAACGCAGCTTAATCTTATTTAGATTCTTAATATTACAAATATATCTTTATTAAAATTAGATTTAATCCAGCTTTTCAAGTACTTCTACGAGTAAATTACCAATACAGATACTAGAAAAAATATTCAATATAATTCAAATACTTAGTACTGTTACTGAAATAAGTTCTTGAAACAAGAACCAGTTAAAATACTGATACTGATACCTAATATTATTTGTCCAGTATCTTATTACTCATAATATAATATAAAAAATGTCCAAAAAGTAATTCAAAGTGTAAATATCAGAGCTAGTACCAGTACCCCTTTTTGAATTTTACTGAGTATTTACTCTAGTATCAGTATTGAAATTGACAGGTACTGGTAGTTGAAAATCGCTAGCTTTGGTAATTACTTAATAAATTCATTCAATTACTAGATTTTCTTATGCAATACTAGTAAATATTGATGAGTACTGGTAGATACTGGAAAGATAGTATTGGTTAATAATGCTAAGTACTGGTTGATACTTATAGGTACTGGTTAATACTGGAAAAATACTGCTGAATATCAGTACATTATATTTTATTTATATTTTGTCGTAGTACGATACTAGTACAAGTATTTGAATCTTATTGAGTATTCATTATTTTGATTCTTTATGAAATAGAATGAGTATTTTTAAGATAGAGTTGGTAATATAAAATCGGTGAGTACTTTCTTCAAATATATTGCCTCACAATTGAGTCCCAAGAAACGGAGCTATTCTTATTTGAGCAAATTTCAAATTTAAATTTAAAGTAGACAAATGTCATGTGAAAAACGAGGAAGAGTGTAGTAGAGTAGACTGTGTCAACTCTGAGATATCCGCATGACCGTAACATACACATTATATCATCCGGTTAATTGTAGTGTAATTCTCATATAAAAGAAGAAGTTGTATGGCAGCTACTCGAACCCTCTACAGTAGACCAACCAAATTTTGCAGAACCTTTGTCCATTACACTAAAATTAACAAAATTTCAGACACGTATCTGTAATAGGTACAGAGTAATATATAAAACTCATATAAAAAAAGAAGTTGTATGGCAGCTACCCGAACCCATGGACCAAAATTGCTGGATTTAAATAGCAATGACGGCTATTGCAAAAAAAAAACGAAAATTTCAAGATCCTAGCTACTTTAGTTTTTGAGTTATCGTGCGGACGGACGGACGGACATACATAGCTAAATCGATTTATTTTTCGATTCTGATCCGATCCATACACTTGAGTCTATATCTGCCCCCCCCTTATTCTCTGCGTCACAAACGTAATGGCAAATTTATTATACACTTTGACTATATAGTACGGGTAAAATGACTATATAGTCATACGAATATAAAAAGAAGGGAGTATAAATCGAACTTTATTAAATTTTTCTAGCTATATTTTAAGTAGAATTATAAAACAGAGTGAGTACGTACTTTTAAGATAGAGTGAGTAAAATAAAATTGGTGAGTATTTTTTACAAATATCTTGTCCGACTATTAGATCTCAAGAATCGGAGCTATTTATATTTGAAAAGAGATCAAATTCTATTTAAAATAGACAAATGTCATATTAAAAAAGACCAATTTCATGTGCAAAGAGTATATTATATAGGTTGTTAATTTTTAATATTTTAAGAATTAGAAATTTTTTAATGAGAATTTAGCTAGGGAATCGCAAAATATAATCAGTGATTCTACCAATATTAGCAACGAGAATAGAGTTCGAAAACCCTTTTGTGTTAATTAACTTTAGCCATAGCTGCAAAGGTTTCTCTATGAGTTAATTTCTTTTTAAATTTTACTAAAAGTAATGTACCTATTACTCGTTATTCTTAAGTAATTCATCATCATCATCATCATCAAATGGCGTCACAACTCGGGGTGAGTTTTAGCCTGATTTACTGCTGCCCGCCATTATTCTTAAGTAATTAACCTTATAAACTTTTGTTCAATAAAATCACTAAATTTAATAGTGAGAGAATGATTCGCCACATGCGTATCATATGCTCTCAGAAATTAGAGTATCATATGCCTGCATTTTATTTGCCTATAGTGCCATTTGCCTTTCCTAAAACTTGGTTGCATCTAATATAAAAAGTATATTAGTAAGTCAAATTAGATATAATTTTGTAACATTAAACCTTTTTAATACCTCCATGCTATGATTTGAAATTATTATTAATACATTAAATTTATAACATCTACTATCCGACACAACAACTTATTAGTAGGTACTTTCTAGTTAAATTTCTATTTAAATTTAAATTTAAACTAATATTAAATTTTTTCAATTTAAATCTTTTTATATTATAAGAGTGTTGAGAACACATTAAACTTTTATTTAAAATAATTAAAAACAAATAGAATTAACAATTTGTCCATATCGTGGTTCAAAACACTTGAAATATTTTTTTTTATTTCACACGCTAGGATCAGTTTCTATTTTTTTAAAATAAATTTTTTTTTTTTATATTAATAATAAAAAATAAAACTGATATTAATTATATTTAAACTTTACCCTTAGTGAAAGTTATTTTTCTAACTTATAATTATATTTAAATTTAATGTATGGTAATAAACAATAAACCCCTTAATTATTGCTATGATTGGTGTAATAAATATTTAATTAAAAATGGAAAGTGTGTATAAAAAAAAAATTTAAAAATAACATTTTTTTTTTATAGCAAATTATTATTAGGTTATAGTTAAACTTTGTGGTCTAGTTTGAAGCTAGTGAGTTTTAATTATACAATATTCGAAATTATTATTTAAGATTAAGATGGAATTGTGTTACAAATTAGTAAAAAGAAAATTGAAGACTAAAATTGGAAAATATGGAAAAATTAAGTTTTTAGAATACAAGAGAAGATTAGTAATCAAAAAAGGGTTCGTATCACAAAACGAAGTAGTATAAAATATTATTACGTTCTTAATAATAATATAATACCATTTATTTGTTGAAATTTGTTTTTGATAAGACAGCTATCCAACTTTCTTAAAAAATCCTTCAACCAAGGCCTTAAAACATCTTGGACAATGCACTGTAATATGTTAGAGATTCGAACACATATCTATTCCCTCAGTTAAAAAGTCGAACGTTTTTTCGATCCCTCTATATGATAGAGTTAATAGTATTTTTAAAGTACATTAGGATTAAGACAACTTTGAGCTTTAAATAATATAACAGAATAATATGTGGCATACGTCATTTATCATTTGCCAACCGTGATTGTAATCAAACATGTTTTATATAAACAATAGAGAGCGTCTTATGTGCCGGAATTCTTCTGCCAGTTTTATTACTTCCCCGTATTTCTTGATCATTTGATTAAATTTTCCTTGCCGGTATTTTAATTTCCTGTATTTTCATTTGCCTTTGTTTTGCAAAAGTAGGGTTATACGACTTTTAAAGAATATTTTTATATATATTTATTTATATGAAATACAAGCAAGTAAAAGTACAGGCTTTTGATAGTAAGCCAAGATTGTATATTCTGTAAGTTATAACTGTACATCCTTATGTCTAAATCATTATTGGGCAATGCAATGTAATCGTTATGGGATTCGACTACACACTTAACCCCTCAGTTTAAAAGCCGAATCCACCCTTTATGACGCAGCTAATAGTCGCTTTGAAGTACATTTTACATTAGGTTAACTTTGACCTTTAAATAATATATGGCATATATCATTTGTGATTAAACAACAGTGGTTGTTGTCAGATATGTTTTATATAAACAATTGTAAGGAGCGTAGTCTGTAGTATCATTTCCCAGTTTTTCTTGATCATTTGATTCAATTTCACTTTCCTGTATTTTTCAAGAGCAGGGTTATAAACCTTTTAAAGAATATTTGTATATATATGTATATATTGCATACAGACAAATGAAATATAAGTAAATGAAAACACAGGCAAAAGAAAATGCAGGCTATTGATATTAAGCCAAGATTGTATATTCTATAACTTACGATTGTACATCCTTATGTCAATATCATTAAAAAATAATAAAAACTGACATTCCAAGGAACTTTTGTATACTTTTTTAAAAACAATTTAAATTTTTTAAATAAACATTAATATGTAAATAAAATACCACACGTTTTGCATTTAAAATTCTTTGTAAATATTCATTTTGAATTAATATCTCTGCAATTATTTTAATATGGCAGCTATAAACGGGCTGGAATATTAAATATCTCTTTTGTGTAGACTTGATAATTTATAATGTTTGAGTGTTAGGTAAAGAAAAACATATATATATATATATATATATATATTTACTTTATATACTAGACTATATAGAATATCAAAATTCGCTAGACATAATAAATTTAAATAATTTCTTTTTGTTGATTTTTTTCTATTACTTTGTTTTATTTATTTTTTATAAATTTTATAACACTTTTTTTTTAACGCCATTTTAAAAAAGGTTAAAATTTATGATTGTAGCATGTTTAGTAACATTAGAAATATACTTATATAGGTAATAAGAAATAGAATTTAACCTCTCAAGTCATACATAAATCATTTTATTCTAGTTTTAAGACAACCTAACATTTTCTATAGTATACACCCCATACTGTATAACCTCCATGTAAATAATAGATATTTTATATTCTTATATGTGAGTATATTAATTATAAATATAATAGGTGTTTAAATTTTAAAATAAAGTATTTAAAAATGTTTAACTCCTTCTGAGAAAATAAGTAAGTGAGATATTAATATATAATATGTACTAATATTTAAAAAAAATTAAATTGTAGAGGGTGTTATACCTATTGGAACTTTTTTTACATATTGAAATATAAGTATAACAGCTGTAATTTTACATAATATAATATTATTAATAGTAAATATAAATTAATAATGTTTTAAGCAGTGTGTATATAAAATTATTTCATAAATATTATGAAAATTGAAATAATTTTAATGTCAATAGCTTGTCCATTTATTATTGATGCATTTAGAGACTACAATACTATTCATAAGTATTAAAAAAAAATTTCGACCGCCTAAAGTTATGCAATCACAATAATCATATTTATCTTTGATGTGAATAGGTTTTCCTTAAATGTTTTAACTGCTATTTTATTAGTTTTGTAACTAAAGAAGCTTAGAGTACCTCATATTAGATACCACAATTTCAGTATTGAAAAACATTTAAACGCCTGTAGTTATGCAACGGCCGTTAATTTTTTCCTGAATTTAAAGTTTCATTTTTACAAGGTTTGTTTCCTAAAAATCTTTAAACTATTATTGTAGTTAAAAAAGGATTCTTATTTTTATATATTATTACCTATAAAAGGTTGCAGCACCAAATAACCGTAAAATAAAAATTGCGTAACATTGCTTAAAAGTCAAGATAGTAGACTATTAAAGTTAATACATTTCAATAAGTACCTTTTAATTTAAATACCGGTTCATTGAAAAGATGTAAAAATTGTAAGAAAACTAGAATAAGCCCAAAATTACCCTGGCAGCCAAGGGCTTTACCAATATTGCGTAATTCAGTGTAGTACTCAATATTTTAATAAATAAATAAATAAACTAATAAACTTATTTACATCAAAAGAAATTGCTGCAAAATAAAAACCGAACCCTCAATATCAAAACTAATTAGTAACTGCAATCACCATAACGGTAAAAATTCGTAATTTAATAATTTTTTTCTTGTTTTATTTATAAAAAAAAAAACTTTACGTACTTTACCAAAAGGTTTACATTTAAAACTGTCATAATATGGTAATTATAACAATTTATTATGAAATATATTAGTTTTAAAAAAAAAAAAACACGATAGCTATTATTATATTAAAAATAAATTTTAAAAACAAACACTACATAATAATAATATGATATATATGTATACCAAAATAAACTTATACGTTTATAAATAATATTCATACTGTTTTAATAATTCTTTTCATATAGAAATTCATTCTTAAAAAGAAAACCCCAACCCCATATACAAAGTAAAAGTTTTTTAAGGATTATTTTTAGAATTATAATATATATACACTAATATCAAACTGTTTTTTGTTTTCTTTCTAATATAACAGTAAAATAAAAAAAGAACAAGAAAAACACAATATTAGTAAAGCAAAAAAAAAGGACTATTAGGTTATCCGCAATATCCTTAAAATACATTTGAATAATGTGCATAATATAAAATTATGGTTTTGATTTTTTATTTGTTTTTTTGTTTGTTGTTTTTTTTTTTTTGTTTTCCTATTTTTATTAAGAACAGAGTGTTTCAAAAATAGATTATAATAAGTAAATAGTATTGATTTTAATATAATTTAAACTTTAAAGGATTAAAAAACAATTTGCATATTTTTAGGAGATACAGTATCTTTGGTTTGCAAAACTTAATTTATTTATTTATTTATTTGAATATTATACGTATTACACTGAATTATGCAATACTGGTAAAGCCCTCAACAGCCAGGGCCATTGTGTGCTGACCAAAATTTTATTTATAACACTCAAAATTTCTTAAGTTAATTTAGGCATAAGTCTCTAATTTTAATAACTACATACGGTAATTGATTATTTTTAGTTATTTTATTAATTGAAATAAATAAATGTTTCGGGAATTGCCAAAGGTGTATGATAAGTAAGAAGAAGAAGAAATGATGAAAAACCCCTAGTACCTTAACTACAATGGATCAAATTCCAAGTTTATGAAATAAAAATTAAATAAAAATAATATTTGCATATTTTTAGGATGAGAATTTTCATTACATAAATATGAATATAAGTTTTTGATGCTGCTATAGAGCAGAGTGCACAGTTAAGACGCCTGTCTTTTGATTTAATAAATGTTAAGATTATGCTTACCCTAAGAAAGGTTAACTTTTTAATTAATAATTATTTATAATTACATTATTATATTATTAATTATTTTCATTAGTTATTATAAAATAAAACCAACGTTTATGCAAATATTCTCTAAAATATACTTATATATGACTCATGTTTAATTCACATTTAAAATATTAAAATACAAATACAAATGCAAATCAAAATTCCCATATTGAAATTCAATTTTCCTATTCGTCTTGCCAATTTTAAAGTTTTAATACATTTTCACAAAAAAAAGCTCCCCTCTATTAACACTTTATTTTTACATTGGCTGTATAGTTTTTTCTCTCAGATTTTCCAATTTTTTGACATCAAATTGTCATAAAAAGTGTTAAAGTGTCGCCATCTTTCTGCAAAAACTACAAAAAAAAATTTATTTGTATTTTAAATACACAATTTTCCATTTACAGTTATTCCAAGCATAAAAACAAAAATTTGTAATTTGCAACATTCAACTGCATTTCGTTTAAAATTGTTAAAAATTTTATGGTTGGTTTTTCCTCCAATTGAAGTCTTAAATGAAGCGAACGAAGAAAAAACAGTTAAGGAAATTCCTTAATATTTATAATTCCTTAATAAAAAAAAATCAGCAAGAAGTTATTTATTAATTCCTTAAATTTGATATTAGATTAGTGCAGCCATATTATAAAATAAAATAACAAACCTCTAGAATTTCTTAAATCACATCAGAAATCTGATGAAAATTTTTTCACGATTTTGTAAGACGTTTCCATCGAATAAAAACCAAAAACATGGGGTTGTAATCATAAATTTTCTATCTGGAATTTTTTAGTTTTCACTTTTAAAATGCAATTGACGCAATTATTTTAACATTTTAATGATTTCTTGTGCAATTTTCATTAAGAAATTTTTTTTTGTTGCATATAAAAACGCGAAAAGCTAACAAAAAATTGCATAAAATTACAGTGAAAGCAAAAAATCGTTTAATAAGAATTGATTTTAGCATTTTAAAGTAAAACAAAAAAACAGTTTTGCGTGACTTATAACAATAAAAATCTTATATTTTTTCCTAGAACAGAATTACAAATGAATTTTTTCAATATTTTGTTTTCCTCTGATTTTTTTTTTGAATTTTTTTACTATTTAGAACGTTTTTACTATTTACAACTATAAAAGTATCTATAGATATACTTTTTTATTCTTGATTTTTTACATTGCAAACTTTAAAGTTTAAAAAAAAAAAACAAAAAACTAAAAACATCTGAAAAAAAAAACAGAATTAATAAATATACGGAAAAATATTTTTAAAAAAATATTTAATAGCTTTTATCAAGGATTTTTAACTTCCTTTTATTCGAAACAGCATAAAAACAAAAAATAACGGTATAAGAAGAGAAAGTTGTTAGGAAAAATTTTTGCTTTCATTTTATTATTCAAAAAAAAAAAAAGTTTTCCCTTGTAGCCTTTTTATGCCCTCAGTCCAATTTTTCTTTATTATTTTGTTGTACTTATTTTGTCATATTTTTAACCCTGCTGGTATAAAGGGGGGGATGGAAATGTGACTTAAATTTTTTTAGTTCATATTTTTCCAGAAGAGCTTGTATTGTACTTCATAGATTCAAGTGTGACTTAAATTTTTTTAATTAACGTTTTTTCCTAAACAGTCATTTAAGGTCCTTTTAAAATACATTTATTACTTAAACCTTTTGGTAGCCAGAGACTGTATATCAAGAACTTCAAAAGGTAATTCATCGGATGGTTAACATTATGCTTGAGCTCAATAATCACTCCTTCGGAAGCAGAAGTGATACATTGAACCTAATAGGACAAATTCATAAAACTAATCAAATACTCTTGAACTACAAACCTACATTTTTCAACAAAACCTATACTTGAACCGATGGTTTATGTACGAAAAACTACACTGTGGAATTCGAAGATGGTTTAAAATTGGTTATGGAAACTCATTTGTCGTGAGAACTGCTACAATGTGCTTCCATCTAATCTGTTCCCCTCTGTTAATAATATCGCATACTACAACTTGTAAAAATTCAAAACAAATCTTTTCAGATGCATTTCCAATCTACCCCAAATTCCCCTTTAATGTCCTATTTTGTATCCCGTTCCAACTAAACCTACATGTTTTGTATACAGGAATCTGTTCCTAAAAAACAAGCTCAGCTTAAGCAAGCATCTGACCAAATATATCCAGCAAGATGTATAATCTCTTTTGACTGACTTTCAAATTGATTACAAAAATTCAAGGTGACTTTTATTTTACATTAAGGCATTTTATGACCAAAGTATACCTTTAGAATGTATAAACGTAATATTAGTGGATCACATAAGTTTATTGTTGAGTTTAGGCTTCCGCTCATTAAAAAAATGCTTGAAAAATATAGAAAACTAAAGAATCTTATAATGGTGGTTGTTACAATAAAAAATTTTTGAAAGACCACAGTGAGGTTAAAAAAAATTTAAATGCAGAATGAAATAAAAATCAGAAAACAATAAA